>JAWNPR010000039.1:33472500-34007851 GCA_035047405.1 Drosophila stalkeri | reverse complement strand
CGTTTTAGAAGCGTTTTTTATCGGGTTACTGAGATATATTAAAAGATTTAGCATGGTCTACAGAACTTTTTGAAATATTCACATTATTCCATAAAAAACCTCTTGAATTAGAAAGCAAAAATTTTCTTTTCTTAGGTATTTCCGGCAAAATACGAATTACTTTTCATTTGATTTCTTTATGGTATACCGTTTTAGAAGCGTCTTTTATCGGATTACTGAGATATATCTAAAAGATTTAGCATCGTACAAGAACTTTTTGAAATATTCACATTATTCCATAAAAAAACTCCTTGAACTAGAAAGCAAAAGTTTCCTTTTTTTGAGGTTTCACCGGCAAAAACCGTAATATTTTTCATTTGATTTCTCTATGGTATACCGCTTTAGAAGCGTCTTTTATCGGATTACTGAGATATGTCTAAAAGATTTAGCATCGTACAAGAACTTTTTGAAATATTCACATTATTCCATAAAAGAAACTCCTTGAACTAGAAAGCAAAAGTTTACTTTTTTTGAGGTTTAACCGGCAAAAACCGTAATATTTTTCATTTGATTTCTTTATGGCATACCGCTTTAGAAGCGTCTTTTATCGGTTTACTGAGATATATTAAAAGATTTAGCATGGTCTAAGAACTTTCTGAAATATTCACATTATTCCCTAAAAAAACTCCTTGAATTAGAAAGCAAAAATTTACTTTTTTTGAGGTTTAACCGGCAAAAACCGTATTATTTTTCATTTGATTTCTTTATGGCATACCGTTTTAGAAGCGTTTTTTATTGGATTACTGAGATATATTAAAGGATTTAGCATCGTCTAAGAACTTTTTGAAATATTCACATTATTCCATAAAAAACCTCTTGAATTAGAAAGCAAAAATTTTCTTTTTCTTAGGTATTTCCGGCAAAAAACGTAATTACTTTTCATTTGATTTCTTTATGGTATACCGTTTTAGAAGCGTCTTTTATCGGATTACTGAGATATGTCTAAAAGATTTAGCATCGTACAAGAACTTTTTGAAATATTCACATTATTCCATAAAAAAACTCCTTGAACTAGAAAGCAAAAGTTTACTTTTTTTGAGGTTTAACCGGCAAAAACCGTAATATTTTTCATTTGATTTCTTTATGGCATACCGCTTTAGAAGCGTCTTTTATCGGTTTACTGAGATATATTAAAAGATTTAGCATGGTCTAAGAACTTTTTGAAATATTCACATTATTCCATAAAAAAACTCCTTGAACTAGAAAGCAAAAGTTTACTTTTTTTGAGGTTTATCCGGCAAAAACCGTATTATTTTTCATTTGATTTCTTTATGGCATACCGCTTTAGAAGCGTCTTTTATCGGTTTACTGAGATATATTAAAAGATTTAGCATCGTCCAAGAACTTTTTGAAATATTCACATTATTCCATAAAAAAACTCCTTGAACTAGAAAGCAAAAGTTTACTTTTTTTGAGGTTTAACCCCCATTTGGCAAAAACCGTAATATTTTTCATTTGATTTCTTTATGGTATACCGTTTTAGAAGCGTTTTTTATTGGATTACTGAGATATATTAAAGGATTTAGCATGGTCTACAGAACTTTTTGAAATATTCACATTATTCCATAAAAAACCTCTTGAATTAGAAAGCAAAAATTTTCTTTTTCTTAGGTATTTCCGGCAAAATACGAATTACTTTTCATTTGATTTCTTTATGGTATACCGTTTTAGAAGCGTCTTTTATCGGTTTACTGAGATATATTAAAAGATTTAGCATCGTCCAAGAACTTTTTGAAATATTCACATTATTCCATAAAAAAACTCCTTGAACTAGAAAGCAAAAGTTTACTTTTTTTGAGGTTTAACCGGCAAAAACCGTAATATTTTTCATTTGATTTCTTTATGGCATACCGCTTTAGAAGCGTCTTTTATCGGTTTACTGAGATATATTAAAAGATTTAGCATGGTCTAAGAACTTTTTGAAATATTCACATTATTCCATAAAAAAACTCCTTGAACTAGAAAGCAAAAGTTTACTTTTTTTGAGGTATTAACCGGCAAAAACCGTAATATTTTTCATTTGATTTCTTTATGGCATACCGTTTTAGAAGCGTCTTTTATTGGATTACTGAGATATATTAAAGGATTTAGCATGGTCTACAGAACTTTTTGAAATATTCACATTATTCCATAAAAAAACTCCTTGAACTAGAAAGCAAAAGTTTTCTTTTTCTTAGGTATTTCCGGCAAAATACCGTAATTACTTTTCATTTGATTTCTTTATGGTATACCGTTTTAGAAGCGTCTTTTATCGGTTTACTGAGATATGTCTAAAAGATTTAGCATCGTACAAGAACTTTTTGAAATATTCACATTATTCCATAAAAAAACTCCTTGAACTAGAAAGCAAAAGTTTACTTTTTTTGAGGTTTAACCGGCAAAAACCGTAATATTTTTCATTTGATTTCTTTATGGCATACCGCTTTAGAAGCGTCTTTTATCGGTTTACTGAGATATATTAAAAGATTTAGCATGGTCTAAGAACTTTTTGAAATATTCACATTATTCCATAAAAAACCTCCTTGAACTAGAAAGCAAAAGTTTACTTTTTTTGAGGTTTAACCGGCAAAAACCGTATTATTTTTCATTTGATTTCTTTATGGCATACCGTTTTAGAAGCGTTTTTTATTGGATTACTGAGATATATTAAAGGATTTAGCATGGTCTAAGAACTTTTTGAAATATTCACATTATTCCATAAAAAACCTCTTGAATTAGAAAGCAAAAATTTTCTTTTTCTTGAGGTATTTCCGGCAAAATACCGAATTACTTTTCATTTGATTTCTTTATGGTATACCGTTTTAGAAGCGTCTTTTATCGGATTACTGAGATATGTCTAAAAGATTTAGCATCGTACAAGAACTTTCTGAAATATTCACATTATTCCATAAAAAAAACTCCTTGAACTAGAAAGCAAAAGTTTACTTTTTTTGAGGTTTAACCGGCAAAAACCGTAATATTTTTCATTTGATTTCTTTATGGCATACCGCTTTAGAAGCGTCTTTTATCGGTTTACTGAGATATATTAAAAGATTTAGCATCGTCCAAGAACTTTTTGAAATATTCACATTATTCCATAAAAAACCTCCTTGAACTAGAAAGCAAAAGTTTACTTTTTTTGAGGTATTTACCGGCAAAAACCGTAATATTTTTCATTTGATTTCTTTATGGCATACCGTTTTAGAAGCGTTTTTTATTGGATTACTGAGATATATTAAAGGATTTAGCATGGTCTAAAAACTTTTTGAAATATTCACATTATTCCATAAAAAACCTCTTGAATTAGAAGCAAAAATTTTCTTTTTCTTAGGTATTTCCGGCAAAATACGAATTACTTTCTAGAAAGCAAAAGTTTACTTTTTTTGAGGTTTAACCGGCAAAAACCGTAATATTTTTCATTTGATTTCTTTATGGCATACCGTTTTAGAAGCGTCTTTTATCGGATTACTGAGATATATTAAAAGATTTAGCATCGTCCAAGAACTTTTTGAAATATTCACATTATTCCATAAAAAACCTCCTTGAACTAGAAAGCAAAAGTTTACTTTTTTTGAGGTATTAACCGGCAAAAACCGTAATATTTTTCATTTGATTTCTTTATGGCATACCGCTTTAGAAGCGTCTTTTATCGGATTACTGAGATATATTAAAAGATTTAGCATGGTCTAAGAACTTTTTGAAATATTCACATTATTCCATAAAAAACCTCTTGAATTAGAAAGCAAAAATTTTATTTTAGGTATTTCCGGCAAAAACAATTACTTTAAAAAAACTCCTTGAACTAGAAAGCAAAAGTTTACTTTTTTTGAGGTTTAACCGGCAAAAACCGTAATATTTTTCATTTGATTTCTTTATGGCATACCGCTTTAGAAGCGTCTTTTATCGGTTTACTGAGATATATTAAAAGATTTAGCATCGTCCAAGAACTTTTTGAAATATTCACATTATTCCATTAAAAAACTCCTTGAACTAGAAAGCAAAAGTTTACTTTTTTTGAGGTTTAACCGGCAAAAACCGTAATATTTTTCATTTGATTTCTTTATGGCATACCGTTTTAGAAGCGTTTTTTATTGGATTACTGAGATATATTAAAGGATTTAGCATGGTCTAAAAACTTTTTGAAATATTCACATTATTCCATAAAAAACCTCTTGAATTAGAAAGCAAAAATTTTCTTTTTCTTAGGTATTTCCGGCAAAATACGAATTACTTTTCATTTGATTTCTTTATGGTATACCGTTTTAGAAGCGTCTTTTATCGGATTACTGAGATATGTCTAAAAGATTTAGCATCGTACAAGAACTTTTTGAAATATTCACATTATTCCATAAAAAAAACTCCTTGAACTAGAAAGCAAAAGTTTACTTTTTTTGAGGTTTAACCGGCAAAAACCGTAATATTTTTCATTTGATTTCTTTATGGCATACCGCTTTAGAAGCGTCTTTTATCGGTTTACTGAGATATATTAAAAGATTTAGCATGGTCTAAGAACTTTTTGAAATATTCACATTATTCCATAAAAAAACTCCTTGAACTAGAAAGCAAAAGTTTACTTTTTTTGAGGTTTAACCGGCAAAAACCGTAATATTTTTCATTTGATTTCTTTATGGCATACCGCTTTAGAAGCGTCTTTTATCGGTTTACTGAGATATATTAAAAGATTTAGCATCGTCCAAGAACTTTTTGAAATATTCACATTATTCCATAAAAAAAACTCCTTGAACTAGAAAGCAAAAGTTTACTTTTTTTGAGGTTTAACCGGCAAAAACCGTAATATTTTTCATTTGATTTCTTTATGGTATACCGTTTTAGAAGCGTCTTTTATTGGATTACTGAGATATATTAAAAGATTTAGCATGGTCTACAGAACTTTTTGAAATATTCACATTATTCCATAAAAAACCTCCTTGAACTAGAAAGCAAAAATTTTCTTTTTTTTAGGTATTTCCGGCAAAAACCGTAATTATTTTTCATTTGATTTCTTTATGGTATACCGTTTTAGAAGCGTCTTTTATCGGTTTACTGAGATATATCTAAAGATTTAGCATGGTCCAAGAACTTTTTGAAATATTCACATTATTCCATTAAAAAACTCCTTGAACTAGAAAGGAAAAGTTTACTTTTTTTGAGGTATTAACCGGCAAAAACCGTAATATTTTTCATTTGATTTCTTTATGGCATACCGTTTTAGAAGCGTTTTTTATTGGATTACTGAGATATATTAAAGGATTTAGCATGGTCTACAAACTTTTTGAAATATTCACATTATTCCATAAAAAACCTCTTGAATTAGAAAGCAAAAATTTTCTTTTTCTTAGGTATTTCCGGCAAAATACGAATTACTTTTCATTTGATTTCTTTATGGTATACCGTTTTAGAAGCGTCTTTTATCGGATTACTGAGATATGTCTAAAGATTTAGCATCGTACAAGAACTTTTTGAAATATTCACATTATTCCATAAAAAAACTCCTTGAACTAGAAAGCAAAAGTTTACTTTTTTTGAGGTTTAACCGGCAAAAACCGTAATATTTTTCATTTGATTTCTTTATGGCATACCGCTTTAGAAGCGTCTTTTATCGGTTTACTGAGATATATTAAAAGATTTAGCATGGTCTAAGAACTTTCTGAAATATTCACATTATTCCATAAAAAAACTCCTTGAACTAGAAAGCAAAAGTTTACTTTTTTTGAGGTTTAACCGGCAAAAACCGTAATATTTTTCATTTGATTTCTTTATGGCATACCGCTTTAGAAGCGTCTTTTATCGGTTTACTGAGATATATTAAAAGATTTAGCATGGTCTAAGAACTTTTTGAAATATTCACATTATTCCATAAAAAAAACTCCTTGAACTAGAAAGCAAAAGTTTACTTTTTTTGAGGTTTAACCGGCAAAAACCGTATTATTTTTCATTTGATTTCTTTATGGCATACCGCTTTAGAAGCGTCTTTTATCGGTTTACTGAGATATATTAAAAGATTTAGCATCGTCTAAGAACTTTTTGAAATATTCACATTATTCCATAAAAAAAACTCCTTGAACTAGAAAGCAAAAGTTTACTTTTTTTGAGGTTTAACCGGCAAAAACCGTAATATTTTTCATTTGATTTCTTTATGGTATACCGTTTTAGAAGCGTCTTTTATTGGATTACTGAGATATATTAAAAGATTTAGCATGGTCTACAAACTTTTTGAAATATTCACATTATTCCATAAAAAACCTCTTGAATTAGAAAGCAAAAACTTTACTATATTTGAGGTATTATCCGGCAAAAACCGTATTATTTGTCATTTGATTTCTTTATGGCACACCGCTTTAGAAGCGTCTTTTATCGGTTTACTGAGATATATTAAAAGATTTAGCATGGTCCAAGAACTTTTTGAAATATTCACATTATTCCATAAAAAACCTCTTGAATTAGAAAGCAAAAACTTTACTATATTTGAGGTATTTACCGGCAAAAACCGTATTATTTGTCATTTGATTTCTTTATGACATACCGTTTTAGAAGCGTTTTTTATTGGATTACTGAGATATATTAAAGGATTTAGCATGGTCTACAAACTTTTTGAAATATTCACATTATTCCATAAAAAACCTCTTGAATTAGAAAGCAAAAATTTTCTTTTTTTTAGGTATTTCCGGCAAAACACGAATTACTTTTCTAAAAAAACTCCTTGAACTAGAAAGCAAAAGTTTACTTTTTTTGAGGTTTAACCGGCAAAAACCGTAATATTTTTCATTTGATTTCTTTATGGCATACCGCTTTAGAAGCGTCTTTTATCGGTTTACTGAGATATATTAAAAGATTTAGCATGGTCTAAGAACTTTTTGAAATATTCACATTATTCCATAAAAAACCTCCTTGAACTAGAAAGCAAAAACTTTACTTTATTTGAGGTATTTACCGGCAAAAACCGTAATATTTTTCATTTGATTTCTTTATGGCATACCGTTTTAGAAGCGTTTTTTATTGGATTACTGAGATATATTAAAGGATTTAGCATGGTCTACAAACTTTTTGAAATATTCACATTATTCCATAAAAAACCTCTTGAATTAGAAAGCAAAAATTTTCTTTTTCTTAGGTATTTCCGGCAAAATACGAATTACTTTTCATTTGATTTCTTTATGGTATACCGTTTTAGAAGCGTCTTTTATCGGATTACTGAGATATGTCTAAAGATTTAGCATCGTACAAGAACTTTTTGAAATATTCACATTATTCCATAAAAAAAACTCCTTGAACTAGAAAGCAAAAGTTTACTTTTTTTGAGGTTTAACCGGCAAAAACCGTAATATTTTTCATTTGATTTCTTTATGGCATACCGCTTTAGAAGCGTCTTTTATCGGTTTACTGAGATATATTAAAAGATTTAGCATGGTCTAAGAACTTTTTGAAATATTCACATTATTCCATAAAAAAACTCCTTGAACTAGAAAGCAAAAGTTTACTTTTTTTGAGGTTTAACCGGCAAAAACCGTAATATTTTTCATTTGATTTCTTTATGGCATACCGCTTTAGAAGCGTCTTTTATCGGTTTACTGAGATATATTAAAAGATTTAGCATCGTCCAAGAACTTTTTGAAATATTCACATTATTCCATAAAAAAACTCCTTGAACTAGAAAGCAAAAGTTTACTTTTTTTGAGGTTTAACCGGCAAAAACCGTAATATTTTTCATTTGATTTCTGTATGGTATACCGTTTTAGAAGCGTTTTTTATTGGATTACTGAGATATATTAAAGGATTTAGCATGGTCTACAAACTTTTTGAAATATTCACATTATTCCATAAAAAACCTCTTGAATTAGAAAGCAAAAATTTTCTTTTTCTTAGGTATTTCCGGCAAAATACGAATTACTTTTCATTTGATTTCTTTATGGTATACCGTTTTAGAAGCGTCTTTTATCGGATTACTGAGATATGTCTAAAGATTTAGCATCGTACAAGAACTTTTTGAAATATTCACATTATTCCATAAAAAAACTCCTTGAACTAGAAAGCAAAAGTTTACTTTTTTTGAGGTTTAACCGGCAAAAACCGTAATATTTTTCATTTGATTTCTTTATGGCATACCGCTTTAGAAGCGTCTTTTATCGGTTTACTGAGATATATTAAAAGATTTAGCATGGTCTAAGAACTTTCTGAAATATTCACATTATTCCATAAAAAAACTCCTTGAACTAGAAAGCAAAAGTTTACTTTTTTTGAGGTTTAACCGGCAAAAACCGTAATATTTTTCATTTGATTTCTGTATGGTATACCGTTTTAGAAGCGCTTTTTTTGGATTACTGAGATATATTAAAAGATTTAGCATGGTCTACAAACTTTTTGAAATATTCACATTATTCCATAAAAAACCTCTTGAATTAGAAAGCAAAAACTTTTCTATATTTGAGGTATTTCCGGCAAAAACCGTATTATTTGTCATTTGATTTCTTTATGGCATACCGCTTTAGAAGCGTCTTTTATCGGTTTACTGAGATATATTAAAAGATTTAGCATGGTCTAAGAACTTTCTGAAATATTCACATTATTCCCTAAAAAACCTCTTGAATTAGAAAGCAAAAACTTTACTATATTTGAGGTATTTCCGGCAAAAACCGTATTATTTGTCATTTGATTTCTTTATGACATACCGTTTTAAAAGCGTCTTTTATCGGATTACCGAGATATATCTAAATATTTAGCATCGTCCAAGAACTTTTTGAAATATTCACATTATTCCATAAAAAACTCCTTGAACTAGAAAGCAAGTTTACTTTTTTTGAGGTTTAACCGGCAAAAACCGTAATATTTTTCATTTCATTTCTTTATGACATACCTGGAGTATCTTTCATTCGATTTCTTTATGGCATACCGTTCTAGAAGCGTCCTTTATCGGATTACTCAGATATATCTATGGATATTGCATGGTCTAAGAAGTTTTCGAAGTTTTCGCGTGAGCGAATTGATTGAACGACTGCAAATTTGGAAATTTTATCGATGCAGGTTAAAAAATATTTCCCATCTGTAGAGTAAATGTCCACATGTAATATTTCTCCAGTATATGAGGGTATAGGAGTTTTCCCTATTTTTTGTCTGGTCGGGTGTCGGTTATGTTTGTTCATAGCGCATATTCGACAATTTGCGGCTATTTCAGTTGTTAAGCGTTCAATCTTTGGGAAAAAATAGTCTCTAAGAATTTGTTGGGCGTTCTCCTGCGCGATGAGCGCCATTATGCTCCGCTATAGCTATTTCCCTTTGTTCCGTAATGTCTGAGATGTTTGTAACAATCTTTTTTGAATGTCGAAACACTGTTGAGGGGAATTCTTTTACCAAATTATGTTGGATGAAGGCCAGAATGGGAAGTTCACAATAAATTGAGTTAGTGACTTCGGCGTTAACGACTTCTCGTAAGGCTTGCATTAATGTGTTGCGATTGGAAAACTGTATGACATGTCGGGTTTTTGTTCTAAACAAGATGTATGTCTTGTGTTGTGGAACAGAGCTTTCTTCCAGTATGATCTGGTTTCGGAAACAGTTGACTGGTTTGTCTGTGGTCTCAATTGTGTAAGTTAGAGACTCCTCGCTATGGATTGTCGCGACATCAGATTCTTGCGTATCGTCCAGTGCGTTAATGTTCCGGCGAAACAGTGCGTCTGCCAGAAGGTTTTCTTTGCCTGGCTTATAGATGATATTTGCGTTATGTTCATCATTTGGCATTTGGATTTTTGTCCGATACCGCGAATGTTAGCGGCTGGTGGTTTGTATAAATGTTAAGATTTTTAACACCATACAAGTAGTTTCTGAGATTTTTCAATGCCCACAAGGAGTTCTCGCTCATTTGTGGCGAAGTTAATTTCATTGTTTCGCAATGTGCACGAGATCATTGTTATGGGGCGTCCGCCCTGAGACAGCACGGCGCCGAGCCCTTGGCCGGATGCGTCTGTTGTCAAGTCGAATGGTTTTCTGAAATCCGGGTATGCCAAAAGCACATCCTCGGAGGCTAGCAACTTTTTTAGCCTGTTAAAGGAGTCTAACTGGATTTGATTCAATTCAAGTTTAACTTTCCTTGAATGGTTGGCACTTATTTTTCCATTTTCACCTTTCAAGACGTCCGCTAGGGGTCTTGCAATGCTGGCGAATCCTGCTATAAAGCACCTGTAATAACTTGCTAACCCTAGAAATGATCTAAGGTTAAACAATGTTGTCGGAGGTTGGAAATTCTTTATGGCCTGTACCATGTTCGTCGATGTCCGAATTCCACCTCTGCATATGGTGAATCCCAAATATTCCACATCCTTTTTGAAGAATTTGGATTTTTCTTGGGAAACCCTAATGCCTGCATCCCTAAGGCTTTTCAAGACTCACTCAATGTGTCTGATGTGGTCTTCCTTTTGGGGGAGAAAATTATTACGTCATCTACATAGACGTAACAAGTTTTTCTAATTTGGTCCCTGAGGATATCGTCTATTTCCCTCTGGAAAATACTAGGGGCGTTTTTTAGCCCGAAGGGGAGCCTGCAAAATTCATACTTCCCATCATTTACAGAGAATGCGGTTTATTCCCTGTCTCGCTGTGCCAATTCAATTTGGTGAAAGCCCGATTTAAGGTCCAGTGTTGTGAAATACTGAGCCTCACCCATGTTTGACAATATGGTCGAAATAGTTGGGATATGGTATTTGTCGTCGGATGTCTTCTGATTTAACTTGCGAAAATCAATTACCAGACGTTTCTTTTTATGTCCAGACTCGTCGACACCTTTTTTGTCGACCACCCATATTGGATTGTTATTGGGTGATTTTGAGGTACTGATTATGTCGTTCGCCAGAAGTTGTTTAACTTAACGTTGACAAATTCTGACACGCCCATGGGGTATGGGTATATCTTTGAATATACCGGTTCGCCGTCCGTTGGGATTGTGGCAACAGTGTTAATATTGTATGGTAGGGATTTGTTAACGTCTGCAAAGGCGTTAATCGTTCGGTCAATCATTTGATTGAAAGTTACCCTGACTGCGGCTGGAACATCCGCGTCAATAATTTGAAAATGGTTCACCTGTTAACATGTTGTGAACTCAATTATCTGTGCACCTCTGTCGTGCTTTATGGTGTTATTGGTCAAATCAATCTGAGAGTTGATCTGTTTTAGGAGATCAATGCCAATTATGCCGTCAAAATCTTTTAATGATTCTACCATGAAAAGTATGATTTGACATTGAAAAGGTCGATGAGACATTTTTGGTCAATTTTTGTGTGACCGGGAAGGGCCTTGATATAGTTCTTAGAGGAGAAGTTTTAAGTTTTATTAGAAGATTTATTGTTCGCCCTGCGACCAAACGGTAGCAGGGAGCTTTCGCTAAAAAATTACAGCTGTCAGCTCCGGATAGGTCATCTTCGAACGCCTCCGCTTGATGCTGTGAATAAGACTCATAAGTCTTATTTTCGTTGCCTTCTTCTAGGGGTAAGTAATTGATGTTCTGTTGAGTCCTCATTCACTGATCCCCATACAGCCCATCCCACCCCCAACCGTCGGCAGCAACTGCGCGGTTAGCAGAGCGCGCTCTTATACGTTCGTAAAGAAAAAGAATATTAATTTTTTTGCAGGGTTCAGGGTATCTCGTAGTCGAGCCGTCTCGACTAGAGCGCTGAACCCATTGAAAATGGGAATTCAGGGTATAATGATTTTGTGAAAATGTATGTAATAGGCAGAAGGAGACGTCGCAGACCCCATAAAGTATATATATTCTTGATCAGCACAAAAAAATAAGTTGATATAGCCCTGTCCGTCTGTCCGTCCGTCCGTATGAACGTCGAGATTTCGGAAACTATAAAAGCTAAAGAGCTGAAATTTAACATGAACACTTGTATCTTAGTTACGCAGTACAAGTTTATTTTGTTTTTTTTTCGATAACTCATCCCATTCCTTAATTATCGATAAAAAAGTTGAGTCTTACTTGGATTTTGTTATTGATCTCGATTTGTTTTGTTTCGGTATCTCTTAGTTGTCCTTGTTTAAATTTTACCTGTTTCCAATCGTCAAAATCTGGGGTTCCTGCTATTGCCCTAAGGGCACTACCTATCAGGTTTATGCTTCTAGCTTGTCTATTGTGAACGTTAAGGGTACTAATAAGTGTGGCTATATGTCGTAAGTCGGTCCTGAGTACCTGTTTCATATGGTCTTTGGGTAGCTTGTCCATTAGTTTCCATGTCTCGTCCACGTAGGTCTCATACACTGTCAAGTTAGTCGTGTGTCCTATGTAACCGTATTCGTCCCAAATCGTCACGTCCCCGTCTATTATCGGTATATAGTCCGCGTGCGTATAATCGTTAAGTCTGAAAGTCGCTTTCGTTACGGTCAAGGTTGCCACTGTTAAAACTAAAATGTATTTGACCCTAAAGTAAAAACGATGAAAGATTGATTATATTTTTTCTTAAATGTCAAAAAGGTATTTTGTTTAAAAACTAATAAAAAACGTCCTACTTGAGGTTATCCTTATGGACCGTCTTCGGTCCTTTATAAGGACCGTTGTCCAAAGGTCTGCTTCGACCATTGCTTCGGTGAATAAGGGCGAAAGTTTATTTCCCAGTCTCCTATTGGACTTTACCCATACTTTCTAACCTACGTCGTATGTTTTTTGTACCCTATTCTTGTTTTGATGTTCTAAGGATTTTTCCTGTGCTGACGTGATATTGTTTTTTATTTGCACTGCAACGTCCATTGGGATATTGTGAATAGTTTCAATCGGGTTTTTCTTGTCACTGAATGAATTGATTATTGTATTTTATTGTTGCAAGGAGAGTACTGTCAATAGTGTCTTCAATGTGTTTTCCATTTTTGAGACAACGACTTATATCTCCTAGAGTGCCATGGGAACGCTCGACCTGCCCGTTAGATACGCTGTGTAAGGGCGGTGCGTTTTCGATGACAATGTCAAAGTTATTTAACAACATTGCTATGATGGTCTCTGAGTTTAGAGACTTTTCATTATCGCAGTAAATTGTTTTAGTTTTTGGAAAAAAATTTAAAAGTTGGAGGAGTAGAGCTTTTACATCCACAATTGCGCGTGAGCGGATTGATTGAACGACTGCAAATTTGGAAAATTTATCGATGCAGGTTAAAAAATATTTCCCATCTGTAGAGTAAATGTCCACATATAACATTTCTCCAGTATATGATGGTATAGGAGTGTTCCCTATTTCCTGTCTGGTCGGGTGTCGGTTTCTTTGTCTGACTTATAGATGATATTTGCGTTGTGTTCATCAATAAAAGCCTTCCAGCGCTTTATTTGGCATTTGGATTTTTGTCCGATACCGCGAATGTTAGCGGCTGGTGGTTTGTATAAATGTTAAGATTTTTAACACCATATAAGTAATTTCTGAGATTTTTCAATGCCCACACAATGGCAAGGAGTTCTCGCTCATTTGTGGCGAAGTTAATTTCATTGTCTCGCAATGTGCGCGAAATCATTGTTATGGGGCGTCCGCCCTGAGACAGCACGGCGCCGAGCCCTTGGCCGGATGCGTCTGTTGTCAAGTCGAATGGTTTTCTGAAATCCGGGTATGCCAAAAGCACATCCTCGGAGGCTAGCTGCTCTTTTAGCCTGTTAAAGGCGTCTAACTGGATTTGATTCAATTCGAGTTTAACTTTCCTTGAATGGTTGGCACTTATTTTTCCGCTTTCACCTTTCAAGACGTCTATTGCCCTTTGGAAAATACTAGGGGCGTTTTTCAGCCCGAAGGGGAGCCTGCAAAATTCATACTTCCCATTATTTACAGAGAATGCGGTTTTTTCCCTGTCTCGCTCTGCCAATTCAATTTGGTGAAAGCCCGATTTAAGGTCCAGTGTTGTGAAATACTGAGCCTCACCCATGTTTGACAATATGGTCGAAATAGTTGGGATATGGTATTTTTCGTCGGATGTCTTCTGATTTAACTTGCGAAAATCAATTACCAGACGTTTCTTTTTATGTCCAGACTCGTCGACATCTTTTTTGTCGACCACTCATATTGGATTGTTATTGGGTGATTTTGAGGGTCTGATTAAGTCGTTCGCCAGAAGTTGTTTAACTTAACGTTGACAAATTCTGACACGCCCATGGGGTATGGGTATAACTTTGAATATACCGGTTCGCCGTCCGTTGGGATTGTGGCAACAGTGTTAATATTGTATGGTAGGGATTTGTTAACGTCTGCAAAGGCGTTAATCGTTCGGTCAATCATTTGATTGAAAGTTACCCTGACTGCGGCTGGAACATCCGCGTCAATAATTTGAAAATGGTTCACCTGTTAACATGTTGTGAACTCAATTATCTGTGCACCTCTGTCGTGCTTTATGGTGTTATTGGTCAAATCAATCTGAGAGTTGATCTGTTTTAGGAGATCAATGCCAATTATGCCGTCAAAATCTTTTAATGATTCTACCATGAAAAGTATGATTTGACATTGAAAAGGTCGATGAGACATTTCTGGTCAATTTTTGTGTGCCCGGGAAGGGCCTTGATATAGTTCTTAGAGGAGAAGTTTTAAGTTTTATAAGAAGATTTATTGTTCGCCCTGCGACCAAACGGTAGCAGGGAGCTTTCGCTAAAAAATTACAGCTGTCAGCTCCGGATAGGTCATCTTCGAACGCCTCCGCTTGATGCTGTGAATAAGACTCATAAGTCTTATTTTCGTTGCCTTCTTCTAGGGGTAAGCAATTGATGTTCTGTTGAGTCCTCATTCACTGATCCCCATACAGCCCATCCCACCCCCAACCGTCGGCAGCAACTGCGCGGTTAGCAGAGCGCGCTCTTATACGTTCGTAAAGAAAAAGAATATTAATTTTTTTGCAGGGTTCAGGGTATCTCGTAGTCGAGCCGTCTCGACTAGAGCGCTGAACCCATTGAAAATGGGAATTCAGGGTATAATGGTTTTGTGAAAATGTATGTAATAGGCAGAAGGAGACGTCGCAGACCCCATAAAGTATATATATTCTTGATCAGCACAAAAAAATAAGTTGATATAGCCCTGTCCGTCTGTCCGTCCGTCCGTATGAACGTCGAGATTTCGGGAACTACAAAAGCTAGAGAGCTGAAATTTAACATGAACACTTGTATCTTAGTTACGCAGTACAAGTTTTTTTTGTTTTTTTTTTCGATAACTCATCCCATTCCTTAATTATCGATAAAAAAGTTGAGTCTTACTTGGATTTTGTTATTGATCTCGATTTGTTTTGTTTCGGTATCTCTTAGTTGTCCTTGTTTAAATTTTACCTGTTTCCAATCGTCAAAATCTGGGGTTCCTGCTATTGCCTTAAGGGCACTACCTATCAGGTTTATGCTTCTAGCTTGTCTATCGTGAACGTTAAGGGTACTAATAAGTGTGGCTATATGTCGTAAGTCGTTCCTGAGTACCTGTTTCATATGGTCTTTGGGTAGCTTGTCCATTAGTTTCCATGTCTCGTCCACGTAGGTCTCATACACTGTCAAGTTAGTCGTGTGTCCTATGTAACCGTATTCGTCCCAAATCGTCACGTCCCCGTCTATTATCGGTATATAGTCCGCGTGCGTATAATCGTTAAGTCTGAAAGTCGCTTTCGTTACGGTCAAGGTTGCCACTGTTAAAACTAAAATGTAAAAACGATGAAAGATTGATTATATTTTTTCTTAAATGTCAAAAAGGTATTTTGTTTAAAAACTAATAAAAAACGTCCTACTTGAGGTTATCCTTATGGACCGTCTTCGGTCCTTTATAAGGACCGTTGTCCAAAGGTCTGCTTCGACCATTGCTTCGGTGAATAAGGGCGAAAGTTTATTTCCCAGTCTCCTATTGGACTTTACCCATACTTTCTCACCTACGTCGTATGTTTTTTGTACCCTATTCTTGTTTTGATGTTCTAAGGATTTTTCCTGTGCTGACGTGATATTGTTTTTTATTTGCACTGCAACGTCCATTGGGATATTGTGAATAATTTCAATCGGGTTTTTCTTGTCACTGAATGAATTGATTATTGTATTTTATTGTTGCAAGGAGAGTACTGTCAATAGTGTCTTCAATGTGTTTTCCATTTTTGAGACAACGACTTATATCTCCTAGAGTGCCATGGGAACGCTCGACCTGCCCGTTAGATACGCTGTGTAAGGGCGGTGCGTTTTCGATGACAATGTCAAAGTTATTTAACAACATTGCTATGATGGTCTCTGAGTTTAGAGACTTTTCATTATCGCAGTAAATTGTTTTAGTTTTTGGAAAAAAATTTAAAAGTTGGAGGAGTAGAGCTTTTACATCCACAATTGCGCGTGAGCGGATTAATTGAACGACTGCAAATTTGGAAAATTTATCGATGCAGGTTAAAAAATATTTCCCATCTGTAGAGTAAATGTCCACATGTAACATTTCTCCAGTATATGATGGTATAGGAGTGTTCCCTATTTCCTATCTGGTCGGGTGTCGGTTTCTTTGTCTGACTTATAGATGATATTTGCGTTGTGTTCATCAATAAAAGCCTTCCAGCGCTTTATTTGGCATTTGGATTTTTGTCCGATACCGCGAATGTTAGCGGCTGGTGGTTTGTATAAATGTTAAGATTTTTAACACCATATAAGTAATTTCTGAGATTTTTCAATGCCCACACAATGGCAAGGAGTTCTCGCTCATTTGTGGCGAAGTTAATTTCATTGTCTCGCAATGTGCGCGAAATCATTGTTATGGGGCGTCCGCCCTGAGACAGCACGGCGCCGAGCCCTTGGCCGGATGCGTCTGTTGTCAAGTCGAATGGTTTTCTGAAATCCGGGTATGCCAAAAGCACATCCTCGGAGGCTAGCTGCTCTTTTAGCCTGTTAAAGGCGTC
Source organism: Drosophila stalkeri (assembly GCA_035047405.1). NCBI lineage: Eukaryota > Metazoa > Arthropoda > Insecta > Diptera > Drosophilidae > Drosophila > Drosophila stalkeri. The sequence continues at coordinate 33,990,994 of JAWNPR010000039.1, read as the reverse complement.
TAACTGGATTTGATTCAATTCGAGTTTAACTTTCCTTGAATGGTTGGCACTTATTTTTCCGCTTTCACCTTTCAAGACGTCTATTGCCCTTTGGAAAATACTAGGGGCGTTTTTCAGCCCGAAGGGGAGCCTGCAAAATTCATACTTCCCATTATTTACAGAGAATGCGGTTTTTTCCCTGTCTCGCTCTGCCAATTCAATTTGGTGAAAGCCCGATTTAAGGTCCAGTGTTGTGAAATACTGAGCCTCACCCATGTTTGACAATATGGTCGAAATAGTTGGGATATGGTATTTTTCGTCGGATGTCTTCTGATTTAACTTGCGAAAATCAATTACCAGACGTTTCTTTTTATGTCCAGACTCGTCGACATCTTTTTTGTCGACCACTCATATTGGATTGTTATTGGGTGATTTTGAGGGACTGATTATGTCGTTCGCCAGAAGTTGTTTAACTTAACGTTGACAAATTCTGACACGCCCATGGGGTATGGGTATAACTTTGAATATACCGGTTCGCCGTCCGTTGGGATTGTGGCAACAGTGTTAATATTGTATGGTAGGGATTTGTTAACGTCTGCAAAGGCGTTAATCGTTCGGTCAATCATTTGATTGAAAGTTACCCTGACTGCGGCTGGAACATCCGCGTCAATAATTTGAAAATGGTTCACCTGTTAACATGTTGTGAACTCAATTATCTGTGCACCTCTGTCGTGCTTTATGGTGTTATTGGTCAAATCAATCTGAGAGTTGATCTGTTTTAGGAGATCAATGCCAATTATGCCGTCAAAATCTTTTAATGATTCTACCATGAAAAGTATGATTTGACATTGAAAAGGTCGATGAGACATTTCTGGTCAATTTTTGTGTGCCCGGGAAGGGCCTTGATATAGTTCTTAGAGGAGAAGTTTTAAGTTTTATTAGAAGATTTATTGTTCGCCCTGCGACCAAACGGTAGCAGGGAGCTTTCGCTAAAAAATTACAGCTGTCAGCTCCGGATAGGTCATCTTCGAACGCCTCCGCTTGATGCTGTGAATAAGACTCATAAGTCTTATTTTCGTTGCCTTCTTCTAGGGGTAAGTAATTGATGTTCTGTTGAGTCCTCATTCACTGATCCCCATACAGCCCATCCCACCCCCAACCGTCGGCAGCAACTGCGCGGTTAGCAGAGCGCGCTCTTATACGTTCGTAAAGAAAAAGAATATTAATTTTTTTGCAGGGTGCAGGGTATCTCGTAGTCGAGCCGTCTCGACTAGAGCCTTCTTACTTTTTTTTTATACCCTGAATCCATTGAAAATGGAAATTCAGGATATAATGGTTTTGTGAAAATGTATGTAATAGGCAGAAGGAGACGTCGCAGACCCCATAAAGTATATATATTCTTGATCAGCACAAAAAAAATAAGTTGATATAGCCCTGTCCGTCTGTCCGTCCGTCCGTCCGCAGCAACTGCGCGGTTAGCAGAGCGCGCGCTTATACGTGCGTAAAGAAGAAGAATATTCATTTTTTTGCAGGGTTCAGGGTATCTCGTAGTCGAGCCGTCTCGACTAGAGCCTTCATACTTGTTTTATTTAATTAAGAAAACCAGTTTGAATCAAATAAAGATATTATGTTTTTGTGAAAATGTATGTAACAGGCAGAAGGAGACGTCGCAGACCCCATAAAGTATATATATTCTTGATCAGCACAAAAAAATAAGCCCTGTCCGTCCGTCCGTCCGTCCGTCCGTATGAACGTCGAGAGTTTATTTTGTTTTTTCGATAACTCATCCCATTCCTTAATTATCGATAAAAAATCCAAAATTCGTTTACGTTTTTTAGGTTTTTTGAGCATAACTTCTACACCGTTTTAGCTAGAGACTTCAATTTGTATATTTAGATAGATATTATGGATACGCAGATTATGTAATTTTCAGATTTTGGATGCCACGTCCCCTTCGCCCTCAATTTGAAAAAAAAAAAACTTATTTCAACTACTAGAGACTTGAGATTTGGTAAACGGACAAATTTGAATGCTATTAATATATTCTGAAAGTTTCATGAAAATAGTCCATCTAGAAATGGAGTTATAAGCGTTCAAAGTACAGCCCATCCCACCCCCAACCGTCGGCAGCAAGTGCGCGGTTACCAGAGCGCGCGCTTATACGTGCGTAAAGAAGAAGAATATTAATTTTTTTGCAGGGTTCAGGGTATCTCGTAGTCGAGCCGTCTCGATTAGAGCCTTGTTACTTGTTAAATTATACTTTACTGATTTTACTCCGGCTTCCCAAATTCCTCCAAAGTGAGGGATTTTTCTAATATATTTCTATTTTTCTATTTTCTTGAATCGATTTCTTAAATTCTTTTTATAAGTTTTTGCCGCTCCTACAAAATTTGTACCGTTATCTGAGTATATGCCTCTTCTTGCCATGAATCTTCTCATTGCAGCTAAAAATGCGTCTGACGTTAAGTCACTAACTGCTTCTAAATGAATAGCTTTTGTTGACATGCACACAAATAGTGCTATGTACCTTTTATACATTTTTTGCCCACGATTCTTAGAACACTTCATATAATAGGGCCCAGCATCGCCATTTTAATACAATGTCAAAAACATCTTTTTGAACTCTTGGTCCAGTCCACATAATATCAGTTAGACTTTTCTTATTTATTGTTTTTGTAGATGCGTCAAAGACTACTCTTAGTTTCGTTGTTAGACTACTATCCCTTAACTCTGCTTGATGTGGCAAATAATATTTTCCTTCTTTATTTGTAGAATTCATATGCCCTAAATTCGTGTAGTCCTTTTTTAGTTTTACATTATTTTGTAGTTTTCTTTCTAAGCTAAGAAACCGAGCTATTGCTTGTGGCTTAGATTCTCATAATTCATTTTCTTTTTTAAATGGAATTGTTACAATATATCGTCCCATTTCATCTTTCCTTGTTGTGCTCAAAAAATTATTTTTACAAAACTCAGCTTCATCGTCATATTCATCTTCTTCGGTTTCTAATTCCCAGAACCGATTTAGATCTTCTATTGCTATACTACTATTGTTGATTTACCATTAGATTTAATATAACTTAATATAAATCATCCAAATTTTGTATTCTGCCCGAGTAATCCATCTATTTTTACTATCCCATTTGCGTATAAGTCTGCGCCTATTATCATATCCACTCGATCTGGTTTAAAGAATCGTGGATCAGCTAAACTGTAACTGCGCCACTTAGCTGTATCTACATTTATTTTGTTCACTAGGAGGGCTTTCATTAATTTTGATAATATGATGGCCTCAACCTTAAGTTGTTCTTTTTTTTTACCCTGAACCCATTGAAAATGAAAAACCAGGGTATAATGGTTTTGTTATATGTATGTAACAGGCAAAAGGAGGCGTGGCAGACCCCTTAAAGTATATATATTCTTGATCAGGGTGATGAGAAAAGTCGATATAGTCATGTCCGTCTGTCCGTATGTTTGAACGCAAGGATATCCGAAGATACAAGAGCTAGAGACTTCATCCTTATTGTGTTAGGTCCATATATTGCAAGCGCAGTACGAGTTTGTTTCCGAAATTCGATAACTCTTATATTTCCAAAGTTATCGATATAACAATTTATCGAGAATCAATTATAAAATTATATCTTGTTCATCTTTAGAGTTAGAGTCTTCTAATATTAATTTAATACAATTTCGGTTTTTGTCAGATTTTGGATTCCGGTCTCCAATTCACCCCCACACCCCAAAATGTGTAAAAAATACATTTCAAATACTAGAGACATACAGTTTGGTTTGGCATATAGATATGAATGTCATGATTATAATCTGAGCGTGTGATTACAAATGTACATCTAGAAACAGTATTATTAATCATAGAAGTTCTCACAACGCAACCCTCGTCGCAGAGCAAGCTAGGCAGCGCATCAGCAAGATGCCTGTAATGCGTACATTCATACATACAAATATGTATGTATGTATTCGTGCAAGCGTAGATCAGCGTGTGGCTGCATGCGTATTTGTACATATAAAGCTAATTGTAAAAGAGTAGAGATATTTAAAAAATCGTAAAATGTTCAATAGAATTTTTAGATCACATGCTGAAACTTATAATACATTTCATTAAATACTTTCATATTTATTAAACAAAATAAAGCAATTAAAATCGCAATGCAAATGCAAGCAACGTTCAGCAACGTAAAGAAATTTTCCTATGCGTGTGCAAACATACAAATTATAACAAAACTGTTGGTTATATTTAGATCTTTTTATTTAGCAAGCTCGTGTGTTCGTTTCAGGAGAAGTGATGTTTACTATTCCTGCCGTCGAAACCGCTGGTTTTTTCTTCAAGACACCCCGATGATTTATGTAGCGGGTTCCATTTAGCGAGATGTGGTCATCATATGTGATCAAATAAGTCCCAGTGACCTGTTGACCCGTTCCAGTGCTATCCACTACGTAAATCGTGGCGCTGTTGATAATGATGATGCCTTCGTCGATTTCGATTATGGGCTGTAGATGCCCAAGGCGTGTAGCGCATTGTTCGATGCCACCTGAGACCAGCTGCTGAGCACACGTTGCCTTTCCTAGTTGTTTGCAGGAAGTTGTGCTCAATGTAGAGGCGCAGTAGCGCACAGTGAAGGTTTTTGTTCCGCAATCGGCCACCACGTCTCTGTCTTCTAAATCTATTATTATGTTCTTACGTTGAACGGGAAAAATATTGATTTTTTTTTAATTTAACTTAGGTCTAGGGAATTTGATTAAGAAATACAATAATTCGGAATTTCGAAAGGCTTTGATACTCGATAGTATCCTCTAAGAGGTCTGTTATGCTAATATTTAGAGTTGCTCATTTAATTCTTTAACGTCAATGCTGTCAAGTATGAGTGGACTGATTAAGTTAATTTTTGCGAGTGAAATTGAAAGAATCAAATCTTCTAGGTTTGCAATTATTATTTTATTTTTTGCCAAGACAGTCGTATAAAAATTTTTAACTTCGGCACCTGGATCCTGAATTTCGTTAAGAGTTCTTGAAATTTCATTGAGTCTTACTTGGATTTTGTTATTAATCTCGATTTGTTTTGTTTCGGTATCTCTTAGTTGTCCTTGTTTAAATTTTACCTGTTTCCAATCGTCAAAATCTGGGGTTCCTGCTATTGCCTTAAGGGCACAACCTATCAAGTTTATGCTTCTAGCTTGTGTATTGTGAACGTTAAAAGAGTTGCATATGTCATAAGTCTGAGTACCTGTTTCATATTGTCTTTGCGTAGCTTGTCCATTAGTTTCCATGTCTCGTCTACGTAGGTCTCGTACACCGTCAAGTTAGTCGTATGTCCTATGTAACCGTTTTTGTCCCAAATCGTCGCGTCCCCATCTATTATCGGTATGTAGTCCGCGTGCGTATAATCGTTAAGTCCGGAAGTCGCTTTCGTTACGGTCAAGGTTGCCACTGTTAAAACTAAAATATATTTTATCCTAAAGTAAAAACGATGAAAGATTGATTTTTTTTCTTAAATTTTAAAAAGATATATATTCTTTAAAAACTAATAAAAAACGTACTTGAGGTTATCCTTATGGACCGTCTTCCCCTTTATAAGGACCGTTATCCCAATGTCTGCTTCGACCATTGCTTCAGTGAATAAGGGCGAAAGTTTATTTCCCAGTCTCCTATTGGACTTTACCCATACTTTCTCACCTAAAACGTATGTTTTTGTACCCTATTCTTGTTTTGATGTTCTAAGGATTTTTCCTGTGCTGACGTGATATTGTTTTTATTTGCACTGCAACGTCCATTGGGATATTGTGAATAATTTCAATCGGGTTTTTCCTAGTCACTGAATGAATTGATCTATTGTATTTTATTGTTGTAAGGAGAGTAGTGTCAATAGTGTCTTCAATGTGACTTCCATTTTTTAGACAACGACTTATATCTCCTAGAGTGCCGTGGAAACGCTCAACCTGCCCGTTAGATACGCGGTGTAAGGGCGGTGCGTTTTCGATGATAATGTCAAAGTTATTTGATAACATTGCTCTGATGGTCTCTGAGTTTAGAGACTTTTCATTATCGCAGTAAATTGTTTTAGTTTTTGGAAAAAAATTTAGAAGTTGGGGAGTGGAGCTTTTACATCCACAATTGCGCGTGAGCGAATTGATTGAACCACTGCAAATTTGGAAAATTTTTCAATACAGGTTACAAAATATAAATGGGTATGCAACTCACAAGATTGGGAATATTTAACCCAAAACCACTTCACAGAGTATATCGATGATATAGAAATGGGTATGCAACTCACAAGATTAGGAATATTTAACCTAAAACTATTAAAACATAACTATTTACAACACGTTAATTCAGAAAAGTTATCAAATATAAAATCCTCCACATGGTTTAATAGGGCACAAATGAAATATTAATAATAAAAAATATTCCAAGAGAGATAATTAAATTGCCTGTTTTTGAGATACTTCCATATTCTGATGAAAATACAAATATTTTAATTGAAAATTGCTACGATAAATATTATTATAATAATGAAGCCTTATTCAACTATAACGCAAAAACGATTGAAAAGAATAGTTGTATATCAGGAATAATAAACCAAACCGTAACTTCATGTAAATATACTAAAACATATAAGATATAAGACTTCATTCATTGAACCAAATATAATTGTAACTTGGAACCTTCCCAAGACAAAACTGAAGGAAAAATTGTGTAGAAAATGAATTAATTATAGAAGGCAATAATATAATAAAAATATTTGATTGTTCAATACAATCAAACGAAATATCTGTAAAAAACTCAAAGCTCAACTATACACAAAGCATTTATATATCTAATAATATTACAAAGTTAGAACCAATATCATATACATATGCAAGCCAAAGAAATAATTTTTGAACACACTACACATAATAATGTCTTTAAAACCATGTCTTTAAAATCATGTCTTTAAAATCATTACCATTACTACCCTTATAATAATAACTATAACTTTAATATTGTACTTAATCTCTAAGTTTAAAAATATTCCTAAGAGACTAATTGTCAAATAGTCACATAAAAAAGTACCAAAAACAGAATAATTAGGAATTCCAAACAATACAATTCAACAAATAACTAGTTACCTATACCCTACTATATCCGCCTGACGACAGGCTTTTTTAAGGATGGGGAATCACATATTCACACCTCACACATTATAACATCGGCATTGCAACATTTTTGCAAATCGATTATTCATCCATCCCAGCATGGATTTGTTCAAAATCGACCAACGTCCTCTAATCTTCTTGAATTTACTTCGCTTCAATGACAGTTTTTCGAAAAAAATGCAAACTGATGTTATTTATACTGACTTCATTTGACTCAGTTCATCACCAGACACTTATTTTAAAGCTTGAACGCTTAGGATTTTCCCCTAAACTTGTGTCCTGGATTTCATCCTATTTGAAGGGTAGAACCCAAAGAGTATTGCTGAGAACAGCTATTTCTAAACTTATCTTTGTTTCGTCTGGTGTACCTCAGGGAAGTCAATAAGGACCATTACTTTTTTGCTTTTTATTAATGACCTTCCCAGTTGTATTTCTTATTCTACATTATTTATGTATGCAGATGATGTAAACCTTTGTCTTCCATACTCCAGTGCAAATGGGCATTTACACCTTCAAGATGACCTGAATGCATTTCAACTTTGGTGTGTGGCAAACCAGTTGCACCTAAATTGCTCAAAGTGTATGACAATGACCTTCAGTCGTACGGTTCCTCATATTGCTGACTATAAAAATAGTAACATTTCCTTACAACGCATCCTTACAGTCAAAGATCTTGCTGTTCTCTTTGACTGTAAACTGAATTTCAATCTTCATATTTCTACCATCATAAATGAAGCCAAAAGTATTCTCGGCTTCATTAAACGTTGGTCTAAGGAATTTAAAGATCCTTTTATTACCAAGCAATTATTTACTTCGCTTGTGCGTCCTATCCTAGAGTATTGCTCAGTTGTCTGGTCTCCTCAACATAAACTGTATCAGGATCGTATTGAATCGGTCCAAAAACAGTTTCTTCTCTTTGCCTTAAGGGATCTTAACTGGTATAGTAATTTAATATTACCGTCTTACTATAGTAGGCTTCAGCTCATTGATCTTCCATCGTTAATCAATCGCAGAACAATTTTAGGAATAATTTTTTCTGCACAAATTGATTAACGGCAATATTGATTCGTCCTCTTTGTTGATGCGTTTTAATTTTTCGGTTCCGTCCCGAACAACTAGACACTGTTGTCCGCTACATTTACCTGTGTGCACTACGAATTATTCTTTGCACAGTGCCTTTCATGTTCTATGTGTTAATTTTAGAAAATATTATCACGTATTTGCCGCAGAGCTCTCTCTTCCTAAAATAAAATCCTTGCTTTTAGCTTATCTTAGGGAAATCACTCGCAGTGCCCAGGCATAAGCTTTGGTATACACAACGTTACCAAAGTTATTTGCAGTGTTTTCTCAATCCAATTCTATTTTATCTTATCTCTTCTTTAACTCCTATTTTTATCTCTTTTTGTTTTTATACCCTGAACCCATTGAAAATGGGAATTCAGGGTATAATGTTTTTGTGAAAATGTATGTAACAGGCAGAAGGAAACGTCGCAGACCCCATAAAGTATATATATTCTTGATCAGCACAAAAAAATAAGTTGATATGATTGCACACACCATTCTAACGCCTTTTATTCCGCAAGCCAGACGGTAATGTCGGTGACTTCGAGCTGAATACGGTTACCTTCGGGGTGAACTGTGCTCCATTCCTGGCACTCAAGGTGCTTAAACAGCTTGCCGACGATGTGAGGCCTCGTTTGCCGCTGGCAAGCCACATCATATCGGAACGCATGTATGTCGACGATGTTCTCACGGGGTCACACTCCATAGCAAAGGCTGTTGCGACTATCACAGAGCTTCAAGAAGCTCTGCGTAGTGCAGGATTTCCACTGAGAAAATGGACATCCAACTCCCAAGAGTGTTTGACAGCGATCCCCAAGAATCACAGGCTGCGCGAAGACTTTCTAGAGTTTGATGACTCCAGCACAGCCAAGACTCTGGGCGTTCGCTGGCAAGCTCGATCTGATGAGTTCTTCTTCGTCCCATCCGAAATTCCGGCCCAAGAGCAATACACTAAGAGGACCGTTCTTTCTCAGATTTCGAAGTTGTTCGATCCTGCCGGCTGGTTGGCCCCCTTTGTCGTCCGTGCAAAGATCTTCATGCAGGAGGTCTGGCTGCAAGGACTAGACTGGGATCAGCCTCTACCAGCCAATTCCCTCCAACGTTGGCAAGACTTCCTGGGCGACTATCCAACTCTCCAGGAAATACGCATCCCTTGGTGGGTGCACTTCGCTCCAGGAATCAAGGCACAATAATCATGGTTTCTGTGATGCCTCCGAGCGTGCCTACGGTGCCCCAATTTACCTCCGCGTCGAAGTTGGCGGCCAATGCTTCTCCAATTTGATCTCCGCCAAGACGCTATCAATACCCCGTTGGGAACTGTGTGGGGCTGTCCTTTTGGCTGAACTGTGCTCAATAGTGCTCCCAGCAGCCCCAGCGTGCAATTTCAAGACCTTCTACTGGACTGATTCTGCCATTGTTCTGGCATGGCTCTGTAAGCCACCTTGCAAATGGACGACCTTCGTCGCTAACCGTGTCAGCAGATCACCGAGATGTCTAGTCCCGGTGATTGGGCTCACGTCCGGTCCGAGCACAATCCAGCAGACCTTGCAAGCAGGGGAGTCAACCCGCAAGAACTCCTCTCGAACCCATTATGATTCCATGGCCCAGAATGGCTTCTTCGCCCCCAAACCAGTGGACATTCCCGTCATCTCCCACTCCGGAGACCACCTTATAGCAGAAACCTCTAAAGTGTCATCTCACAAACCAAGCTTCTCTGCCCGAGTTCATAGCAGGTTCTTCTCTTTCTTCTATTTGCAAACTATGAAACCAAATAATTCTCAAATGGTTATAGCTTAGCACAAGAAGTAGTAGCAATTTTTTGTCGATAATTATTAAGGTATTAAATTAATTTTTTTTTTCATGTCAAATTTTAAGTGTCATTTCTAGTTTGATTTTTTAACTAAAATTTTTTCAGTGTTAATATTTTGGAGTTCATTTTATAAACTTGAAATGATACCAGTTTGCGCTAATGAGGTTTTGAATCAAATGAAGATATATTTATTGTAACTAGCTGACTATACGGGCCTTACTGCTATTTGCAAGCTATGAGACCAAATAATTCTCAAATGGTTAAAGCTTAGCACCAGTAGTAGTAGCAATCATTTGTCGATAATTATTAAAGTATTCAATTTGTTTTTTTTTTTTTTTTTTCATTTCAAATTTTCAATGTCCTTTTAATTGGATTTTATTTAACTAGCATTTTTTCAGTGGTAATATTTTGATGCTTGTTTCTTGTATTTATACCCTGAACCCATTGAAAATGGGAATTCAGGGTATAATGTTTTTGTGAAAATGTATGTAACAGGCAGAAGGAGACGTCGCAGACCCCATAAAGTATATATATTCTTGATCAGCACAAAAAAATAAGTTGATATAGCCCTGTCCGTCTGTCCGTCCGTCCGTCCGTCCGTCCGTCCGTCCGTATGAACGTCGAGATTTCGGAAACTACAAAAGCTAAAGAGCTGAAATTTTACATGAATACTCGTATCTTAGTTACGCAGTACAAGTTTATTTTGTTTTTTTCGATAACTCATCCCATTCCTTAATTATCGATAACAAATCGAAAATTCATTTACGTTTTTCGATCATAACTTCTACACCGTTTTAGCTAGAGACTTAAAATATATTTAGATAGATATTATGGATACGCAGATTATGTAATTTTCAGATTTTGGATGCCACGTCCCCTTCGCCCTCAATTTGAAAAAAAAAAACTTATTTCAACTACTAGAAACTTGTGATTTGGCAAACGGACAAATTTGAATGCTATTAATATATTCTGAAAGTTTCATGAAGATAGTCCATCTAGAAATGGAGTTATAAGCGTTCAAAGTACAGCCCATCCCACCCCCAACCGTCGGCAGCAAGTGCGCGGTTACCAGAGCGCGCGCTTATACGTGCGTAAAGAAGAAGAATATTAATTTTTTTGCAGGGTTCAGGGTATCTCGTAGTCGAGCCGTCTCGATTAGAGCCTTGTTACTTGTTAAATTATACTTTACTGATTTTACTCCGGCTTCCCAAATTCCTCCAAAGTGAGGGCTTTTTCATATATATTTCTATTTTTCTATTTTCTTGAATCGATTTCTTAAATTCTTTTTATAAGTTTTTGCCGCTCCTACAAAATTTGTACCGTTATCTGAGTATATGCCTCTTCTTGCCATGAATCTTCTCATTGCAGCTAAAAATGCGTCTGACGTTAAGTCACTAACTGCTTCTAAATGAATAGCTTTTGTTGACATGCACACAAATAGTGCTATGTACCTTTTATACATTTTTTGCCCACGATTCTTAGAACACTTCATATAATAGGGCCCAGCATCGCCATTTTAATACAATGTCAAAAACATCTTTTTGAACTCTTGGTCCAGTCCACATAATATCAGTTAGACTTTTCTTATTTATTGTTTTTGTAGATGCGTCAAAGACTACTCTTAGTTTCGTTGTTAGACTACTATCCCTTAACTCTGCTTGATGTGGCAAATAATATTTTCCTTCTTTATTTGTAGAATTCATATGCCCTAAATTCGTGTAGTCCTTTTTTAGTTTTACATTATTTTGTAGTTTTCTTTCTAAGCTAAGAAACCGAGCTATTGCTTGTGGCTTAGATTCTCATAATTCATTTTCTTTTTTAAATGGAATTGTTACAATATATCGTCCCATTTCATCTTTCCTTGTTGTGCTCAAAAAATTATTTTTACAAAACTGAGCTTCATCGTCATATTCATCTTCTTCGGTTTCTAATTCCCAGAACCGATTTAGATCTTCTATTGCTATACTACTATTGTTGATTTACCTTTAGATTTAATATAACCTAATATAATCCATCCAAATTTTGTATTCTGCCCGAGTAATCCATCTATTTTTACTATCCCATTTGCGTATAAGTCTGCGCCTATTATCATATCCACTCGATCTGGTTTAAAGAATTGTGGATCAGCTAAACTGTAACTGCGCCACTTAGCTGTATCTACATTTATTTTGTTCACTGGGAGGGCTTTCATTAATTTTGATAATATGATGGCCTCAACCTTAAGTTGTTCTTTTTTTTTTACCCTGAACCCATTGAAAATGAAAAATCAGGGTATAATGGTTTTGTTATATGTATGTAACAGGCAAAAGGAGGCGTGGCAGACCCCTTAAAGTATATATATTCTTGATCAGGGTGATGAGAAAAGTCGATATAGTCATGTCCGTCTGTCCGTATGTTTGAACGCAAGGATATCCGAAGATACAAGAGCTAGAGACTTCATCCTTTTTGTGTTAGGTCCATATATTGCAAGCGCAGTACGAGTTTGTTTCCGAAATTCGATAACTCTTATATTTCCAAAGTTATCGATATAACAATTTATCGAGAATCAATTATAAAATTATATCTTGTTCATCTTTAGAGTTAGAGTCTTCTAAGTATATATAGATATTAATTTAATACAATTTCGGTTTTTGTCAGATTTTGGATTCCGGTCTCCAATTCACCCCCACACCCCAAAATGTGTAAAAAATACATTTCAAATACTAAAGACATACAGTTTGGTTTGGCATATAGATATGAATGTCATGATTATAATCTGAGCGTGTGATTACAAATGTACATCTAGAAACAGTATTATTAATCATAGAAGTTCTCACTGTTGGTTATATTTAGATCTTTTTATTTAGCAAGCTCGTGTGTTCGTTTCAGGAGAAGTGATGTTTACTTTTCCTGCCGTCGAAACCGCTGGTTTTTTCTTCAAGACACCCCGATGATTTATGTAGCGGGTTCCATTTAGCGAGATGTGGTCATCATATGTGATCAAATAAGTCCCAGTGACCTGTTGACCCGTTCCGGTGCTATCCACTACGTAAATCGTGGCGCTGTTGATAATGATGATGCCTTCGTCGATTTCGATTATGGGCTGTAGATGCCCAAGGCGTGTAGCGCATTGTTCGATGCCACCTGAGACCAGCTGCTGAGCACACGTTGCCTTTCCTAGTTGTTTGCAGAAAGTTGTGCTCAATGTAGAGGCGCAGTAGCGCACAGTGAAGGTTTTTGTTCCGCAATCGGCCACCACGTCTCTGTCTTCTAAATCTATTATTATGTTCTTACGTTGAACGGGAAAAATATTGATTTTTTTTAAATTTAACTTAGGTCTAGGGAATTTGATTAAGAAATACAATAATTCGGAATTTCGAAAGGCTTTGATACTCGATAGTATCCTCTAAGAGGTCTGTTATGCTAATATTTAGAGTTGCTCATTTAATTCTTTAACGTCAATGCTGTCAAGTATGAGTGGACTGATTAAGTTAATTTTTGCGAGTGAAATTGAAAGAATCAAATCTTCTAGGTTTGCAATTATTATTTTATTTTGTGCCAAGACAGTCGTATAAAAATTTTTAACTTCGGCACCTGGTTCCTGAATTTCGTTAAGAGTTCTTGAAATTTCATTGAGTCTTACTTGGATTTTGTTATTAATCTCGATTTGTTTTGTTTCGGTATCTCTTAGTTGTCCTTGTTTAAATTTTACCTGTTTCCAATCGTCAAAATCTGGGGTTCCTGCTATTGCCTTAAGGGCACAACCTATCAAGTTTATGCTTCTAGCTTGTGTATTGTGAACGTTAAAAGAGTTGCATATGTCATAAGTCTAAGTACCTGTTTCATATTGTCTTTGGGTAGCTTGTCCATTAGTTTCCATGTCTCGTCTACGTAGGTCTCGTACACCGTCAAGTTAGTCGTATGTCCTATGTAACCGTTTTTGTCCCAAATCGTCGCGTCCCCATCTATTATCGGTATGTAGTCCGCGCGCGTATAATCGTTAAGTCTGGAAGTCGCTTTCGTTACGGTCAGGGTTGCCACTGTTAAAACTAAAATATATTTTATCCTAAAGTAAAAACGATGAAAGATTGATTTTTTTTCTTAAATTTTAAAAAGATATATATTCTTTAAAAACTAATAAAAAACGTACTTGAGGTTATCCTTATGGACCGTCTTCCCCTTTATAAGGACCGTTATCCCAATGTCTGCTTCGACCATTGCTTCAGTGAATAAGGGCGAAAGTTTATTTCCCAGTCTCCTATTGGACTTTACCCATACTTTCTCACCTACAACGTATGTTTTTGTACCCTATTCTTGTTTTGATGTTCTAAGGATTTTTCCTGTGCTGACGTGATATTGTTTTTATTTGCACTGCAACGTCCATTGGGATATTGTGAATAATTTCAATCGGGTTTTTCCTAGTCACTGAATGAATTGATCTATTGTATTTTATTGTTGTAAGGAGAGTAGTGTCAATAGTGTCTTCAATGTGACTTCCATTTTTTAGACAACGACTTATATCTCCTAGAGTGCCGTGGAAACGCTCAACCTGCCCATTAGATACGCGGTGTAAGGGCGGTGCGTTTTCGATGATAATGTCAAAGTTATTTGATAACATTGCTCTGATGGTCTCTGAGTTTAGAGACTTTTCATTATCGCAGTAAATTGTTTTAGTTTTTGGAAAAAAATTTAGAAGTTGGGGGAGTGGAGCTTTTACATCCACAATTGCGCGTGAGCGAATTGATTGAACCACTGCAAATTTGGAAAATTTTTCAATACAGGTTACAAAATATAAATGGGTATGCAACTCACAAGATTGGGAATATTTAACCCAAAACCACTTCACAGAGTATATCGATGATATAGAAATGGGTATGCAACTCACAAGATTAGGAATATTTAACCTAAAACTATTAAAACATAACTATTTACAACACGTTAATTCAGAAAAGTTATCAAATATAAAATCCTCCACATGGTTTAATAGGGCACAAATGAAATATTAATAATAAAAAATATTCCAAGAGAGATAATTAAATTGCCTGTTTTTGAGATACTTCCATATTCTGATGAAAATACAAATATTTTAATTGAAAATTGCTACGATAAATATTATTATAATAATGAAGCCTTATTCAACTATAACGCAAAAACGATTGAAAAGAATAGTTGTATATCAGGAATAATAAACCAAACCGTAACTTCATGTAAATATACTAAAACATATAAGATATAAGACTTCATTCATTGAACCAAATATAATTGTAACTTGGAACCTTCCCAAGACAAAACTGAAGGAAAAATTGTGTAGAAAATGAATTAATTATAGAAGGCAATAATATAATAAAAATATTTGATTGTTCAATACAATCAAACGAAATATCTGTAAAAAACTCAAAGCTCAACTATACACAAAGCATTTATATATCTAATAATATTACAAAGTTAGAACCAATATCATATACATATGCAAGCCAAAGAAATAATTTTTGAACACACTACACATAATAATGTCTTTAAAACCATGTCTTTAAAATCATGTCTTTAAAATCATTACCATTACTACCCTTATAATAATAACTATAACTTTAATATTGTACTTAATCTCTAAGTTTAAAAATATTCCTAAGAGACTAATTGTCAAATAGTCACATAAAAAAGTACCAAAAACAGAATAATTAGGAATTCCAAACAATACAATTCAACAAATAACTAGTTACCTATACCCTACTATATCCGCCTGACGACAGGCTTTTTTAAGGATGGGGGAATCACATATTCACACCTCACACATTATAACATCGGCATTGCAACATTTTTGCAAATCGATTATTCATCCATCCCAGCATGGATTTGTTCAAAATCGACCAACGTCCTCTAATCTTCTTGAATTTACTTCGCTTCAATGACAGTTTTTCGAAAAAAATGCAAACTGATGTTATTTATACTGACTTCATTTGACTCAGTTCATCACCAGACACTTATTTTAAAGCTTGAACGCTTAGGATTTTCCCCTAAACTTGTGTCCTGGATTTCATCCTATTTGAAGGGTAGAACCCAAAGAGTATTGCTGAGAACAGCTATTTCTAAACTTATCTTTGTTTCGTCTGGTGTACCTCAGGGAAGTCAATAAGGACCATTACTTTTTTTGCTTTTTATTAATGACCTTCCCAGTTGTATTTCTTATTCTACATTATTTATGTATGCAGATGATGTAAACCTTTGTCTTCCATACTCCAGTGCAAATGGGCATTTACACCTTCAAGATGACCTGAATGCATTTCAACTTTGGTGTGTGGCAAACCAGTTGCACCTAAATTGCTCAAAGTGTATGACAATGACCTTCAGTCGTACGGTTCCTCATATTGCTGACTATAAAAATAGTAACATTTCCTTACAACGCATCCTTACAGTCAAAGATCTTGCTGTTCTCTTTGACTGTAAACTGAATTTCAATCTTCATATTTCTACCATCATAAATGAAGCCAAAAGTATTCTCGGCTTCATTAAACGTTGGTCTAAGGAATTTAAAGATCCTTTTATTACCAAGCAATTATTTACTTCGCTTGTGCGTCCTATCCTAGAGTATTGCTCAGTTGTCTGGTCTCCTCAACATAAACTGTATCAGGATCGTATTGAATCGGTCCAAAAACAGTTTCTTCTCTTTGCCTTAAGGGATCTTAACTGGTATAGTAATTTAATATTACCGTCTTACTATAGTAGGCTTCAGCTCATTGATCTTCCATCGTTAATCAATCGCAGAACAATTTTAGGAATTGTTTTTCTGCACAAATTGATTAACGGCAATATTGATTCGTCCTCTTTGTTGATGCGTTTTAATTTTTCGGTTCCGTCCCGAACAACTAGACACTGTCGTCCGCTACATTTACCTGTGTGCACTACGAATTATTCTTTGCACAGTGCCTTTCATGTTCTATGTGTTAATTTTAGAAAATATTATCACGTATTTGCCGCAGAGCTCTCTCTTCCTAAAATAAAATCCTTGCTTTTAGCTTATCTTAGGGAAATCACTCGCAGTGCCCAGGCATAAGCTTTGGTATACACAACGTTACCAAAGTTATTTGCAGTGTTTTCTCAATCCAATTCTATTTTATCTTATCTCTTCTTTAACTCCTATTTTTATCTCTTTTTGTTTTTATACCCTGAACCCATTGAAAATGGGAATTCAGGGTATAATGTTTTTGTGAAAATGTATGTAACAGGCAGAAGGAAACGTCGCAGACCCCATAAAGTATATATATTCTTGATCAACACAAAAAAATAAGTTGATATGATTGCACACACCATTCTAACGCCTTTTATTCCGCAAGCCAGACGGTAATGTCGGTGACTTCGAGCTGAATACGGTTACCTTCGGGGTGAACTGTGCTCCATTCCTGGCACTCAAGGTGCTTAAACAGCTTGCCGACGATGTGAGGCCTCGTTTGCCGCTGGCAAGCCACATCATATCGGAACGCATGTATGTCGACGATGTTCTCACGGGGTCACACTCCATAGCAAAGGCTGTTGCGACTATCACAGAGCTTCAAGAAGCTCTGCGTAGTGCAGGATTTCCACTGAGAAAATGGACATCCAACTCCCAAGAGTGTTTGACAGCGATCCCCAAGAATCACAGGCTGCGCGAAGACTTTCTAGAGTTTGATGACTCCGCACAGCCAAGACTCTGGCGTTCCTGCAAGCTCGATCTGAGTTCTTCTTCGTCCCATCCGAAATTCCGGCCCAGAGCACACTAGAGGACCGTTCTTTCTCAATTCGAATTGTTCATCCTCCGCTGGTTGGCCCCCTTTGTCGTCCGTGCAAAGATCTTCATGCAGGAGGTCTGGCTGCAAGGACTAGACTGGGATCAGCCTCTACCAGCCAATCCCTCCAACGTTGGCAAGACTTCCTGGGCGACTATCCAACTCTCCAGGAAAACCATCCCTTGGTGCGTGCACTTCGCTCCAGGAATCAAGGCACAAACCATGTTTCTGTGATCCTTCACGTGCCTACGGTGCCCCAATTTACCTCCGCGTCGAAGTTGCGGCCAATGCTTCTCCAATTTATCTCCACCAAGACGCGAGTGGCTCCAGTCAAGACGCTATCAATACCCCGTTGGGAACTGTGTGGGGCTGTCCTTTTGGCTGAACTGTGCTCAATAGTGCTCCCAGCAGCCCCAGCGTGCAATTCAAGACCTTCTACTGGACTGATTCTGCCATTGTTCTGGCATGGCTCTGTAAGCCACCTTGCAAATGGACGACCTTCGTCGCTAACCGTGTCAGCAAGATCACCGAGATGTCTAGTCCCGGTGATTGGGCTCACGTCCGGTCCGAGCACAATCCAGCAGACCTTGCTAGCAGGGGAGTCAGCCCGCAAGAACTCCTCTCGAACCCATTATGGTTCCATGGCCCAGAATGGCTTCTTCGCCCCCAAACCAGTGGCCATTCCCGTCATCTCCCACTCCGGAGACCACCTTATAGCAGAAACCTCTAAAGTGTCATCTCACAAACCAAGCTTCTCTGCCCGAGTTCATAGCAGGTTCTTCTCTTTCTTCTATTTGCAAACTATGAAACCAAATAATTCTCAAATGGTTATAGCTTAGCACAAGAAGTAGTAGCAATTTTTTGTCGATAATTATTAAGGTATTAAATTAGTTTTTTTTTCATGTCAAATTTTAAGTGTCATTTCTAGTTTGATTTTTTAACTAAAATTTTTTCAGTGTTAATATTTTGGAGTTCATTTTATAAACTTGAAATGATACCAGTTTGCGCTAATGAGGTTTTGAATCAAATGAAGATATATTTATTGTAACTAGCTGACTATACGGGCCTTACTGCTATTTGCAAGCTATGAGACCAAATAATTCTCAAATGGTTAAAGCTTAGCACCAGTAGTAGTAGCAATCATTTGTCGATAATTATTAAAGTATTCAATTTGTTTTTTTTTTTTTTTTCATTTCAAATTTTCAATGTCCTTTTAATTGGATTTTATTTAACTAGCATTTTTTCAGTGGTAATATTTTGATGCTTGTTTCTTGTATTTATACCCTGAACCCATTGAAAATGGGAATTCAGGGTATAATGTTTTTGTGAAAATGTATGTAACAGGCAGAAGGAGACGTCGCAGACCCCATAAAGTATATATATTCTTGATCAGCACAAAAAAATAAGTTGATATAGCCCTGTCCGTCTGTCCGTCCGTCCGTCCGTCCGTCCGTATGAACGTCGAGATTTCGGAAACTACAAAAGCTAGAGAGCTGAAATTTTACATGAATACTCGTATCTTAGTTACGCAGTACAAGTTTATTTTGTTTTTTCGACAACTCATCCCATTCCTTAATTAAATTAATTAATTAAAAAATCGAAAATTCGTTTACGTTTTTTAAGTTTTTCGAGCATAACTTCTACACCGTTTTAGCTAGAGACTTCAAATTTGTATATTTAGATAGATATTATGGATACGCAGATTTTGTAATTTTCAGATTTTGGATGCCACGTCCCCTTCGCCCTCAATTTGAAAAAAAAAAAAAACTTATTTCAACTACTAGAGACTTGTGATTTGGCAAACGGACAAATTTGAATGCTATTAATATATTCTGAAAGTTTCATGAAGATAGTCCATCTAGAAATGGAGTTATAAGCGTTCAAAGTACAGCCCATCCCACCCCCAACCGTCGGCAGCAAGTGCGCGGTTACCAGAGCGCGCGCTTATACGTGCGTAAAGAGGAAGAATATTAATTTTTTTGCAGGGTTCAGGGTATCTCGTAGTCGAGCCGTCTCGATTAGAGCCTTGTTACTTGTTAAATTATACTTTACTGATTTTACTCCGGCTTCCCAAATTCCTCCAAAGTGAGGGCTTTTTCTAATATATTTCTATTTTTCTATTTTCTTGAATCGATTTCTTAAATTCTTTTTATAAGTTTTTGCCGCTCCTACAAAATTTGTACCGTTATCTGAGTATATGCCTCTTCTTGCCATGAATCTTCTCATTGCAGCTAAAAATGCGTCTGACGTTAAGTCACTAACTGCTTCTAAATGAATAGCTTTTGTTGACATGCACACAAATAGTGCTATGTACCTTTTATACATTTTTTGCTCACGATTTTTAGAACACTTCATATAATAGGGCCCAGCATCGCCATTTTAATACAATGTCAAAAACATCTTTTTGAACTCTTGGTCCAGTCCACATAATATCAGTTAGACTTTTCTTATTTATTGTTTTTGTAGATGCGTCAAAGACTACTCTTAGTTTCGTTGTTAGACTACTATCCCTTAACTCTGCTTGATGTGGCAAATAATATTTTCCTTCTTTATTTGTAGAATTCATATGCCCTAAATTCGTGTAGTCCTTTTTTAGTTTTACATTATTTTGTAGTTTTCTTTCTAAGCTAAGAAACCGAGCTATTGCTTGTGGCTTAGATTCTCATAATTCATTTTCTTTTTTAAATGGAATTGTTACAATATATCGTCCCATTTCATCTTTCCTTGTTGTGCTCAAAAAATTATTTTTACGAAACTGAGCTTCATCGTCATATTCATCTTCTTCGGTTTCTAATTCCCAGAACCGATTTAGATCTTCTATTGCTATACTACTATTGTTGATTTACCTTTAGATTTAATATAACCTAATATAATCCATCCAAATTTTGTATTCTGCCCGAGTAATCCATCTATTTTTACTATCCCATTTGCGTATAAGTCTGCGCCTATTATCATATCCACTCGATCTGGTTTAAAGAATTGTGGATCAGCTAAACTGTAACTGCGCCACTTAGCTGTATCTACATTTATTTTGTTCACTGGGAGGGCTTTCATTAATTTTGATAATATGATGGCCTCAACCTTAAGTTGTTCTTTTTTTTTTTACCCTGAACCCATTGAAAATGAAAAATCAGGGTATAATGGTTTTGTTATATGTATGTAACAGGCAAAAGGAGGCGTGGCAGACCCCTTAAAGTATATATATTCTTGATCAGGGTGATGAGAAAAGTCGATATAGTCATGTCCGTCTGTCCGTATGTTTGAACGCAAGGATATCCGAAGATACAAGAGCTAGAGACTTCATCCTTTTTGTGTTAGGTCCATATATTGCAAGCGCAGTACGAGTTTGTTTCCGAAATTCGATAACTCTTATATTTCCAAAGTTATCGATATAACAATTTATCGAGAATCAATTATAAAATTATATCTCGTTCCTCTTTAGAGTTAGAGTCTTCTAAGTATATATAGATATTAATTTAATACAATTTCGGTTTTTGTCAGATTTTGGATTCCGGTCTCCAATTCACCCCCACACCCCAAAATGTGTAAAAAATGCATTTCAAATACTAGAGACATACAGTTTGGTTTGGCATATAGATATGAATGTCATGATTATAATCTGAGCGTGTGACTACAAATGTACATCTAGAAACAGTATTATTAATCATAGAAGTTCTCACAACGCAACCCTCGTCGCAGAGCAAGCTAGGCAGCGCATCAGCAAGATGCCTGTAATGCGTACATTCATACATACAAATATGTATGTATGTATTCGTGCAAGCGTAGATCAGCGTGTGGCTGCATGCGTATTTGTACATATAAAGCTAATTGTAAAAGAGTAGAGATTTTTAAAAAATCGTAAAATGTTCAATAGAATTTTTAGATCACATGCTGAAACTTATAATACATTTCATTAAATACTTTCATATTTATTAAACAAAATAAAGCAATTAAAATCGCAATGCAAATGCAAGCAACGTTCAGCAACGTAAAGAAATTTTCCTATGCGTGTGCAAACATACAAATTATAACAAAACTGTTGGTTATATTTAGATCTTTTTATTTAGCAAGCTCGTGTGTTCGTTTCAGGAGAAGTGATGTTTACTATTCCTGCCGTCGAAACCGCTGGTTTTTTCTTCAAGACACCCCGATGATTTATGTAGCGGGTTCCATTTAGCGAGATGTGGTCATCATATGTGATCAAATAAGTCCCAGTGACCTGTTGACCCGTTCCGGTGCTATCCACTACGTAAATCGTGGCGCTGTTGATAATGATGATGCCTTCGTCGATTTCGATTATGGGCTGTAGATGCCCAAGCCGTGTAGCGCATTGTTCGATGCCACCTGAGACCAGCTGCTGAGCACACGTTGCCTTTCCTAGTTGTTTGCAGAAAGTTGTGCTCAATGTAGAGGCGCAGTAGCGCACAGTGAAGGTTTTTGTTCCGCAATCGGCCACCACGTCTCTGTCTTCTAAATCTATTATTATGTTCTTACGTTGAACGGGAAAAATATTGATTTTTTTTAAATTTAACTTAGGTCTAGGGAATTTGATTAAGAAATACAATAATTCGGAATTTCGAAAGGCTTTGATACTCGATAGTATCCTCTAAGAGGTCTGTTATGCTAATATTTAGAGTTGCTCATTTAATTCTTTAACGTCAATGCTGTCAAGTATGAGTGGACTGATTAAGTTAATTTTTGCGAGTGAAATTGAAAGAATCAAATCTTCTAGGTTTGCAATTATTATTTTATTTTGTGCCAAGACAGTCGTATAAAAATTTTTAACTTCGGCACCTGGTTCCTGAATTTCGTTAAGAGTTCTTGAAATTTCATTGAGTCTTACTTGGATTTTGTTATTAATCTCGATTTGTTTTGTTTCGGTATCTCTTAGTTGTCCTTGTTTAAATTTTACCTGTTTCCAATCGTCAAAATCTGGGGTTCCTGCTATTGCCTTAAGGGCACAACCTATCAAGTTTATGCTTCTAGCTTGTGTATTGTGAACGTTAAAAGAGTTGCATATGTCATAAGTCTAAGTACCTGTTTCATATTGTCTTTGGGTAGCTTGTCCATTAGTTTCCATGTCTCGTCTACGTAGGTCTCGTACACCGTCAAGTTAGTCGTATGTCCTATGTAACCGTTTTTGTCCCAAATCGTCGCGTCCCCATCTATTATCGGTATGTAGTCCGCGCGCGTATAATCGTTAAGTCTGGAAGTCGCTTTCGTTACGGTCAGGGTTGCCACTGTTAAAACTAAAATGTATTTTATCCAAAAGTAAAAACGATGAAAGATTGATTTTTTTTCTTAAATTTTAAAAAGATATATATTCTTTAAAAACTAATAAAAAACGTACTTGAGGTTATCCTTATGGACCGTCTTCCCCTTTATAAGGACCGTTATCCCAATGTCTGCTTCGACCATTGCTTCAGTGAATAAGGGCGAAAGTTTATTTCCCAGTCTCCTATTGGACTTTACCCATACTTTCTCACCTACAACGTATGTTTTTGTACCCTATTCTTGTTTTGATGCTCTAAGGATTTTTCCTGTGCTGACGTGATATTGTTTTTATTTGCACTGCAACGTCCATTGGGATATTGTGAATAATTTCAATCGGGTTTTTCCTAGTCACTGAATGAATTGATCTATTGTATTTTATTGTTGTAAGGAGAGTAGTGTCAATAGTGTCTTCAATGTGACTTCCATTTTTTAGACAACGACTTATATCTCCTAGAGTGCCGTGGAAACGCTCAACCTGCCCGTTAGATACGCGGTGTAAGGGCGGTGCGTTTTCGATGATAATGTCAAAGTTATTTGATAACATTGCTCTGATGGTCTCTGAGTTTAGAGACTTTTCATTATCGCAGTAAATTGTTTTAGTTTTTGGAAAAAAATTTAGAAGTTGGGGGAGTGGAGCTTTTACATCCACAATTGCGCGTGAGCGAATTGATTGAACGACTGCAAATTTGGAAAATTTTTCAATGCAGGTTACAAAATATAAATGGGTATGCAACTCACAAGATTGGGAATATTTAACCCAAAACCACTTCACAGAGTATATCGATGATATAGAAATGGGTATGCAACTCACAAGATTAGGAATATTTAACCTAAAACTATTAAAACATAACTATTTACAACACGTTAATTCAGAAAAGCTATCAAATATAAAATCTTCCACATGGTTTAATAGGGCACAAATGAAATATTAATAATAAAAAATATTCCAAGAGAGATAATTAAATTGCCTGTTTTTGAGATACTTCCATATTCTGATGAAAATACAAATATTTTAATTGAAAATTGCTACGATAAATATTATTATAATAATGAAGCCTTATTCAACTATAACGCAAAAACGATTGAAAAGAATAGTTGTATATCAGGAATAATAAACCAAACCGTAACTTCATGTAAATATACTAAAACATATAAGATATAAGACTTTATTCATTGAACCAAATATAATTGTAACTTGGAACCTTCCCAAGACAAAACTGAAGGAAAAATTGTGTAGAAAATGAATTAATTATAGAAGGCAATAATATAATAAAAATATTTGATTGTTCAATACAATCAAACGAAATATCTGTAAAAAACTCAAAGCTCAACTATACACAAAGCATTTATATATCTAATAATATTACAAAGTTAGAACCAATATCATATACATATGCAAGCCAAAGAAATAATTTTTGAACACACTACACATAATAATGTCTTTAAAACCATGTCTTTAAAATCATTACCATTACTACCCTTATAATAATAACTATAACTTTAATATTGTACTTAATCTCTAAGTTTAAAAATATTCCTAAGAGACTAATTGTCAAATAGTCACATAAAAAAGTACCAAAAACAGAATAATTAGGAATTCCAAACAATACAATTCAACAAATAACTAGTTACCTATACCCTACTATATCCGCCTGACGACAGGCTTTTTTAAGGATGGGGGAATCACATATTCACACCTCACACATTATAACATCGGCATTGCAACATTTTTGCAAATCGATTATTCATCCATCCCAGCATGGATTTGTTCAAAATCGACCAACGTCCTCTAATCTTCTTGAATTTACTTCGCTTCAATGACAGTTTTTCGAAAAAAATGCAAACTGATGTTATTTATACTGACTTCATTTGACTCAGTTCATCACCAGACACTTATTTTAAAGCTTGAACGCTTAGGATTTTCCCCTAAACTTGTGTCCTGGATTTCATCCTATTTGAAGGGTAGAACCCAAAGAGTATTGCTGAGAACAGCTATTTCTAAACTTATCTTTGTTTCGTCTGGTGTACCTCAGGGAAGTCAATAAGGACCATTACTTTTTTTGCTTTTTATTAATGACCTTCCCAGTTGTATTTCTTATTCTACATTATTTATGTATGCAGATGATGTAAACCTTTGTCTTCCATACTCCAGTGCAAATGGGCATTTACACCTTCAAGATGACCTGAATGCATTTCAACTTTGGTGTGTGGCAAACCAGTTGCACCTAAATTGCTCAAAGTGTATGACAATGACCTTCAGTCGTACGGTTCCTCATATTGCTGACTATAAAAATAGTAACATTTCCTTACAACGCATCCTTACAGTCAAAGATCTTGCTGTTCTCTTTGACTGTAAACTGAATTTCAATCTTCATATTTCTACCATCATAAATGAAGCCAAAAGTGTTCTCGGCTTCATTAAACGTTGGTCTAAGGAATTTAAAGATCCTTTTATTACTAAGCAATTATTTACTTCGCTTGTGCGTCCTATCCTAGAGTATTGCTCAGTTGTCTGGTCTCCTCAACATAAACTGTATCAGGATCGTATTGAATCGGTCCAAAAACAGTTTCTTCTCTTTGCCTTAAGGGATCTTAACTGGTATAGTAATTTAATATTACCGTCTTACTATAGTAGGCTTCAGCTCATTGATCTTCCATCGTTAATCAATCGCAGAACAATTTTAGGAATTGTTTTTCTGCACAAATTGATTAACGGCAATATTGATTCGTCCTCTTTGTTGATGCGTTTTAATTTTTCGGTTCCGTCCCGAACAACTAGACACTGTCGTCCGCTACATTTACCTGTGTGTACTACGAATTATTCTTTGCACAGTGCCTTTCATGTTCTATGTGTTAATTTTAGCAAATATTATCACCTATTTGCCGCAGAGCTCTCTCTTCCTAAAATGAAATCCTTGCTTTTAGCTTATCTTATGGAAATCACTCGCACTGCCCAGGCATAAGCTTTGGTATACACAACGTTACCAAAGTTATTTGCAGTGTTTTCTCAATCCAATTCTATTTTATCTTATCTCTTCTTTAACTCCTATTTTTATCTCTTTTTGTTTGTATACCCTGAAACCATTGAAAATGGGAATTCAGGGTATAATGTTTTTGTGAAAATGTATTTAACAGGCAGAAGGAGACGTCGCAGACCCCATAAAGTATATATATTCTTGATCAGCACAAAAAAATAAGTTGATATAGCCCTGTGCGTCCGTCTGTCCGTCCGTATGAACGTCGAGATTTCGGAAACTACAAAAGCTAGAGAGCTGAAATTTTACATGAACACTTGTATCTTAGTTACGCAGTACAAGTTTATTTTGTTTTTTCGATAACTCATCCCATTCCTTAATTATAGATAAAAAATCGAAAATTCGTTTACGGGTTTAAAGTTTTTCGAGCATAACTTTTACACCGTTTTAGCTAGAGACTTCAAATTTGTATATTTAGATAGATATGGATACGCAGATTTTGTAATTTTCAGATTTTAGATGCCACTGCCCCTTCGCCCTCAATTTGAAAAAACGTATTTGAAATACTAGAGACTTGTAATTTGGCAAATGGGTAAATTTGAATGCTATTAATATATTTTGAAAGTTTCATGAAGATAGTCCATCTAGAAATGGAGTTATAAGCGTTCAAAGTACAGCCCATCCCACCCCCAACCGTCGGCAGCAACTGCACGGTAAGCAGAGCGCGCGCTTATACGTGCGTAAAGAAAAAGAATATAATAATAAATACTTATAATTATATATCAAAGTATATCGCTATATAGCCAACTCGTGAAGGGTTTACCACATATATAAACTAGATAGACACACAGAAAACCTTAGAACCAAAAATAAAATATAGATATATATCCACTGTGAGAGTAGCTGTCGATCAACCGCTGATTCTTGATCACTTATATAAGTTAGCACGCGCGAACCAAATAGTGCTGACTATGGGTCAGCAAGTTCTGCAGCGAATGCCGTTACGACAAAGTTGCAGTCGAAATTGGACACCAGCACGCAGAGCCGGGCTGATCGTCCACGGAAGACGCAAGCTCAGCGTTCTGTCGGCGCGGCCGCCGGCAGCAATGGCTTGGAGTCGCCGTTTAAATTTATTGTTTAGTTTTTAATCTTCTCCTAAAATGCTCACACGAGCCTGCTAAATAAAAAAGATTTAAATATAACAAACCATCTTGTTTGTACCTCTATGTACAAACACCACTATTAAATAAACAAAGACACAGGCATTATTTTTTAGTTTCACAAATTTATCTCTTTATTCTCCGTAATCAACATGAGTTCACATTAATGCAACGATCACAAGACTTAATTCTAGAATTCGTATTCGTATTAAAAGGAAACGGAAAATTGTTGGCAATCCTTAGAGCTGGCACTTGGAAAAAAACACACAAAAACAAATCGCCAGCACTTTATCGAAATTTACAAATATCGTGAACTAGATCGAATTACTCGCATTTGGGAACTATCGCATATCAAATAGCTGTCAACATATCGACTTAACATTTATAAAATAAAAATACCTACTATCGAACCTCATATTTAATCTAGTTTGATTAAATTAAATTACTGCCATATATATTTACTTCGAATAAATAAATTATTTTTTCGTTCTCATAATTATTTAATCTATTCAGGTTTAATTAATTGTACTCGTTTCCTCATATTTAATCTATTCTGATTAAATAAAATTACTGCCATATTTATTTACTTCGAATAAATAAATTATTTTTTCGTTCTTATAATTATTTAATCTATTCAGGTTAAATTAATTGTACTCGATTCCTCATATTTAATCTATTCTGATTAATACACATTTCTGACATATTTACTTACTTCCAATAAATAAATTATTTCTTCTTTCTTATAATTATTTAATCTATTCAGATTAAATTAATTGTAATCGTTTCTTTTACTGATTTCATCTATTCTGATTAAATTCAATTGCTCAATAATTATTTATTTCGAATAAATAAATTATTCCTTCTTTCTTATAATTATTTAATCTATTCAGATTAAATTAAGTGTAATCGCTTGATTCATTGATTTAATCTATTCTGTCGTTACTAGTTGTTTTTTATACCCATTTTCAATGGGAATTCAGGGTATAATGTTTTTGTGAAAATGTATGTAACAGGCAGAAGGAGACGTCGCAGACCCCATAAAGTATATATATTCTTGATCAGCACAAAAAAATAAGTTGATATAGCCCTGTCCGTCTGTCCGTCCGTCCGTCCGTCTGTCCGTATGAACGTCGAGATTTCGGAAACTACAAAAGCTAGAGAGCTGAAATTTTACATGAATACTCGTATCTTAGTTACGCAGTACAAGTTTATTTTGTTTTTTCGATAACTCATCCCATTCCTTAATTATCGATAAGAAATCGAAACTTCTACACCGTTTTAGCTAGAGACTTCAAATTTGTATATTTAGATAGATATTATGGATACGCAGATTTTGTAATTTTCAGATTTTAGATGCCACGCCCCCTTCGCCCCCAATTTGAAAAAAAACGTATTTCAACTATTAGAGACTTGTAATTTGGCAAATGGACAAATTTGAATTAATATATTCTGAAAGTTTCATGAAGGTATTCCATCTAGAAATGGAGTTATTAGCGTTCAAAATACAGCCCATCCCACCCCCAACCGTCGGCCGCAAATGCGCGGTTAGCAGAGGGCGCGTAATATATACGTGCGGTAAGAAGAAGAATATTTTTTTTTGGCAGGGTTCAGGGTATCTCGTAGTCGAGCCGTCTCGACTAGAGCCTTTTTACTTGTTTTACGTTGCTCTAGGCAAATAGAAACCTGCTGTCAGCCACCTGCTAGGCAGTATCCATGTCCGATCGGTCACGTCGCGCACAATTTAGTGTACCCTCCTCCAGTTTACTTAATCGCAGTTCCTCAGCTTCTCCAATTCCTTCTAGGAAACCGCAAGCCACCACCGCGTTCAAACGCATTCCGGTCGTGACTCGATCCAGTCCAAAGCCTGTAAATACGTCATCAAACATGTCTCTTTCTGATTTTATTTCCGCTGCTGATCGTCTTATAAAATTTGAAGCCCGCCTCGACATTTTCGATGACCCTGTCGCCACAGAGGCGGACCAACTCCGGACCCTCGAGATCCGGCGGGATAAACCAGGTGTATTGCTCGGTACGGCAGTGATCGATGTAAGCCACCTAGGAGCTGCCTTTCCCGCCCGAGACTCAATTGACTTGGGGTCCGAAGCGACGTTTATCTCAGAAAGATTATTTCGCTTAATGAGATTACCATTCCAGGCAGTGCAGACACAGGTGTCGGGCTTAGGACTCTCAGTAACGACTCAGTCGCAAAAGCGTTGTGAGTTCCATATTAGTACTCCGCTGGAACCGACGCTCCGAATTGAGGTCTCGGCTCTCGTCGTTCCTCAACTGTGCGGCAATCTGCCACCATATCTCCTTCCTCAACACCTCTTAGATGAGCTTCCGGACCTTCCTTTAGCTGACCCCTTATTTTTTAAAAGCGCTAAAATTGATGTCCTTTTAGGAACAGATGTCCTTCCGTCCGTCGTTACTCACTCTCCGAATCCTCCAGTGGCGGTATTATCGTTTTGTCTTCAACGCAGACATCACAAAGATGTATCGTGTTGACCCCAAGCACACACCATTCTAACGCCTTTTATTCCGCAAGCCAGACGGTAATGTCGGTGACTTCGAGCTGAATACGGTTACCTTCGGGGTGAACTGTGCTCCATTCCTGGCACTCAAGGTGCTTAAACAGCTTGCCGACGATGTGAGGCCTCGTTTGCCGCTGGCAAGCCACATCATATCGGAACGCATGTATGTCGACGATGTTCTCACGGGGTCACACTCCATAGCAAAGGCTGTTGCGACTATCACAGAGCTTCAAGAAGCTCTGCGTAGTGCAGGATTTCCACTGAGAAAATGGACATCCAACTCCCAAGAGTGTCTGACAGCGATCCCCAAGAATCACAGGCTGCGCGAAGACTTTCTAGAGTTTGATGACTCCAGCACAGCCAAGACTCTGGGCGTTCGCTGGCAAGCTCGATCTGATGAGTTCTTCTTCGTCCCATCCGAAATTCCGGCCCAAGAGCAATACACTAAGAGGACCGTTCTTTCTCAGGTTTCGAAGTTGTTCGATCCTGCCGGCTGGTTGGCCCCCTTTGTCGTCCGTGCAAAGATCTTCATGCAGGAGGTCTGGCTGCAAGGACTAGACTGGGATCAGCCTCTACCAGCCAATTCCCTCCAACGTTGGCAAGACTTCCTGGGCGACTATCCAACTCTCCAGGAAATACGCATCCCTTGGTGGGTGCACTTCGCTCCAGGAATCAAGGCACAATAATCATGGTTTCTGTGATGCCTCCGAGCGTGCCTACGGTGCCCCAATTTACCTCCGCGTCGAAGTTGGCGGCCAATGCTTCTCCAATTTGATCTCCGCCAAGACGCGAGTGGCTCCAGTCAAGACGCTATCAATACCCCGTTGGGAACTGTGTGGGGCTGTCCTTTTGGCTGAACTGTGCTCAATAGTGCTCCCAGCAGCCCCAGCGTGCAATTTCAAGACCTTCTACTGGACTGATTCTGCCATTGTTCTGGCATGGCTCTGTAAGCCACCTTGCAAATGGACGACCTTCGTCGCTAACCGTGTCAGCAAGATCACCGAGATGTCTAGTCCCGGTGATTGGGCTCACGTCCGGTCCGAGCACAATCCAGCAGACCTTGCAAGCAGGGGAGTCAGCCCGCAAGAACTCCTCTCGAACCCATTATGGTTCCATGGCCCAGAATGCCTTCTTCGCCCCCAAACCAGTGGCCATTCCCGTCATCTCCCACTCCGGAGACCACCTTATAGCAGAAACCTCTAAAGTGTCATCTCACAAACCAAGCTTCTCTGCCCGAGTTCATAGCAGGTTCTCGGAGCTTAACCGAGCTCTCCGTGTCATTGCCTGCATGTTGCGTTTTGCCAACCAGTGCCGGAAAACCTATCCTTCTCTGTCGCACGACCTCACGCGCACAGTTTTGGATTCCCAGGCTCCGAGTCCTAATCATAGATTCATGCAAAACATGCATAGTGCATCGTAAACGCCTCCAAGCACAGATGATGGGCGATCTGTCAACAGAAAGAGCGACTTTCTCCAAACCTTTTACATTTGTCGGTGTCGACTTCGCAGGCCCCTTTGATGTAAAGAATTACACAGGACGCGCCTGTCTCATTACAAAAGGAAGATTTTATCGAAAGACCTTCTAAGTTCCCTAAAATCCGCAGTGCTCGCTAGACACAGCCTTCAGCACCGTTCCTGGCACTTCAATCCCCCGGGCGCTCCCCATATGGGCGGCTTGTGTGAGGCGGGTGTGAAGAGCTTCAAGGCTCTATTCTACAAATCAACCTGCTCAGCAAAATACACATTCGAAGAGCTTTCGACCCTCTTAGCCAGAATCGAAGCGTGCCTTAATTCTAGGCCGATTACGCCCATGTCCGAAGACTCCACTGATCTACTCGCCCTGACTCCTGGGCACTTTCTGGTCGGTGGGCCCCTTCTCTCCGTCGCAGAACCTAGAATAAAGGAGACGGCGATGTCGATCGTCAATTGCTGGCAGCGACTCAAGGCTCTCCACCAGCAACAAATGGCAAACCCCACGCCGTGACTTGAAGATCGGTGATATGGTCATCATTAAGGATGATAACGTCGCCATCAATGAATGGTGACTCGCCTGAGCTCACCTTACCTATCCTGGAAAGGACGGAATGGTCGGAGTGGCAGACGTCCTTACCTCCCGGGGTATCATACGCCGACCCGTCCGTAAGTTGATCATCTTACCAACGGACGAGGCTGTGCCTGTGCTGTCTAACTAACCCCACACTCTTCATACTCCAACAACTCCTCACGATCACATCATCTTTTTATTCCAGCCATGGCACCGTCGTCCCGTCAACCAACACCCGCTGCTATCAACTCCTTCCGTTGCCGTGTCTGCCGAGGAATGCACGCGCTGCGGAAATTCCAGTGCTTTCTGGGCCTGCCCGTGGAGAAGCGTCTGCGAGCGACGCTCATCAACAAATACTGCCCAAAATGCTTGACCCATCAACACTCCGGGCCCACATGCCGCGGCCAGAAGGGGTGCAAGACGTGTGGTCGAGACCACCACACGTTGCTGCTCCTGCCAGAAGCGAAGCAAACCCGTCGTCGTACCCCAAGCTCCAAGGCAGCCAACACCCCTACCCTGACGACTTTGATGCAGCATAAAGATGTCAGTATCTTACCCACCGCTATTGTCGGGCTCCAGACTCCGTCCGTGCAGCCCCACCAGCCGGATCAACGTTGGCTGCCCAGGGCCTTCGGTTTTTCGGTCACCAGCGTTGGTCCGGGGGAGGTTTACACGGCCATCATAGCATCAAAGACGTCGAACTTCCGACTGGACATGGTCCAGCAACTGGACCCCCATCTAAACTGCTGGACACCCGTTCCGGCCGCCGAACAAAAATCCCCGTTTCCCGGAATCACCCTCGCCGACGCCCGCTGGGATTCTCCCAGTTCGGTGCTCATTGTGCTGGGAGCCGATGTGTTCTCTCACAACCTACTTCCGGATCTCGTTCCCAGCTTCGGCGGCCTCCCATTGGCTCAGAACACCGAACTCGGATGGGTTCTATCGGGCTCTTGTATGTATGCGGACAACAGCACGCTATTGCAATCATTGCAAGGGGGGGTGGGGACAATGTTAATGCCAGATATGGCATTCTGGATTCTGCTCCTCCTCTTTCATATCGGTTATGTTAATAACACAAAATGTTATTAACATATCCGTTTGAGTGATTAACATAACTATTTCTGAGCACTGGGCGCGAGTGGCGCCTAGCTTTCTGTGCTTCCGTTTTGTGAGTTAGTACTAATTAGCCCCTTTGGTGATCAACACAGAAAAGAAAGCGAAATAAAGGAAACTATCAACATCTGAAATCGCCGTGTTTTACTTCAAACCACCACAACTGGATCGCTTCTTGTATTATTCCTAGTGGCCATCTGGCTGGATGGCAATTTTCATCCTTATTAGCACTATATGCCCTTCTTCTAAGTTGGGCATCGCTTGTTTCCATTTATTTCTTTGTTGAAGAGTGTGCAAATAGTCATTTTTCCATTTATTCCAAAAATCTCTTCTCATTTTTTTAATTAACTTCAATCTATCAAGGTTTACTATTTTTTCTTCGCCCATTGACTCTATATCTCCTACTGTGAGTCTACCTATTAAAAAGTGTCCTGAAGTTAATATTTCGAAATTATCGATGTCATTTCCAGTTGTATATAGAGGTCTTGAGTTTAAGACTGCTTCAATTGGACATAGTAGGGTTGTCATTTCTTCGAAGGTTAAATTGTTATCTCCTATAATTCTTTTTAGATGATACTTTACTGATTTTACTCCTGCTTCCTAAATTCCTCCAAAGTGAGGGCTTTTTCTAATATATTTATATTTTTCTATTTTCTTGAATCGATTTCTTAAATTCTTTTCATAATTTTTTGCCGCTCCTACAAAATTTGTACCGTTATCTGAGTATATGCCTCTTCTTGCCATGAATCTTCTCATTGCAGCTAAAAATGCGTCTGACGTTAAGTCGCTAACTGCTTCTAAATGAATAACTAAATGAATACTCTTGGTCCAGTCTACATAATATCAGTTAGACTTTTCTTATTTGTTGTTTTTGTAGATGTTTCGTTGTTAGACTACTATCGCTTAACACTGTCTGATGTGGCAAATAATATTTTCCTTCTTTCTTTGTAGAAATCATATGTCCTAAATTTCGATATTCATTCATGAAATTCTTGTAATCCTTTTTTAGTTTTTCATTACTTTGTAGCTTTCTTTCTAAGCTAAGAAACCGAGCTATTGCTTGTGGCTTAGATTCTCCTAATTCATTTTCTTTTTTGAATGGAATTGTTACAATATATCGTACCATTTCATCTTTCCTTGTTGTGGTAAAAAAATTATTTTCACAAAATTCAGCTTCATCGTCATTTTCATCTTCTTCGATTTCTCATTCCCAGAACCGATTTAGATCTTCTATTGCTATACTTGTTGATACTATTGTTGATTTACCTTTAGATTTTTTACAACCTGATATAATCCATCCAAATTTTGTATTCCATCTATGGGATACCATCCCATTTTTTAGTACGGGTGCGTATAAATCTGCGTCTATTATCATATCTACTCGACTTGGTTTATAGAATTGTGGATCAGCTAAACTGTAACTGCGCCATTTAGCTGTATATACATTTACTTTGTTCACTGGGAGGGCTTTAATTAATTTTGACAATAATAATGGCCTCAACCTTAAGTTGCTCTTTTTTTTTTTTTTGATTCTGTTGTTTTTATATTTAGTTTTACTTTGTATTTAGACCTACAAGTGTTTTCTGCTTATATTTCAATTATATCTGTCTCATTTCTGATTCGGGGTAAATTTAACAATTGTGCAGCCCCCTGACATATAATAGTTTTTTGAGACCCACTATCTATCAAGGCTCTTAAATTAATATAGTTCTTGCTTGTTTTTACTTCGATAATTGCAGTGGCTAATAAAGCCTTTTCATTTGTCATCACTGTATTAACATTTTCTTTATTTATATTAACATGTAGCATTGTGTTATGTTACTTGTTGCAAAAGCCACAGGTTATGTTATTGTTACACCGACTCGTGTTTGTGTGTTTTAAACACTTAAGACATAAGGATGTCTTCTTAACAATGTCTAGCCTTTCACTTGGATTCATTGCTTTAAATTTTGTGCATTGCGTGGCACTGTGACCTACTGCTTTGCATATCGGACAATATTGTATGTAATTAGTGTTTTTAAAAACCTTCTTTTCGTCTTTATTTGAAGCGAACGTTGAGTAATTCCTCTGATCTAAAAAGTCCATTACGTCAGTCAGCAACTGTATGTCCTTTGTCGTTTTTATTAGGCTTAATGTATGAATAAAAATGTATGAATAAAATTATTAATATTTTTGCATGAGTCAATATCTAACTTTGGAAGTTCTATTATTCGGTTAAATTGTTCCGAAAAAACTTTTCTTTTATTTTCTAGGTTAATAAGTCCCAAGCTACAGTATAACTATCTGCGGACCCTGTTAACAAGTGAGCAACCATGCTCTTTGCTTCTCCTCGTAATGAGGATTTTAAGTAGCTGAATTTGATAGAAGAAGTTAGGTCTTGTCTTTTATCAATAAGGTCACTAAATAGCTGAGCGACTGAGTCCCAATCTTTGGCATCACCAAAGAATATTGGGACCTGCATTTTTGGAGCATACTGCAATACTGCAAAATTGAACTGTTTATTTTTTAAAATCCTAGTGCTTATATACCTTAAAAATACTGGAAGGGTAAAATTTATTCCATGCACACAAGTTCACAGATGTTTTTGTCAAGTATCCCTTTCGATCGCTGCAACTAAAGGATGACATGTTTATTACTTGGTGTCAGATAGTGCGCAGGCTATCAACTATTGCCTATTTTTAATATTTATATTTATGTGGCACGTTCATACTTGAACAACTGTTATCACAAAATCTGGAGCAACAAACTTTTTTATATTTATATTTTTATTTGTTTAAAAATTAGCCAGTATTCCGAACATCCACTAATTTATTAAACTTTTTTAAATTCAAAAAAGAGCACGTTACTTACATTATTTCTTTCTGCTATGAGCCCTAAGCCGATGCGGTGTGGTGAACTTGTTGCTGGAGACTTCGATGTTTTTTTTTTTTTTTTTTTTTTTTGTAAAACTACACTCGCGACGTTTGTCCGACGAATATACGTTTGATATTTTTATTTTTTTAAGTTAGAACTTGCGAGCTAAAACTTTTAAAATGTTTTTTAAATACTTTAGATTACTCCGGAAACCTCAGTAATTGGGCGCCAGTTAACGAGACAAGATATAACGTTTCGGTCAATCACCAAGTGATCGGCATGAGCTTTACTTTTCAACTATACATAAAATATTCTCACGCTACCCAAGTGGCCCTCTAAACGACGCGATGGGCAGCGGCTCTGGAGACAGAATCTCTGACACATCGCCTCGTGACCCCGGCGGGCACTCAACTCTGGCGCGGTGGTTTCGTATTGCATTGCAGCTGTGTTGCTCAATGTCCGGCCCTTTGCCGGGATCAGCAATTCTTAGTCCGCTCGTGTTCGCGGTCCACATATAAGTATCCGATCATATATCAAGTACATTTATGTTTACTTGATCGCGTCTTTTATACGTAACAACAAAGTGTCACTATGAGTACATGTAGTATAGACTACTATGTGTCGGGCATCTTACGCTTTAGTATATTTAGGTAATATACAATGCATCGGGTATGATATGAAACATACTACAGTATACGTCGATGACGTCATAATCTTTTCAGAAAACAAAAGCAATCATATGCGACACATCGACAGTGTCAGAATGCTTATACAGTGCCAACATACGTGTCGCCCAAAGAAAGATAACATTTTTAAAATAAATCGTCGCATTTTTAGGATTTATAGTAACCAAAGATGCAGCTAAAACAGACCCCGAAAAAGTGAAGGTGAAGCAATTCTTTCGAGAGACTGAGAAACATCCTAGCGTCAGAAGACCTCATCCTCATGTACCCTGACTTCAAGCAACCCTTTAATCTGACCACTGATGCCTCTATGAATGACTTCGGCGCTTTTTTGTCGCAAGGAGGCTTTACATATCGGACCCATTACCATGATATTCAGAACATTAAAGGATAGCGAATCTCATTACGATATATGGAACGAAAAAGATAAACATATTCACTGACCATCAACCCCTTGCCTTCGCTGTCCCCGACAGAAATACAAATACAATAATCGAAAGATAGATAGCATTTATTAATGAACACAATGCAAAAGTATTTTATAAACCAGGGAATAAAATTTAGTTGCAGACGCCCTCTCAAGGCAAAATTTAAACGCCCTACAAGACGAACCTTTGTCAGACGCTTCAACAATTCACAGGGAAATCTCACTAACCTACACAGTAGAGACAACTGACAAATAACCGAATTGCTTCAAAAACCAAATCGTTTGAGCAGTGGTACAATTCCAGCTACAAAGAAAACT
Source organism: Drosophila stalkeri (assembly GCA_035047405.1). Taxonomy (NCBI): domain Eukaryota; kingdom Metazoa; phylum Arthropoda; class Insecta; order Diptera; family Drosophilidae; genus Drosophila; species Drosophila stalkeri. Next base: position 33,953,880 of record JAWNPR010000039.1, on the reverse strand, counting down.
TATAAACTTCGGCAACAAAATTCGCCACATCATTGGCTTCGTATGGCGTAAAATGACCAGTTTAGCAAAAGTTGTAATTAATTGAAAAATATGCACCAAACCTAAATATGATAGGCATCCACAAAAAAAAAAAAAAAAAAAAAAAAAAAAAAACAATTGGGAGCCTCAGTAATCCCGTCTTATGTTGGCGAAATGTAACATATAGATATTTCTCTACTGACAAAAAGGTCTTACTTACTTTCATAGACAAGTTCTCTAAATTCGCTGTCGTGTAACCAATCCCGGCACGAACAATAGTATACTTAACAAGTAAGAAAGCTGTAGTCGAGACTACCCGACTACGAGATCCCCTGAACACTTCTTCGACCGAATAATATTACAAGAATTATTCGATTCGTTTCTGCACGCCTAACAAACTATACATGCACACACACGCACGCAGCCGAGATGCTCTAACATTATGTGCATCTGCCTAGCCACGGCACAACTTTAATGCGCAATAGCGAAAACGAATGAAATTCACTGCAAGGCACCATATACGAAAAAAAAAAAATAAAGCAGCATGGCAACATAGAAAACAGCCCAAGCTTTTTTGTGTGCATATGTATATTTGATGAATAATTCTATTTCTAGATGGACATTCGTAATAAAACTTTCAGATTATGATCATGACATTCATATCTATATGACAAACCAAACTGTATGTCTCTAGTATTTGAAATACATTTCATACACATTTGGGATGTCTATATATGTATATGCAGAACATTTGGAGACTCTAACTCTGGATGAACGACATATAATTTTATAATTACTTCTCGATAACTCTGGAAATATAAAAGTGATCAAATTTCTGAAGCAAACTAGTACTGCGCGCGCAATATGCAGACTTAACACAAAAAGAATGAAGTATCTATCTCTTGTATCTTCAGAAATCGACGCGTTGAAACATACGGACAGACGGACATGGGTATATCAATTTTTCTCGTCACCCTGATTAAGAATATATATTCTTCTGCCTGTTACATACTTTTAACAAAAACCTTTTACCTTGATTTCCCATTTTCAATGGGTTCAGGGTATACAAATTCCCATTATTCAGATTGTCATTTTGTTCCAAAAAACTAAAACAATATACTGCGACAATGAGGCGGCATTCAACTCAGAAACAAGTACCATTACGCAAAAATAGCTACAATACAGATATTGTTAACGCACCACCATTGCACAGTGTTTCCAACGGCCAAGTGGAAACGCTACATATCACACTAGCAGACATAGCCAAAAGTTTCAAATGGATAAGTGACACAGTTGAGCTAATTAATTAATTAAAAGCAACAGGAGAATAAAATAAATCAATCCACTCAGTTACTAACCAAAAACAAATTGACATCATACATTCCTTTGAATTGGATTTAGACAAAGCATTAAAGGGAAAATAGAAAAAGCACAGCAAATTTTACTCCAAAGATGCAACACCGGATAAATAAAACAGGGTTTCAAAAGTATTTGTTAAAAATAATAGAAGGTTGAACAATAAGCTAACACCGCTTTGAACGGAGGAAAGAATCCAAGCGGACTTGGGAACGTCTGTTCATATTAGAGGGACGGTGGTCCATAAAAACAACTTGAAATATCAACTAAGAAATTTACTTTAATTAAGAGCAGATTACTAATCGCGCAATAACCCTATCTGTTCTCTACAGGTTTCAGTTCGCAATTCTGTTGATATTGGGAACGGCACAAAGTCGGATTATCGACTATTCGCATTCCAACTACATCCCGATTATAGATGGAAAAGTATTTATTTGGGAGCAATTAATTATAATCTCATTACGATATATGGAACCAAAAAGATAAACATATTCACTGACCATCAACCCCTTGCCTTCGCTGACCCCGACAGAAATACAAATACAATAATCGAAAGATGGATAGCATTTATTAATGAACACAATGCAAAAGTATTTTATAAACCAGGGAATAAAATTTAAACGCCCTACAAGACGAACCTTTGTCAGACGCTTCAACAATTCACAGGGAAATCTCACTAACCTACACAGTAGAGACAACTGACAAATCACCGAATTGCTTCAAAAACCAAATCGTTTGAGCAGTGGTACAATTCCAGCTACAAAGAAAACTTATAAACTTCGGCAACAAAATTCGCCACATCATTGGCTTCGTAAATAAAAAGTCTCTTATGGAGTCATTAAAAACACTCATCATTCGAAATTAACCGCATCTTACGCAATTAATTGTGACATTCTAGATATTAGCTAATTTCCAGCATCAACTTATTTCAAAGTTCCCATCCACAAAATTTTGGCATTGTAAAAACTATGTTGCTGATATCACTGATAAAAACGAACAAATTTAAATTATTACGTCAGAGCACAACCGCGCGCACCGAGCCGCACAAGAAAACGTAAATAAGCCCTTCCCGACTACTATTGTCCGAAAATGACCAGTTTAGCAAAAGTTTTAATTAATTGAAAAATATGCACCAAACCTAAATATGATAGGCATCCACAAAAAAAAAAAAAAAAAAAAAACAATTGGGAGCCTCAGTAATCCCGTCTTATGTTGGCGAAATGTAACATATAGATATTTCTCTACTGACAAAAAGGTCTTACTTACTTTCATAGACAAGTTCTCTAAATTCGCTGTCGTGTAACCAATCCCGGCACGAACAATAGTATACTTAACAAGTAAGAAAGCTGTAGTCGAGACTACCCGACTACGAGATCCCCTGAACACTTCTTCGACCGAATAATATTACAAGAATTATTCGATTCGTTTCTGCACGCCTAACAAACTATACATGCACACACACGCACGCAGCCGAGATGCTCTAACATTATGTGCATCTGCCTAGCCACGGCACAACTTTAATGCGTAATAGCGAAAACGAATGAAATTCACTGCAAGGCACCATATACGAAAAAAAAAAAAATAAAGCAGCATGGCAACATAGAAAACAGCCCAAGCTTTTTTGTGTGCATATGTATATTTGATGAATAATTCTATTTCTAGATGGACATTCGTAATAAAACTTTCAGATTATGATCATGACATTCATATCTATATGACAAACCAAACTGTATGTCTCTAGTATTTGAAATACATTTCATACACATTTGGGATGTCTATATATGTATATGCAGAACATTTGGAGACTCTAACTCTGGATGAACGACATATAATTTTATAATTACTTCTCGATAAATGTTTTATCGATAACTCTGGAAATATAAAAGTGATCAAATTTCTGAAGCAAACTAGTACTGCGCGCGCAATATGCAGACTTAACACAAAAAGAATGAAGTATCTATTTCTTGTATCTTCAGAAATCGACGCGTTGAAACATACGGACAGACGGACATGGGTATATCAATTTTTCTCGTCACCCTGATTAAGAATATATATTCTTTTGCCTGTTACATACTTTTAACAAAAACCTTTTACCTTGATTTCCCATTTTCAATGGGTTCAGGGTATACAAATTCCCATTATTCAGATTGTCATTTTGTTCCAAAAAACTAAAACAATATACTGCGACAATGAGGCGGCATTCAACTCAGAAACAAGTACCATTACGCAAAAATAGCTACAATACAGATATTGTTAACGCACCACCATTGCAAAGTGTTTCCAACGGCCAAGTGGAAACGCTACATATCACACTAGCAGACATAGCCAGAAGTTTCAAATGGATAAGTGACACAGTTGAGCTAATTAATTAATTAAAAGCAACAGGAGAATAAAATAAATCAATCCACTCAGTTACTAACCAAAAACAAATTGACATCATACATTTCTTTGAATTGGATTTAGACAAAGCATTAAAGGGAAAATAGAAAAAGCACAGCAAATTTTACTCCAAAGATGCAACACCGGATAAATAAAACAGGGTTTCAAAAGTATTTGTTAAAAATAATTGAAGGTTGAACAATAAGCTAACACCGCTTTGAACGGAGGAAAGAATCCAAGCGGACTTGGGAACGTCTGTTCATATTAGAGGGACGGTGGTCCATAAAAACAACTTGAAATATCAACTAAGAAATTTACTTTAATTAAGAGCAAATTACTAATCGCGCAATAACCCTATCTGTTCTCTACAGGTTTCAGTTCGCAATTCTGTTGATATTGGGAACGGCACAAAGTCGGATTATCGACTATTCGCATTCAAACTACATCCCGATTATAGATGGAAAAGTATTTATTTGGGAGCAATTAATTATAAACTCAGAGACACAAAAGCAAATCAATAGGTTAACTGACACAATAAACAAAATTATAGAAGCAAAAAATAATGACTTAGTTGACACACCACACTTGTATGAAACACTATTATTAAGAAATAGAATACTAATTAATCACATATCAAACTTGATTCTTACAATTACACTGGCAAAAGCCGGGATAATAAGCCAAACCATTTTTTAACACAATGACTTGAAAACTATTTTAAATGAACCCCCCCCGTAGAAATTCCCATAGTTAGTCTTACAGAAGCGTCTACAATTAAGATCCTCTGAAAACATAGTTTACAAATTAATAGCTTATCCTAGAGTAAATTTGATCTGAAAAAAGGTTACTATCTTCCCGGTATCCCACCAACACGTCGCGCTACAACTATAAGACGACATCGTAGCAGAATGAAACAACGACAGTTAACGAGTGCGTAACAATGACGTACGCTTCCGTTTGCGAAAACAACACTAGATTGCTGCGCACGAGCACTACACGCTGGTAGCGTCGCCTCTTGCCGAAGCCACCTTTAATCTGTCAGCTTGGTAAATGACGGTGTGATTATTATTAACGAAAGCACAGCAAAGGTGACCACCGACAATAACACCGTATGCTCACTATTATTATATTTTATTATTATGACATAAAATCAATTTTAACCGAACAAATCTCGGTGTTCTCTTTGACTGTAAACTCAATTTTAATCTTCATATTTCCACCATCATAAATGATGCCAAAAGTGTGCTTGCATTAAACGTTGGTCTAAGGAATATAAAGATCCTTTTATTACCAAGCAATTGTTTATTTCGCTTGGGCGTCCTATCTTGGAGTATTGCTCAGTTGTTTGGTCTCCGCAACATAAACTGTATCAGGATCGCATTGAATCGGTCGAAAAACAGGTTCTTCTCTTTGGTAATTTACGATTACCTTTTTACCATAGTCGACTTCAGCTCATTGATCTTCCATCGTTAATAAATCGAAGAACAATTTTAGGAATTGTTTATCTGCATAAATTGATTAACGGTTACATTGATTCGTCCTCTTTGTTGCAGCGTCTTAACTTTTCGGTTCCGTCCCGAACAACTAGATTATTCTTTGCATAGTGCATTTCATGTTCTATGTGTTAATTATAATGAATATTATCGCGTATTTTCCTTAGAGCTCTCTCTTCCTAAAATAAAATCCTTACTTTTATCTTTCCTTAGGGAAATCAACCGTTGTTGATACTATTGTAATAATTTTATGTACTTTGTAGGCTATTGATTATATTTTTAGTTGACTCACGTTTTGTCAATATCTTTTTAAAATAAAAATTAAAATAAGATCACGGATATCCCGATATTTAGTTTAATGGAAATATGGAACATACAAATATATCAGTCTGATAGCATCATATACATGCTAACTGAATAAATTAAAATTATTTGCAAAAAGGTTATGATATTTCCTCAGTGCCACAATAATACCGTTCTGCAACTACATGACAACATAGTGGCCTAATGCGCCAATGGAGTTCTTCCAGTTAAAGAATGCACACACGCAACGTTCTGCAAAAAATCGACTCATGCCACCTACGCAAGCGGGTCACACTCAGGAGTCACAAATTACGGCAGCACACAGCACAGTCACCTGAAGCCAATCACTGGGTTGGATGAAGGAATAATTATCGTTAATTAACAGTCAGCAAGAATCAGGATAGATGATGGGCCAACAATGGCAATATTTTGCAGCCAGAGCCACCACTATTAGCACACGTACTTAGTCTACCGCTGCTGCACCGAATAAATGAACAGAGCCTACATATATTCCAGGGAACGATGGTCGATTTCCAAGTTATGGTTCGCAGTTTGAGTAGTCCTTAGATTTGCACTGTGTACCCTTTTACTCATAAATTTACTCAAAAATCGGAGAGCATCCTCAATCAACCTGAAGTTAATATTTCGAAATTATCGATGTCATTTCCAGTTGTATATAGAGGTCTTGAGTTTAAGACTGCTTCAATTGGACATAGTAGGGTTGTCATTTCTTCGAAGGTTAAATTGTTATCTCCTATAATTCTTTTTAGATGATACTTTACTGATTTTACTCCTGCTTCCTAAATTCCTCCAAAGTGAGGGCTTTTTCTAATATATTTATATTTTTCTATTTTCTTGAATCGATTTCTTAAATTCTTTTCATAATTTTTTGCCGCTCCTACAAAATTTGTACCGTTATCTGAGTATATGCCTCTTCTTGCCATGAATCTTCTCATTGCAGCTAAAAATGCGTCTGACGTTAAGTCGCTAACTGCTTCTAAATGAATAACTAAATGAATACTCTTGGTCCAGTCTACATAATATCAGTTAGACTTTTCTTATTTGTTGTTTTTGTAGATGTTTCGTTGTTAGACTACTATCGCTTAACACTGTCTGATGTGGCAAATAATATTTTCCTTCTTTCTTTGTAGAAATCATATGTCCTAAATTTCGATATTCATTCATGAAATTCTTGTAATCCTTTTTTAGTTTTTCATTACTTTGTAGCTTTCTTTCTAAGCTAAGAAACCGAGCTATTGCTTGTGGCTTAGATTCTCCTAATTCATTTTCTTTTTTGAATGGAATTGTTACAATATATCGTACCATTTCATCTTTCCTTGTTGTGGTAAAAAAATTATTTTCACAAAATTCAGCTTCATCGTCATTTTCATCTTCTTCGATTTCTCATTCCCAGAACCGATTTAGATCTTCTATTGCTATACTTGTTGATACTATTGTTGATTTACCTTTAGATTTTTTACAACCTGATATAATCCATCCAAATTTTGTATTCCATCTATGGGATACCATCCCATTTTTTAGTACGGGTGCGTATAAATCTGCGTCTATTATCATATCTACTCGACTTGGTTTATAGAATTGTGGATCAGCTAAACTGTAACTGCGCCATTTAGCTGTATATACATTTACTTTGTTCACTGGGAGGGCTTTAATTAATTTTGACAATAATAATGGCCTCAACCTTAAGTTGCTCTTTTTTTTTTTTTTTTGATTCTGTTGTTTTTATATTTAGTTTTACTTTGTATTTAGACCTACAAGTGTTTTCTGCTTATATTTCAATTATATCTGTCTCATTTCTGATTCGGGGTAAATTTAACAATTGTGCAGCCCCCTGACATATAATAGTTTTTTGAGACCCACTATCTATCAAGGCTCTTAAATTAATATAGTTCTTGCTTGTTTTTACTTCGATAATTGCAGTGGCTAATAAAGCCTTTTCATTTGTCATCACTGTATTAACATTTTCTTTATTTATGTTAACATGTAGCATTGTGTTATGTTACTTGTTGCAAAAGCCACAGGTTATGTTATTGTTACACCGACTCGTGTTTGTGTGTTTTAAACACTTAAGACATAAGGATGTCTTCTTAACAATGTCTAGCCTTTCACTTGGATTCATTGCTTTAAATTTTGTGCATTGCGTGGCACTGTGACCTACTGCTTTGCATATCGGACAATATTGTATGTAATTAGTGTTTTTAAAAACCTTCTTTTCGTCTTTATTTGAAGCGAACGTTGAGTAATTCCTCTGATCTAAAAAGTCCATTACGTCAGTCAGCAACTGTATGTCCTTTGTCGTTTTTATTAGGCTTTCATATAATTGAAGTGCCTCTTTACTAAATTTTCTTAGTATTAAATGTGCAAACATTTTATCAACTTCGACTGAGAGTTAAGCTTTATTTTTAATTATGTGTATTGACTCCTTAAATGTATGAATAAAATTATTAATATTTTTGCATGAGTCAATATCTAACTTTGGAAGTTCTATTATTCGGTTAAATTGTTCCGAAAAAACTTTTCTTTTATTTTCTAGGTTAATAAGTCCCAAGCTACAGTATAACTATCTGCGGACCCTGTTAACAAGTGAGCAACCATGCTCTTTGCTTCTCCTCGTAATGAGGATTTTAAGTAGCTGAATTTGATAGAAGAAGTTAGGTCTTGTCTTTTATCAATAAGGTCACTAAATAGCTGAGCGACTGAGTCCCAATCTTTGGCATCACCAAAGAATATTGGGACCTGCATTTTTGGAGCATACTGCAATACTGCAAAATTGAACTGTTTATTTTTTAAAATCCTAGTGCTTATATACCTTAAAAATACTGGAAGGGTAAAATTTATTCCATGCACACAAGTTCACAGATGTTTTTGTCAAGTATCCCTTTCGATCGTTAAGCCGCTGTCGAGGCTCACGTTACATCCTATTACTCGCTGCGTTTGTCGCTGCAACTAAAGGATGACATGTTTATTACTTGGTGTCAGATAGTGCGCAGGCTATCAACTATTGCCTATTTTTAATATTTATATTTATGTGGCACGTTCATACTTGAACAACTGTTATCACAAAATCTGGAGCAACAAACTTTTTTATATTTATATTTTTATTTGTTTAAAAATTAGCCAGTATTCCGAACATCCACTAATTTATTAAACTTTTTTAAATTCAAAAAAGAGCACGTTACTTACATTATTTCTTTCTGCTATGAGCCCTAAGCCGATGCGGTGTGGTGAACTTGTTGCTGGAGACTTCGATGTTTTTTTTTTTTTTTTTTTTTTTTTGTAAAACTACACTCGCGACGTTTGTCCGACGAATATACGTTTGATATTTTTATTTTTTTAAGTTAGAACTTGCGAGCTAAAACTTTTAAAATGTTTTTTAAATACTTTAGATTACTCCGGAAACCTCAGTAATTGGGCGCCAGTTAACGAGACAAGATATAACGTTTCGGTCAATCACCAAGTGATCGGCATGAGCTTTACTTTTCAACTATACATAAAATATTCTCACGCTACCCAAGTGGCCCTCTAAACGACGCGATGGGCAGCGGCTCTGGAGACAGAATCTCTGACACATCGCCTCGTGACCCCGGCGGGCACTCAACTCTGGCGCGGTGGTTTCGTATTGCATTGCAGCTGTGTTGCTCAATGGCCGGCCCTTTGCCGGGATCAGCAATTCTTAGTCCGCTCGTGTTCGCGGTCCACATATAAGTATCCGATCATATATCAAGTACATTTATGTTTACTTGATCGCGTCTTTTATACGTAACAACAAAGTGTCACTATGAGTACATGTAGTATAGACTACTATGTGTCGGGCATCTTACGCTTTAGTATATTTAGGTAATATACAATGCATCGGGTATGATATGAAACATACTACAGTATACGTCGATGACGTCATAATCTTTTCAGAAAACAAAAGCAATCATATGCGACACATCGACAGTGTCAGAATGCTTATACAGTGCCAACATACGTGTCGCCCAAAGAAAGATAACATTTTTAAAATAAATCGTCGCATTTTTAGGATTTATAGTAACCAAAGATGCAGCTAAAACAGACCCCGAAAAAGTGAAGGTGAAGCAATTCTTTCGAGAGACTGAGAAACATCCTAGCGTCAGAAGACCTCATCCTCATGTACCCTGACTTCAAGCAACCCTTTAATCTGACCACTGATGCCTCTATGAATGACTTCGGCGCTTTTTTGTCGCAAGGAGGCTTTACATATCGGACCCATTACCATGATATTCAGAACATTAAAGGATAGCGAATCTCATTACGATATATGGAACGAAAAAGATAAACATATTCACTGACCATCAACCCCTTGCCTTCGCTGTCCCCGACAGAAATACAAATACAATAATCGAAAGATGGATAGCATTTATTAATGAACACAATGCAAAAGTATTTTATAAACCAGGGAATAAAATTTAAACGCCCTACAAGACGAACCTTTGTCAGACGCTTCAACAATTCACAGGGAAATCTCACTAACCTACACAGTAGAGACAACTGACAAATCACCGAATTGCTTCAAAAACCAAATCGTTTGAGCAGTGGTACAATTCCAGCTACAAAGAAAACTTATAAACTTCGGCAACAAAATTCGCCACATCATTGGCTTCGTAAATAAAAAGTCTCTTATGGAGTCATTAAAAACACTCATCATTCGAAATTAACCGCATCTTACGCAATTAATTGTGACATTCTAGATATTAGCTAATTTCCAGCATCAACTTATTTCAAAGTTCCCATCCACAAAATTTTGGCATTGTAAAAACTATGTTGCTGATATCACTGATAAAAACGAACAAATTTAAATTATTACGTCAGAGCACAACCGCGCGCACCGAGCCGCACAAGAAAACGTAAATAAGCCCTTCCCGACTACTATTGTCCGAAAATGACCAGTTTAGCAAAAGTTTTAATTAATTGAAAAATATGCACCAAACCTAAATATGATAGGCATCCACAAAAAAAAAAAAAAAAAAAAAAAAACAATTGGGAGCCTCAGTAATCCCGTCTTATGTTGGCGAAATGTAACATATAGATATTTCTCTACTGACAAAAAGGTCTTACTTACTTTCATAGACAAGTTCTCTAAATTCGCTGTCGTGTAACCAATCCCGGCACGAACAATAGTATGCTTAACAAGTAAGAAAGCTGTAGTCGAGACTACCCGACTACGAGATCCCCTGAACACTTCTTCGACCGAATAATATTACAAGAATTATTCGATTCGTTTCTGCACGCCTAACAAACTATACATGCACACACACGCACGCAGCCGAGATGCTCTAACATTAACGAATGAAATTCACTGCAAGGCACCATATACGAAAAAAAAAAAAAATAAAGCAGCATGGCAACATAGAAAACAGCCCAAGCTTTTTTGTGTGCATATGTATATTTGATGAATAATTCTATTTCTAGATGGACATTCGTAATAAAACTTTCAGATTATGATCATGACATTCATATCTATATGACAAACCAAACTGTATGTCTCTAGTATTTGAAATACATTTCATACACATTTGGGATGTCTATATATGTATATGCAGAACATTTGGAGACTCTAACTCTGGATGAACGACATATAATTTTATAATTACTTCTCGATAAATGTTTTATCGATAACTCTGGAAATATAAAAGTGATCAAATTTCTGAAGCAAACTAGTACTGCGCGCGCAATATGCAGACTTAACACAAAAAGAATGAAGTATCTATCTCTTGTATCTTCAGAAATCGACGCGTTGAAACATACGGACAGACGGACATTGGTATATCAATTTTTCTCGTCACCCTGATTAAGAATATATATTCTTCTGCCTGTTACATACTTTTAACAAAAACCTTTTACCTTGATTTCCCATTTTCAATGGGTTCAGGGTATACAAATTCCCATTATTCAGATTGTCATTTTGTTCCAAAAAACTAAAACAATATACTGCGACAATGAGGCGGCATTCAACTCAGAAACAAGTACCATTACGCAAAAATAGCTACAATACAGATATTGTTAACGCACCACCATTGCAAAGTGTTTCCAACGGCCAAGTGGAAACGCTACATATCACACTAGCAGACATAGCCAGAAGTTTCAAATGGATAAGTGACACAGTTGAGCTAATTAATTAATTAAAAGCAACAGGAGAATAAAATAAATCAATCCACTCAGTTACTAACCAAAAACAAATTGACATCATACATTCCTTTGAATTGGATTTAGACAAAGCATTAAAGGGAAAATAGAAAAAGCACAGCAAATTTTACTCCAAAGATGCAACACCGGATAAATAAAACAGGGTTTCAAAAGTATTTGTTAAAAATAATTGAAGGTTGAACAATAAGCTAACACCGCTTTGAACGGAGGAAAGAATCCAAGCGGACTTGGGAACGTCTGTTCATATTAGAGGGACGGTGGTCCATAAAAACAACTTGAAATATCAACTAAGAAATTTACTTTAATTAAGAGCAGATTACTAATCGCGCAATAACCCTATCTGTTCTCTACAGGTTTCAGTTCGCAATTCTGTTGATATTGGGAACGGCACAAAGTCGGATTATCGACTATTCGCATTCAAACTACATCCCGATTATAGATGGAAAAGTATTTATTTGGGAGCAATTAATTATAAACTCAGAGACACAAAAGCAAATCAATAGGTTAACTGACACAATAAACAAAATTATAGAAGCAAAAAATAATGACTTAGTTGACACACCACACTTGTATGAAACACTATTATTAAGAAATAGAATACTAATTAATCACATATCAAACTTGATTCTTATAATTACACTGGCAAAAGCCGGGATAATAAGCCAAACCATTTTTTAACACAATGACTTGAAAACTATTTTAAATGAACCCCCCCGTAGAAATTCCCATAGTTAGTCTTACAGAAGCGTCTACAATTAAGATCCTCTGAAAACATAGTTTACAAATTAATAGCTTATCCTAGAGTAAATTTGATCTGAAAAAAGGTTACTATCTTCCCGGTATCCCACCAACACGTCGCGCTACAACTATAAGACGACATCGTAGCAGAATGAAACAACGACAGTTAACGAGTGCGTAACAATGACGTACGCTTCCGTTTGCGAAAACAACACTAGATTGCTGCGCACGAGCACTACACGCTGGTAGCGTCGCCTCTTGCCGAAGCCACCTTTAATCTGTCAGCTTGGTAAATGACGGTGTGATTATTATTAACGAAAGCACAGCAAAGGTGACCACCGACAATAACACGGAAGCCATGACGAATCATCATTGACACGAAATAAGTACTGAGCATACCCCGACTTCACAGGATGAACAGCCGCCGAGACCTCCAAGAACCTGGCTACGATCAGCGGATTTACATAACTTGTATACCTCTTTGTATAATATATTTCATATTCAAAACAATCTGCGGAAAGCCAGAGAATTTAGTAGCTCTCGAGTCTACTCTTAATTATATACAAGACAAATTATATACAAGACCAATCAAATTATTATAACGATTAGTGATCTTAACGTGATGTGTTCGCTCAACCAGTGGACTTTTTGGCGGGTCAAGTCCCTGTACATTTTATGTTCGTGCTTGAACAAATTGAATTACACATATTCACGGATTCGCAGTATACGAAAATAACACTAACACAGAAAATCAAGTCGAGTCGAATCACAGTCAGATGTAGACACTGTTCACAGTAACCTACACAATTATGAACGCGTTTCATTGTGATATACCAATTTTAGCAGCCTTTTAATTGGAGCTAGTGTCGTAGTATTCAGAAAACTGAATTCGCAATTGTTCAGCCTTTAGCAGGTCGATCAATAACAGATATTATGATTATGATGTTATTAACAATAAATACGTTTCCAAATATCAAATCAATTTATCAACTTATTTCAAAGTTCCCATCCACAAAATTTTGGCATTGTAAAAACTATGTTGCTGATATCACTGATAAAAACGAACAAATTTAAATTATTACGTCAGAACACAACCGCGCGCACCGAGCCGCACAAGAAAACGTAAATAAGCCCTTCCTGACTACTATTGTCCGAAAATGACCAGTTTAGCAAAAGTTTTAATTAATTGAAAAATATGCACCAAACCTAAATATGATAGGCATCCACAAAAAAAAAAAAAAAAAAAAAAACAATTGGGAGCCTCAGTAATCCCGTCTTATGTTGGCGAAATGTAACATATAGATATTTCTCTACTGACAAAAAGGTCTTACTTACTTTCATAGACAAGTTCTCTAAATTCGCTGTCGTGTAACCAATCCCGGCACGAACAATAGTATACTTAACAAGTAAGAAAGCTGTAGTCGAGACTACCCGACTACGAGATCCCCTGAACACTTCTTCGACCGAATAATATTACAAGAATTATTCGATTCGTTTCTGCACGCCTAACAAACTATACATGCACACACACGCACGCAGCCGAGATGCTCTAACATTATGTGCATCTGCCTAGCCACGGCACAACTTTAATGCGTAATAGCGAAAACGAATGAAATTCACTGCAAGGCACCATATACGAAAAAAAAAAAAAATAAAGCAGCATGGCAACATAGAAAACAGCCCAAGCTTTTTTGTGTGCATATGTATATTTGATGAATAATTCTATTTCTAGATGGACATTCGTAATAAAACTTTCAGATTATGATCATGACATTCATATCTATATGACAAACCAAACTGTATGTCTCTAGTATTTGAAATACATTTCATACACATTTGGGATGTCTATATATGTATATGCAGAACATTTGGAGACTCTAACTCTGGATGAACGACATATAATTTTATAATTACTTCTCGATAAATGTTTTATCGATAACTCTGGAAATATAAAAGTGATCAAATTTCTGAAGCAAACTAGTACTGCGCGCGCAATATGCAGACTTAACACAAAAAGAATGAAGTATCTATCTCTTGTATCTTCAGAAATCGACGCGTTGAAACATACGGACAGACGGACATTGGTATATCAATTTTTCTCGTCACCCTGATTAAGAATATATATTCTTCTGCCTGTTACATACTTTTAACAAAAACCTTTTACCTTGATTTCCCATTTTCAATGGGTTCAGGGTATACAAATTCCCATTATTCAGATTGTCATTTTGTTCCAAAAAACTAAAACAATATACTGCGACAATGAGGCGGCATTCAACTCAGAAACAAGTACCATTACGCAAAAATAGCTACAATACAGATATTGTTAACGCACCACCATTGCAAAGTGTTTCCAACGGCCAAGTGGAAACGCTACATATCACACTAGCAGACATAGCCAGAAGTTTCAAATGGATAAGTGACACAGTTGAGCTAATTAATTAATTAAAAGCAACAGGAGAATAAAATAAATCAATCCACTCAGTTACTAACCAAAAACAAATTGACATCATACATTCCTTTGAATTGGATTTAGACAAAGCATTAAAGGGAAAATAGAAAAAGCACAGCAAATTTTACTCCAAAGATGCAACACCGGATAAATAAAACAGGGTTTCAAAAGTATTTGTTAAAAATAATTGAAGGTTGAACAATAAGCTAACACCGCTTTGAACGGAGGAAAGAATCCAAGCGGACTTGGGAACGTCTGTTCATATTAGAGGGACGGTGGTCCATAAAAACAACTTGAAATATCAACTAAAAAATTTACTTTAATTAAGAGCAGATTACTAATCGCGCAATAACCCTATCTGTTCTCTACAGGTTTCAGTTCGCAATTCTGTTGATATTGGGAACGGCACAAAGTCGGATTATCGACTATTCGCATTCAAACTACATCCCGATTATAGATGGAAAAGTATTTATTTGGGAGCAATTAATTATAAACTCAGAGACACAAAAGCAAATCAATAGGTTAACTGACACAATAAACAAAATTATAGAAGCAAAAAATAATGACTTAGTTGACACACCACACTTGTATGAAACACTATTATTAAGAAATAGAATACTAATTAATCACATATCAAACTTGATTCTTACAATTACACTGGCAAAAGCCGGGATAATAAGCCAAACCATTTTTTAACACAATGACTTGAAAACTATTTTAAATGAACCCCCCCGTAGAAATTCCCATAGTTAGTCTTACAGAAGCGTCTACAATTAAGATCCTCTGAAAACATAGTTTACAAATTAATAGCTTATCCTAGAGTAAATTTGATCTGAAAAAAAGGTTACTATCTTCCCGGTATCCCACCAACACGTCGCGCTACAACTATAAGACGACATCGTAGCAGAATGAAACAACGACAGTTAACGAGTGCGTAACAATGACGTACGCTTCCGTTTGCGAAAACAACACTAGATTGCTGCGCACGAGCACTACACGCTGGTAGCGTCGCCTCTTGCCGAAGCCACCTTTAATCTGTCAGCTTGGTAAATGACGGTGTGATTATTATTAACGAAAGCACAGCAAAGGTGACCACCGACAATAACACGGAAGCCATGACGAATCATCATTGACACGAAATAAGTACTGAGCATACCCCGACTTCACAGGATGAACAGCCGCCGAGACCTCCAAGAACCTGGCTACGATCAGCGGATTTACATAACTTGTATACCTCTTTGTATAATATATTTCATATTCAAAACAATCTGCGGAAAGCCAGAGAATTTAGTAGCTCTCGAGTCTACTCTTAATTATATACAAGACAAATTATATACAAGACCAATCAAATTATTATAACGATTAGTGATCTTAACGTGATGTGTTCGCTCAACCAGTGGACTTTTTGGCGGGTCAAGTCCCTGTACATTTTATGTTCGTGCTTGAACAAATTGAATTACACATATTCACGGATTCGCAGTATACGAAAATAACACTAACACGGAAAATCAAGTCGAGTCGAATCACAGTCAGATGTAGACACTGTTCACAGTAACCTACACAATTATGAACGCGTTTCATTGTGATATACCAATTTTAGCAGCCTTTTAATTGGAGCTAGTGTCGTAGTATTCAGAAAACTGAATTCGCAATTGTTCAGCCTTTAGCAGGTCGATCAATAACAGATATTATGATTATGATGTTATTAACAATAAATACGTTTCCAAATATCAAATCAATTTATTGTGATAATGAAGCATCGTTAAAAACCAATTGAAAATATATATTATTAATGCCCCTCCACCGCATAGCTGGATATAGTTTCATAATGCTAATCACAGAAATCCAAAACCGTATGCTCACTATTATTATATTTTATTATTATGACATAAAATCAATTTTAACCGAACAAATCTCGGTGTTCTCTTTGACTGTAAACTCAATTTTAATCTTCATATTTCCACCATCATAAATGATGCCAAAAGTGTGCTTGCATTAAACGTTGGTCTAAGGAATATAAAGATCCTTTTATTACCAAGCAATTGTTTATTTCGCTTGGGCGTCCTATCTTGGAGTATTGCTCAGTTGTTTGGTCTCCGCAACATAAACTGTATCAGGATCGCATTGAATCGGTCGAAAAACAGGTTCTTCTCTTTGGTAATTTACGATTACCTTTTTACCATAGTCGACTTCAGCTCATTGATCTTCCATCGTTAATAAATCGAAGAACAATTTTAGGAATTGTTTATCTGCATAAATTGATTAACGGTTATATTGATTCGTCCTCTTTGTTGCAGCGTCTTAACTTTTCGGTTCCGTCCCGAACAACTAGATTATTCTTTGCATAGTGCATTTCATGTTCTATGTGTTAATTATAATGAATATTATCGCGTATTTTCCTTAGAGCTCTCTCTTCCTAAAATAAAATCCTTACTTTTATCTTTCCTTAGGGAAATCAACCGTTGGTGATACTATTGTAATAATTTTATGTACTTTGTAGGCTATTGATTATATTTTTAGTTGACTCACGTTTTGTCAATATCTTTTTAAAATAAAAATTAAAATAAGATCACGGATATCCCGATATTTAGTTTAATGGAAATATGGAACATACAAATATATCAGTCTGATAGCATCATATACATGCTAACTGAATAAATTAAAATTATTTGCAAAAAGGTTATGATATTTCCTCAGTGCCACAATAATACCGTTCTGCAACTACATGACAACATAGTGGCCTAATGCGCCAATGGAGTCCAGTTAAAGAATGCACACACGCAACGTTCTGCAAAAAATCGACTCATGCCACCTACGCAAACGGGTCACACTCAGGAGTCACAAATTATCCCATTCCTTAATTATCGATAAAAAATCGAAAATTCGTTTACATTTTTTAGGTTTTTTGAGCATAACTTCTACACCGTTTTAGCTAGAGACTTCAAATTTGTATATTTAGATAGATATTATGGATACGCAGATTATGTAATTTTCAGATTTTGGATGCCACGCCCCCTTCGCCCCCAATTTGAAAAAAAACGTATTTCAAATACTAGAGACTTGTAATTTGGCAAATGGACAGATTTGAATGCTATTAATATATTCTGAAAGTTTCATGAAGATAGTCCATCTAGAAACGGAGTTATAAGCGTTCAAAGTACAGCCCATCCCACCCCAACCGTCGGCAGCAACTGCGCGGTTAGCAGAGCGCGCTGTTATACGTGCGTAAAGAAGAAGAAGAATAATTTCTTTGCAGGGTTCAGGGTATCTCGTAGTCGAGCCGTCTCGACTAGAGCCTTCTTACTTGTTCATGTTTATCTTTAAACTTTCTCCTGAAACGCTCACACGAGCTTGCTAAATAAAATGATCTAAATATAATCAACAATTTTGTTATAATTGGAGCCCAAACGAATAAATCCGAGAGTTTTACTAAAATAAATACCCGTTGAAAATGGGAATTCTGGGTATAATGTTTTTGTGAAAATGTATGTAACAGGCAGAAGGAGACGTCGCAGACCTCATAAAGTATATATATTCTTGATCAGCACAAAAAAATAAGTTGATATAGCCCTGTCCGTCCGTCCGCCCGTCCGTCCGTATGAACGTCGAGATTTCGTAAACTACAAAAGCTAGAGAGCTGAAATTTTACATGAACACTCGTATCTTAGTTACGCAGTACAAATTTATTTTGTTTTTTCGATAACTCATTCCATTCCTTAATTATCGATAAAAAATCGAAAATTCGCTTACGTTTTTTAAGTTTTTCGACCATAACTTCTACACCGTTTTAGCTAGAGACTTCAAATTTGTATATTAAGATAGATAATATGGATACGCAGATTATGTAATTTTCAGATTTTGGATGCCACGCCCCTTTCGCCCCCAATTTGAAAAAAAAACGTATTTCAACTACTAGAGGCTTGTGATTTGGCAAACGGACAATTTGAATGCTATTAATATATTCTGAAAGTTTCATGAAGATAGTCCATCTAGAAATGGAATTATAAGCGTTCAAAATACAGCCCATCCCACCCCCAACCGTCGGCTGCAACTGCGCGGTTAGCAGAGCGCGCGCTTAAATGTGCGTAAAGAAGAAGAATATTAATTTTTTTTGCAGGGTTCAGGATATCTCGTAGTCGAGCCGTCTCGACTAGAGTCTTCTTACTTGTTTAATTTTAAATTCTTTTACTGAACTTCGTTGAAAATACTTGTATTGTAAAGTGATCTCGGTTTCATTCTAAACGAATGCAGGGTGTTGACAGATCAGACGACAGTAGCGGAGACGAATTAATATCTTCCTACTTAGAACAAACAAAATTTAAAGACAGAAAAATGACAAACGAACAAGTAGCTCAAGTCGAAGCTGTGATCCAGCAGCAGCTAAGCACTCTGAGGCAAGGCGACCAATCATTGTTAAATGACTATGATGAGGTCGAAAAGAAATTGACATTAC
Organism: Drosophila stalkeri; assembly: GCA_035047405.1. Taxonomy (NCBI): domain Eukaryota; kingdom Metazoa; phylum Arthropoda; class Insecta; order Diptera; family Drosophilidae; genus Drosophila; species Drosophila stalkeri. The sequence goes on along the minus strand of JAWNPR010000039.1, from coordinate 33,934,502 downwards.
TGACAAACAAAACTCTAAAGACACATGACCCCTCCGGAACAGCCGTTCTGAATGAAAAATTCAGGAGCGATGCACTCCATACTTTTGTCTCTGGACAGAAAAAGTCCTTGAGGTGCGCTGTCTTCCCAGCACAGCCCCAAGACCTCCCAACTGCTCTAGCTCTAGCCCAAGAGGCTGAGTCAAGCAATGAATGAGGCATTTTTGTTACCAATTTTGCAAAAATACTCGGAAGAAAAACCGCAGAGACCCATTGGTCAAAAGACCCAGAACTGGCGTCAAAATAGCCAACAGGAAAGTGAGGGTAGCTCTCAGAAGAAACATCCTCATTTCCAGAAATATAGCAAAGATAACCAAAGCCAAAAGCAGGCATCTCAAAGCAGCGCTTTCAGTCCAGAAATTCACAAGAGAGTGGCCCAGAACCAATGGAAGTAGATTCTTCTTCACGCTTCAGGCAGCCCACTCAGAGCTATTGAGGCAACCAAAACTATGGGGATCAGTGAATGAGGACTCAACAGAACATCATTCACTTACCCCTAGAAGAAGGCAACGAAAATAAGACTTATGAGTCTTATTCACAGCATCAAGCGGAGGCGTTCGAAGATGACCTATCCGGAGCTGACAGCTGTAATTTTTTAGCGGAAGCTTCCTGCTACCGTTTGGTCGCAGGGCGAACAATAAATCTTCTAATAAAACTTAAAAATTCTCCTCTAAGAACTATATCAAGGCCCTTCCCGGGCACACAAAAATTGACCAGAAATGTCTCATCGACCTTTTCAATGTCAAATCATACTTTTCATGGTAGAATCATTAAAAGATTTTGACGGCATAATTGGCCTTGATCTCCTAAAACAGATCAACTCTCAGATTGATTTGACCAATAACACCATAAAGTACGACAGAGGTGCACAGATAATTGAGTTCACAACATGTTAACAGGTGAACCATTTTCAAATTATTGACGCTGATGTTCCAGCCGCAGTCAGGGTAACTTTCAATCAAATGATTGACCGAACGATTAACGCCTTTGCAGACGTTAACAAATCCCTACCATACAATATTAACACTGTTGCCACAATCCCAACGGACGGCGAACCGGTATATTCAAAGTTATACCCATACCCCATGGGCGTGTCAGAATTTGTCAACGTTAAGTTAAACAACTTCTGGCGAACGACATAATCAGACCCTCAAAATCACCCAATAACAATCCAATATGGGTGGTCGACAAAAAAGATGTCGACGAGTCTGGACATAAAAAGAAACGTCTGGTAATTGATTTTCGCAAGTTAAATCAGAAGACATCCGACGAAAAATACCATATCCCAACTATTTCGACCATATTGTCAAACATGGGTGAGGCTCAGTATTTCACAACACTGGACCTTAAATCGGGCTTTCACCAAATTGAATTGGCAGAGCGAGACAGGGAATAAACCGCATTCTCTATAAATAATGGGAAGTATGAATTTTGCAGGCTCCCCTTCGGGCTGAAAAACGCCCCTAGTATTTTCCAGAGGGCAATAGACGATGTCCTCAGGGACCAAATTAGAAAAACTTGTTACGTCTATGTAGATGACGTAATAATTTTCTCCCCCAATAAGGAAGACCACATCAGACACATTGAGTGAGTCTTGAAAAGCCTTAGGGATGCAGGCATTAGGGCTTCCCAAGAAAAATTCAAATTCTTCAAAAAGGATGTGGAATATTTGGGATTCACCATATGCGGTGGAATTCGGACATCGACGAACAAGGTACAGGCCATAAAGAATTTCCAACCTCCGACAACGTTGTTTAACCTTAGATCATTTCTAGGGTTAGCAAGTTATTACAGGTGCTTTATAGCAGGATTCGCCAGCATTGCAAGACCCCTAACGGACGTCTTGAAAGGTGAAAGCGGAAAAATAAGTGCCAACCATTCAAGGAAAGTTAAACTCGAATTGAATCAAATCCAGTTAGACGCCTTTAACAGGCTAAAAGAGCAGCTAGCCTCCGAGGATGTGCTTTTGGCATACCCGGATTTCAGAAAACCATTCGACTTGACAACAGACGCATCCGGCCAAGGGCTCGGCGCCGTGCTGTCTCAGGGCGGACGCCCCATAACAATGATCTCGCGCACATTGCGAGACAATGAAATTAACTTCGCCACAAATGAGCGAGAACTCCTTGCCATTGTGTGGGCATTGAAAAATCTCAGAAATTACTTATATACTACCAAATTTGCAGTCGTTCAATCAATCCGCTCACGCGCAATTGTGGATGTAAAAGCTCTACTCCTCCAACTTTTAAATTTTTTTCCAAAGACTAAAACAATTTACTGCGATAATGAAAAGTCTCTAAACTCAGAGACCATCAGAGCAATGTTGTCAAATAACTTTGACATTGTCATCGAAAACGCACCGCCCTTACACAGCGTATCTAACGGGCAGGTCGAGCGTTCCCACGGCAGTCGTTGTCTCAAAAATGGAAACCACATTGAAGACACTATTGACAGTACTCTCCTTGCAACAATAAAATACAATAATCAATTTATTCAGTGACAAGAAAAACCCGATTGAAATTATTCGCAATATCCCAATGGACATTGCAGTGCAATTAAAAAACAATATCACGTCAGCACAGGAAAAATCCTTAGAACATCAAAACAAGAATAGGGTACAAAAAACATACGACGTAGGTGAGAAAGTATGGGTAAAGTCCAATAGGAGACTGGGAAATAAACTTTCACCCTTATTCACCGAAGCAATGGTCGAAGCAGACCTTGGGACAACGGTCCTTATAAAGGACCGAAGACGGTCCATAAGGATAACCTCAAGTAGGACGTTTTTTTATTAGTTTTTAAACAAAATACCTTTTTGACATTTAAGAAAAAATATAATCAATCTTTCATCGTTTTTACTTTAGGATCAAATACATTTTAGTTTTAACAGTGGCAACCTTGACCGTAACGAAAGCGACTTTCAGACTTAACGATTATACGCACGCGGACTATATACCGATAATAGACGGGGACGTGACGATTTGGGACGAATACGGTTACATAGGACACACGACTAACTTGACAGTGTATGAGACCTACGTGGACGAGACATGGAAACTAATGGACAAGCTACCCAAAGACCATATGAAACAGGTACTCAGGACCGACTTACGACATATAGCCACACTTATTAGTACCCTTAACGTTCACAATAGACAAGCTAGAAGCATAAACCTGATAGGTAGTGCCCTTAAGGCAATAGCAGGAACCCCAGATTTTGACGATTAGGAACAGGTAAAATTTAAACAGGGACAACTAATAGATACCGAAACAAAACAAATCGAGATCAATAACAAAATCCAAGTAAGACTCAACGAAATCTGCGTTGGTCAGTGACGTAGTTTTTTTGTCCAATAAAACAAATTTTGTATACTCTGAACCCATTGAAAATGGGCATTTAGGGTACAATGACTTTGTGAAAATGTATGTAACAGGGGGAAGCTGACATTTCATACCCCATAAAGTATATATGTATATATATGTAAAGTATATATGTTAGCAGAGGGCACGCGTATGTGTAAAGAAGAAGAGTATTCTTTTTTTGGAGGGTTCAGGGTATCACGTAGTGTGCCGTCTCGAGTAGAGCCTTACTTGCTTCTGTATGTGTTGCTGCTGCTGAAAATTGGAATTCCGAAGTCGGAATTGAAAATGGGCAGAAGTCGATGTCGCAGACCCCATAGAGTTTATATATTCTTGATCAGCATAAAAAAACGCATTTCAAATAATAGAGACTTGTAATTTGGCAAATAAAAACATTTGAATTCTAATAATATAAGTTAACACGCGTGAACCAAATAGAGCTGACTACGGGTCAGCAAGATCTGCACCGGATGCCGTTACGACGAAGTTGCAGGCGAAATTGGACACCAGCACGCAGAGCCGGGCTGATCGTCCACGGAAGACGCAAGCTCAGCGTTCTGTCGGCGCGACCACCGGCAGCAATGGCTTGGAGTCGCCGTTTAAATTTATTAATGTTTATCTTTAAACCTTCTCCTGAAACGCTCACACGAGCTTGCTAAATAAAAAGATCCAATTTTGTTATAATTGGAGGCCAAACGAATAAATCCGAGAGTTTTACTAAAATAAATACCCGCGTAGTCGATTTATATGTAACTCTTTGAGATAACGCCAAGACTAATATTATAAAACAAGTAAGAAGGCTCTAGTCGAGACGGCTCGACTACGAGATACCCTGAACCCTGCAAAAAAATTAATATTCTTCTTCTTTACGCACGTATAAGCGCGCGCTCTGCTAACCGCGCAGTTGCTGCCGACGGTTGGGGGTGGGAATGGCTGTATGGGGATCAGTGAATGAGGACTCAACAGAACATCAATCACTTACCCCTAGAAGAAGGCAACGAAAATAAGACTTATGAGTCTTATTCACAGCATCAAGCGGAGGCGTTCGAAGATGACCTATCCGGTGCTGACAGCTGTAATTTTTTAGCGGAAGCTCCCTGCTACCGTTTGGTCGCAGGGCGAACAATAAATCTTCTAATAAAACTTAAAACTTCTCCTCTAAGAACTATATCAAGGCCCTTCCCGGTCACACAAAAATTGACCAGAAATGTCTCATCGACCTTTTCAATGTCAAATCATACTTTTCATGGTAGAATCATTAAAAGATTTTGACGACATAATTGGCCTTGATCTCCTAAAACAGATCAACTCTCAGATTGATTTGACCAATAACACCATAAAGCACGACAGAGGTGCACAGATAATTGAGTTCACAACATGTTAACAGGTGAACCATTTTCAAATTATTGACGCGGATGTTCCAGCCGCAGTCAGGGTAACTTTCAATCAAATGATTGACCGAACGATTAACGCCTTTGCAGACGTTAACAAATCCCTACCATACAATATTAACACTGTTGCCACAATCCCAACGGACAGCGAACCGGTATAATCAAAGTTATACCCATACCCCATGGGCGTGTCAGAATTTGTCAACGTTAAGATAAACAACTTCTGGCGAACGACATAATCAGACCCTCAAAATCACCCAATAACAATCCAATATGGGTGGTCGACAAAAACGATGTCGACGAGTCTGGACATAAAAAGAAACGTCTGGTAATTGATTTTCGCAAGTTAAATCAGAAGACATCCGACGAAAAATACCATATCCCAACTATTTCGACCATATTGTCAAACATGGGTGAGGCTCAGTATTTCACAACACTGGACCTTAAATCGGGCTTTCACCAAATTGAATTGGCAGAGCGAGGCAGGGAAAAAACCGCATTCTCTGTAAATAATGGGAAGTATGAATTTTGCAGGCTCCCCTTCGGGCTGAAAAACGCCCCTAGTATTTTCCAGAGGGCAATAGACGATGTCGTCAGGGACCAAATTGGAAAAACTTGTTACGTCTATGTAGATGACGTAATAATTTTCTCCCCCAATAAGGAAGACCACATCAGACACATTGAGTGGGTCTTGAAAAGCCTTAGGGATGCAGGCATGAGGGTTTCCCAAGAAATATTCAAATTCTTCAAAAAGGATGTGGAATATTTGGGAATCACCATATGCGGTGGAATTCGGACATCGACATACAAGGTAAAAGCCATAAAGAATTTCCAACCTCCGACAACATTGTTTAACCTTAGATCATTTCTAGGGTTAGCAAGTTATTACAGGTGCTTTATAGCAGGATTCGCCAGCATTGCGAGACCCCTAACGGACGTCTTGAAAGGTGAAAGCGGAAAAATAAGTGCCAACCATTCAAGGAAAGTTAAACTCGAATTGAATCAAATCCAGTTAGACACCTTTAACAGGCTAAAAGAGCTGCTAGCCTCCGAGGATGTGCTTTTGGCATACCCGGATTTCAGAAAACCATTCGACTTGACAACAGACGCATCCGGCCAAGGGCTCGGCGCCGTGCTGTCTCAGGGCGGACGCCCCATAACAATGATCTCGCGCACATTGCGAGACAATGAAATTAACTTCGCCACAAATGAGCGAGAACTCCTTGCCATTGTGTGGGCATTGAAAAATCTCAGAAATTACCTATATGGTGTTAAAAATCTTAACATTTATACAAACCACCAGCCGCTAACATTCGCGGTATCGGACAAAAATCCAAATGCCAAATAAAGCGCTGGAAGGCTTTTATTGATGAACACAACGCAAATATCATCTATAAGCCAGACAAAGAAACCGACACCCGACCAGACAGGAAATAGGGAACACTCCTATACCATCATATACTGGAGAAATGTTACATGTGGACATTTACTCTACAGATGGGAAATATTTTTTAACCTGCATCGATAAATTTTCCAGATTTGCAGTCGTTCAATTAATCCGCTCACGCGCAATTGTGGATGTAAAAGCTCTACTCCTCCAACTTATAAATTTTTTTCCAAAGACTAAAACAATTTACTGCGATAATGAAAAGTCTCGAAACTCAGAGACCATCAGAGCAATGTTGTCAAATAACTTTGACATTGTCATCGAAAACGCACCGCCCTTACACAGCGTATCTAACGGGCAGGTCGAGCGTTCCCACGGCACTCTAGGAGATATAAGTCGTTGTCTCAAAAATGGAAACCACATTGAAGACACTATTGACAGTACTCTCCTTGCAACAATAAAATACAATAATCAATTCATTCAGTGACAAAAAAAACCGATTGAAATTATTCACAATATCCCAATGGACGTTGCAGTGCAAATAAAAAACAATATCACGTCAGCACAGGAAAAATCCTTAGAACATCAAAACAAGAATAGGGTACAAAAAACATACGACGTAGGTAAGAAAGTATGGGTAAAGTCCAATAGGAGACTGGGAAATAAACTTTCGCCCTTATTCACCGAAGCAATGGTCGAAGCAGACCTTGGGACAACGGTCCTTATAAAGGACCGAAGACGGTCCATAAGGATAACCTCAAGTAGGACGTTTTTTATTAGTTTTTAAACAAAATACCTTTTTGACATTTAAGAAAAAATATAATCAATCTTTCATCGTTTTTACTTTAGGATCAAATACATTTTAGTTTTAACAGTGGCAACCTTGACCGTAACGAAAGCGACTTTCAGACTTAACGATTATACGCACGCGGACTATATACCGATAATAGACGGGGACGTGACGATTTGGGACGAATACGGTTACATAGGACACACGACTAACTTGACAGTGTATGAGACCTACGTGGACGAGACATGGAAACTAATGGACAAGCTACCCAAAGACCATATGAAACAGGTACTCAGGACCGACTTACGACATATAGCCACACTTATTAGTACTCTTAACGTTCACAATAGACAATCTAAAAGCATAAACCTGATAGGTAGTGCCCTTAAGGCAATAGCAGGAACCCCAGATTTTGACGATTGGGAACAGGTAAAATTTAAACAAGGACAACTAATAGATACCGAAAAAAAAACAAATCGAGATCAATAACAAAATCCAAGTAAGACTCAACTTTTTTTATCGATAATTAAGGAATGTGATGAGTTATCGAAAAAACAAAATAAACTTGTACTGCGTAACTAAGATACAAGTGTTCATGTTAAATTTCAGCTCTCTAGCTTTTGTAGTTTCCGAAATCTTGACGTTCATACGGAAGGACGGACAGACGGACAGAGCTATATCAACTTATTTTTTTTGTGCTGATCAAGAATATATTTACCTTTTGGGGTCTACGCAGATTTTGTAATTTTCAGATTTTGGATGCCACGCCCCCTTCGCCCCCAATTTGAATAAAACGTATTTCAACTACTAGAGACTTGTAATTTGGCAAATGGACAGATTTGAATGCTATTAATATATTCTGAAAGTTTCATGAAGATCTAGAAATGGAGTTATAAGCGTTCAAAGTACAGCCCATCCCACCCCCAACCGTCGGCAGCAACTGCGCGGTTAGCAGAGCGTGCGCTTATACGTGCGTAAAGAAGAAGAATATTAATTTTTTGCAAAGTTCAGGGTATCTCGTAGTCGAGCCGTCTCGACTAGAGCCTTCTCACTTGTTTATTTTTAAGGAATGGGATGAGTTATCGAAAAAAAACAAAATAAACTATCTATGTAAAATTTCAGCTCTCTAGCTTTTGTAGTTTCCGAAATCTCGACGTTCATACGGACGGACGGACGGACGGACGGACGGACAGACGGACAGGGCTATATCAACTTATTTTTTTTGTGCTGATCAAGAATATATATACTTTATGGGGTCTGCGACGTCTCCTTCTGCCTGTTACATACATTTTCACAAAACCATTATACCCTGAATTCCCATTTTCAATGGGTTCAGCACTCTAGTCGAGACGGCTCGACTACGAGATACCCTGAACCCTGCAAAAAAATTAATATTCTTTTTCTTTACGAACGTATAAGAGCGCGCTCTGCTAACCGCGCAGTTGCTGCCGACGGTTGGGGATGGGATGGGCTGTATGGGGATCAGTGAATGAGGACTCAACAGAATATCAATCACTTACCCCTAGAAGAAGGCAACGAAAATAAGACTTATGAGTCTTATTCACAGCATCAAGCGGAGGCGTTCGAAGATGACCTATCCGGAGCTGACAGCTGTAATTTTTTAGCGGAAGCTCCCTGCTACCGTTTGGTCACAGGGCGAACAATAAATCTTCTAATAAAACTTAAAACTTCTCCTCTAAGAACTATATCAAGGCCCTTCCCGGGTACACAAAAATTGACCAGAAATGTCTCATCGATCTTTTCAATGTCAAATCATACTTTTCATGGTAGAATCATTAAAAGATTTTGACGGCATAATTGGCCTTGATCTCCTAAAACAGATCAACTCTCAGATTGATTTGACCAATAACACCATAAAGCACGACAGAGGTGCACAGATAATTGAGTTCACAACATGTTAACAGGTGAACCATTTTCAAATTATTGACACGGATGTTCCAGCCGCAGTCAGGGTAACTTTCAATCAAATGATTGACCGAACGATTAACGCCTTTGCAGACGTTAACAAATCCCTACCATACAATATTAACACTGTTGCCACAATCCCAACGGACGGCGAACCGGTATATTCAAAGTTATACCCATACCCCATGGGCGTGTCAGAATTTGTCAACGTTAAGTTAAACAACTTCTGGCGAACGACATAATCAGACCCTCAAAATCACCCAATAACAATCCAATATGGGTGGTCGACAAAAAAGATGTCGACGAGTCTGGACATAAAAAGAAACGTCTGGTAATTGATTTTCGCAAGTTAAATCAGAAGACATCCGACGAAAAATACCATATCCCAACTATTTCGACCATATTGTCAAACATGGGTGAGGCTCAGTATTTCACAACACTGGACCTTAAATCGGGCTTTCACCAAATTGAATTGGCAGAGTGAGACAGGGAAAAAACCGCATTCTCTGTAAATAATGGGAAGTATGAATTTTGCAGGCTCCCCTTCGGGCTGAAAACGCCTCTAGTATTTTCCAGAGGGCAATAGACGATGTCGTCAGGGACCAAATTGGAAAAACTTGTTACGTCTATGTAGATGACGTAATAATTTTCTCCCCCAATAAGGAAGACCACATCAGACACATTGAGTGGGTCTTGAAAAGCCTTAGGGATGCAGGCATGAGGGTTTCCCAAGAAAAATTCAAATTCTTCAAAAAGGATGTGGAATATTTGGGAATCACCATATGCGGTGGAATTCGGACATCGACATACAAGGTAAAAGCCATAAAGAATTTCCAACCTCCGATCATTTCTAGGGTTAGCAAGTTATTACAGGTGCTTTATAGCAGGATTCGCCAGCATTGCGAGACCCCTAACGGACGTCTTGAAAGGTGAAAGCGGAAAAATAAGTGCCAACCATTCAAGGAAAGTTAAACTCGAATTGAATCAAATCCAGTTAGACGCCTGCTAGTCTCCGAGGATGTGCTTTTGGCATACCCGGATTTCAGAAAACCATTCGACTTGACAACAGACGCATCCGGCCAAGGGCTCGGCGCCGTGTTGTCTCAGGGCGGACGCTCCATAACAATGATCTCGCGCACATTGCGAGACAATGAAATTAACTTCGCCACAAATGAGCGAGAACTTCTTGCCATTGTGTGGGCATTGAAAAATCTCAGAAATTACTTATATGGTGTTAAAAATCTTAACATTTATACAAACCACCAGCCGCTAACATTCGCGGTATCGGACAAAAATCCAAATGCCAAATAAAGCGCTGGAAGGCTTTTATTGATGAACACAACGCAAATATCATCTATAAGCCAGACAAAGAAACCGACACCCGACCAGACAGGGAATAGGGAACACTCCTATACCATCATATACTGGAGAAATGTTACATGTGGACATTTACTCTACAGATGGGAAATATTTTTTAACCTGCATCGATAAATTTTCCAGATTTGCAGTCGTTCAATCAATCCGCTCACGCGCAATTGTGGATGTAAAAGCTCTACTCCTCCAACTTTTAAATATTTTTCCAAAGACTAAAACAATTTACTGCGATAATGAAAAGTCTCGAAACTCAGAGACCATAAGAGCAATGTTTTCAAATAACTTTGACATTGTTATCGAAAACGCACCGCCCTTACACAGCGTATCTAACGGGCAGGTCGAGCGTTCCCACGGCACTCTAGGAGATATAAGTCGTTGTCTCAAAAATGGAAACCACATTGAAGACACTATTGACAGTACTCTCCTTGCAACAATAAAATACAATAATCAATTCATTCAGTGACAAAAAAAACCGATTGAAATTATTCACAATATCCCAATGGACGTTGCAGTGCAAATAAAAAACAATATCACGTCAGCACAGGAAAAATCCTTAGAACATCAAAACAAGAATAGGGTACAAAAAACATACGACGTAGGTGAGAAAATATGGGTAAAGTCCAATAGGAGACTGGGAAATAAACTTTCGCCCTTATTCACCGAAGCAATGGTCGAAGCAGACCTTGGGACAACGGTCCTTATAAAGGACCGAAGACGGTCCATAAGGATAACCTCAAGTAGGACGTTTTTTATTAGTTTTTAAACAAAATACCTTTTTGACATTTAAGAAAAAATATAATCAATCTTTCATCGTTTTTACTTTAGGATCAAATACATTTTAGTTTTAACAGTGGCAACCTTGACCGTAACGAAAGCGACTTTCAGACTTAACGATTATACGCACGCGGACTATATACCGATAATAGACGGGGACGTGACGATTTGGGACGAATACGGTTACATAGGACACACGACTAACTTGACAGTGTATGAGACCTACGTGGACGAGACATGGAAACTAATGGACAAGCTACCCAAAGACCATATGAAACAGGTACTCAGGACCGACTTACGACATATAGCCACACTTATTAGTACTCTTAACGTTCACAATAGACAATCTAAAAGCATAAACCTGATAGGTAGTGCCCTTAAGGCAATAGCAGGAACCCCAGATTTTGACGATTGGGAACAGGTAAAATTTAAACAAGGACAACTAATAGATACCGAAAAAAAAAACAAATCGAGATCAATAACAAAATCCAAGTAAGACTCAACTTTTTTATCGATAATTAAGGAATGTGATGAGTTATCGAAAAAACAAAATAAACTTGTACTGCGTAACTAAGATACAAGTGTTCATGTTAAATTTCAGCTCTCTAGCTTTTGTAGTTTCCGAAATCTTGACGTTCATACGGAAGGACGGACAGACGGACAGAGCTATATCAACTTATTTTTTTTGTGCTGATCAAGAATATATATACCTTATGGGGTCTACGCAGATTTTGTAATTTTCAGATTTTGGATGCCACGCCCCCTTCGCCCCCAATTTGAATAAAACGTATTTCAACTACTAGAGACTTGTAATTTGGCAAATGGACAGATTTGAATGCTATTAATATATTCTGAAAGTTTCATGAAGATCTAGAAATGGAGTTATAAGCGTTCAAAGTAAAGCCCATCCCACCCCCAACCGTCGGCAGCAACTGCGCGGTTAGCAGAGCGTGCGCTTATACGTGCGTAAAGAAGAAGAATATTAATTTTTTGCAAAGTTCAGGGTATCTCGTAGTCGAGCCGTCTCGAATAGAGCCTTCTCACTTGTTTATTTTTAAGGAATGGGATGAGTTATCGAAAAAAAAACAAAATAAACTATCCGCTCTCTAGCTTTTGTAGTTTCCGAAATCTCGACGTTCATACGGACGGACGGACGGACGGACGGACAGACGGACAGGGCTATATCAACTTATTTTTTTTGTGCTGATCAAGAATATATATACTTTATGGGGTCTGCGACGTCTCCTTCTGCCTGTTACATACATTTTCACAAAACCATTATACCCTGAATTCCCATTTTCAATGGGTTCAGCACTCTAGTCGAGACGGCTCGACTACGAGATACCCTGAACCGTGCAAAAAAATTAATATTCTTTTTCTTTACGAACGTATAAGAGCGCGCTCTGCTAACCGCGCAGTTGCTGCCGACGGTTGGGGGTGGGATGGGCTGTATGGGGATCAGTGAATGAGGACTCAACAGAACATCAATCACTTACCCTTAGAAGAAGGCAACGAAAATAAGACTTATGAGTCTTATTCACAGCATCAAGCGGCGGCGTTCGAAGATGACCTATCCGGAGCTGACAGCTGTAATTTTTTAGCGGAAGCTCCCTGCTCCCGTTTGGTCGCAGGGCGAACAATAAATCTTCTAATAAAACTTAAAACTTCTCCTCTAAGAACTATATCAAGGCCCTTCCCGGTCACACAAAAATTGACCAGAAATGTCTCATCGACCTTTTCAATGTCAAATCATACTTTTCATGGTAGAATCATTAAAAGATTTTGACGGCATAATTGGCATTGATCTCCTAAAACAGATAAACTCTCAGATTGATTTGACCAATAACACCATAAAGCACGACAGAGGTGCACAGATAATTGAGTTCACAACATGTTAACAGGTGAACCATTTTCAAATTATTGACGCGGATGTTCCAGCCGCAGTCAGGGTAACTTTCAATCAAATGATTGACCGAACGATTAACGCCTTTGCAGACGTTAACAAATCCCTACCATACAATATTAACACTGTTGCCACAATCCCAACGGACGGCGAACCGGTATATTCAAAGTTATACCCATACCCCATGGGCGTGTCAGAATTTGTCAACGTTAAGTTAAACAACTTCTGGCGAACGACATAATCAGACCCTCAAAATCACCCAATAACAATCCAATATGGGTGGTCGACAAAAAAGATGTCGACGAGTCTGGACATAAAAAGAAACGTCTGGTAATTGATTTTCGCAAGTTAAATCAGAAGACATCCGACGAAAAATACCATATCCCAACTATTTCGACCATATTGTCAAACATGGGTGAGGCTCAGTATTTCACAACACTGGACCTTAAATCGGGCTTTCACCAAATTGAATTGGCAGAGCGAGACAGGGAAAAAACCGCATTCTCTGTAAATAATGGGAAGTATGAATTTTGCAGGCTCCCCTTCGGGCTGAAAACGCCTCTAGTATTTTCCAGAGGGCAATAGACGATGTCCTCAGGGACCAAATTGGAAAAACTTGTTACGTCTATGTAGATGACGTAATAATTTTCTCCCCCAATAAGGAAGACCACATCAGACACATTGAGTGGGTCTTGAAGAGCCTTAGGGATGCAGGCATGAGGGTTTCCCAAGAAAAATTCAAATTCTTCAAAAAGGATGTGGAATATTTGGGAATCACCATATGCAGAGGTGGAATTCAGACATCGACAAACAAGGTACAGGCCATAAAGAATTTCCAACCTCCGACAACATTGTTTAACCTTAGATCATTTCTAGGGTTAGCAAGTTATTACAGGTGCTTTATAGCAGGATTCGCCAGCATTGCGGGACCCCTAACGGACGTCTTGAAAGGTGAAAGCGGAAAAATAAGTGCCAACCATTCAAGGAAAGTTAAACTCGAATTGAATCAAATCCAGTTAGACGCCTTCAACAGGCTAAAAGAGCTGCTAGCCTCCGAGGATGCGCTTTTGGAATACCCGGATTTCAGAAAACCATTCGACTTGACAACAGACGCATCCGGCCAAGGGCTCGGCGCCGTGCTGTCTCAGGGCGGACGCCCCATAACAATGATCTCGCGCACATTGCGAGACAATGAAATTAACTTCGCCACAAATGAGAGAGAACTCCTTGCCATTGTGTGGGCATTGAAAAATCTCAGAAATTACTTATATGGTGTTAAAAATCTTAACATTTATACAAACCACCAGCCGCTAACATTCGCGGTATCGGACAAAAATCCAAATGCCAAATAAAGCGCTGGAAGGCTTTTATTGATGAACACAACGCAAATATCATCTATAAGCCAGACAAAGAAACCGACACCCGACCAGACAGGAAATAGGGAACACTCCTATACCATCATATACTGGAGAAATGTTACATGTGGACATTTACTCTACAGATGGGAAATATTTTTTAACCTGCATCGATAAATTTTCCAAATTTGCAGTCGTTCAATCAATCCGCTCACGCGCAATTGTGGATGTCAAAGCTCTACTCCTCCAACTTTTAAATTTTTTTCCAAGACTAAAACAATTTACTGCGATAATGAAAAGTCTCGGAACTCAGAGACCATCAGAGCAATGTTGTCAAATAACTTTGACATTGTCATCGAAAACGCACCGCCCTTACACAGCGTATCTAACGGGCAGGTCGAGCGTTCCCACGGCACTCTAGGAGATATAAGTCGTTGTCTCAAAAATGGGAACCACATTGAAGACACTATTGACAGTACTCTCCTTGCAACAATAAAATACAATAATCAATTCATTCAGTGACAAGAAAAACCCGATTGAAATTATTCACAATATCCCAATGGACGTTGCAGTGCAAATAAAAAACAATATCACGTCAGCACAGGAAAAATCCTTAGAATATCAAAATAAGAATAGGGTACAAAAAACATACGACGTAGGTGAGAAAGTATGGGTAAAGTCCAATAGGAGACTGGGAAATAAACTTTCGCCCTTATTCATGAAGCAATGGTCGAAGCAGACCTTGGGACAACGGTCCTTATAAAGGACCGAAGACGGTCCATAAGGATAACCTCAAGTAGGACGATTTTTATTAGTTTTTAAACACAATACCTTTTTAACATTTAAGGAAAAAATTAATCAATCTTTCATCGTTTTTACTTTAGGGTCAAATACATTTTAGTTTTAACAGTGGCAACCTTGACCGTAACGAAAGCGACTTTCAGACTTAACGATTATACGCACGCGGACTATATACCGATAATAGACGGGGACGTGACGATTTGGGACGAATACGGTTACATAGGACACACGACTAACTTGACAGTGTATGAGACCTACGTGGACGAGACATGGAAACTAATGGACAAGCTACCCAAAGACCATATGAAACAGGTACTCAGGACCGACTTACGACATATAGCCACACTTATTAGTACTCTTAACGTTCACAATAGACAATCTAAAAGCATAAACCTGATAGGTAGTGCCCTTAAGGCAATAGCAGGAACCCCAGATTTTGACGATTGGGAACAGGTAAAATTTAAACAAGGACAACTAATAGATACCGAAAAAAAACAAATCGAGATAAATAACAAAATCCAAGTAAGACTTAACTTTTTTATCGATAATTAAGGAATGTGATGAGTTATCGAAAAAACAAAATAAACTTGTACTGCGTAACTAAGATACAAGTGTTCATGTTAAATTTCAGCTCTCTAGCTTTTATAGTTTCCGAAATCTCGACGTTCATACGGACGGACGGATGGACGGACAGATGGACAGGGCTATATCAACTTATTTTTTTTGTGCTGATCAAGAATATATATACTTTATGGGGTCTGCGACGTCTCCTTCTGCCTGTTACATACATTTTCACAAAACCATTATACCATGAATTCCCATTTTCAATGGGTTCAGGGCATAACAAGTAAGAAGGCTCTAGTCGAGATGGCTCGACTACGAGATACCCCGAACCCTGCAAAAAAATTAATATTCTTTTTCTTTACGAACGTATAAGAGCGCGCTCTGCTAACCGCGCAGTTGCTGCCGACGGTTGAGGGTGGGATGGGCTGTATGGGGATCAGTGAATGAGGACTCAACAGAACATCAATCACTTACCCTTAGAAGAAGGCAACGAAAATAAGACTTATGAGTCTTATTCACAGCATCAAGCGGAGGCGTTCGAAGATGACCTATCCGGAGCTGACAGCTGTAATTTTTTAGCGGAAGCTCCCTGCTACCGTTTGGTCGCAGGGCGAACAATAAATCTTCTAATAAAACTTAAAACTTCTCCTCTAAGAACTATATCAAGGCCCTTCCCGGTCACACAAAAATTGACCAGAAATGTCTCATCGACCTTTTCAATGTCAAATCATACTTTTCATGGTAGAATCATTAAAAGATTTTGACGGCATAATTGGCCTTGATCTCCTAAAACAGATCAACTCTCAGATTAATTTGACCAATAACACCATAAAGCACGACAGAGGTGCACAGATAATTGAGTTCACAACATGTTAACAGGTGAACCATTTTCAAATTATTGACGCGGATGTTCCAGCCGCAGTCAGGGTAACTTTCAATCAAATGATTGACCGAACGATTAACGCCTTTGCAGACGTTAACAAATGCCTACCATACAATATTAACACTGTTGCCACAATCCCAACGGACGGCGAACCGGTATATTCAAAGTTATACCCATACCCCATGGGCGTGTCAGAATTTGTCAACGTTAAGTTAAACAACTTCTGGCGAACGACATAATCAGACCCTCAAAATCACCCAATAACAATCCAATATGGGTGGTCGACAAAAACGATGTCGACGAGTCTGGACATAAAAAGAAACGTCTGGTAATTGATTTTCGCAAGTTAAATCAGAAGACATCCGACGAAAAATACCATATCCCAACTATTTCGACCATATTGTCAAACATGGGTGAGGCTCAGTATTTCACAACACTGGACCTTAAATCGGGCTTTCACCAAATTGAATTGGCAGAGTGAGACAGGGAAAAAACCGCATTCTCTGTAAATAATGGGAAGTATGAATTTTGCAGGCTCCCCTTCGGGCTGAAAACGCCTCTAGTATTTTCCAGAGGGCAATAGACGATGTCGTCAGGGGCCAAATTGGAAAAACTTGTTACGTCTATGTAGATGACGTAATAATTTTCTCCCCCAATAAGGAAGACCACATCAGACACATTGAGTGGGTCTTGAAGAGCCTTAGGGATGCAGGCATGAGGGTTTCCCAAGAAAAATTCAAATTCTTCAAAAAGGATGTGGAATATTTGGGAATCACCATATGCAGAGGTGGAATTCGGACATCGACAAACAAGGTACAGGCCATAAAGAATTTCCAACCTCCGACAACATTGTTTAACCTTAGATCATTTCTAGGGTTAGCAAGTTATTACAGGTGCTTTATAGCAGGATTCGTCAGCATTGCGAGACCCCTAACGGACGTCTTGAAAGGGGAAAGCGAAAAAATAAGTGCCAACCATTCAAAGAAAGTTAAACTCGAATTGAATCAAATCCAGTTAGACGCCTTTAACAGGCTAAAAGAGCTGCTAGCCTCCGAGGATGTGCTTTTGGCATACCCGGATTTCAGAAAACTATTCGACTTGACAACAGACGCATCCGGCCAAGGGCTCGGCGCCGTGTTGTCTCAGGGCGGACGCTCCATAACAATGATCTCGCGCACATTGCGAGACAATGAAATTAACTTCGCCACAAATGAGCGAGAACTTCTTGCCATTGTGTGGGCATTGAAAAATCTCAGAAATTACTTATATGGTGTTAAAAATCTTAACATTTATACAAACCACCAGCCGCTAACATTCGCGGTATCGGACAAAAATCCAAATGCCAAATAAAGCGCTGGAAGGCTTTTATTGATGAACACAACGCAAATATCATCTATAAGTCAGACAAAGAAACCGACACCCGACCAGACAGGAAATAGGGAACACTCCTATACCATCATATACTGGAGAAATGTTACATGTGGACATTTACTCTACAGATGGGAAATATTTTTTAACCTGCATCGATAAATTTTCCAAATTTGCAGTCGTTCAATCAATCCGCTCACGCGCAATTGTGGATGTAAAAGCTCTACTCCTCCAACTTTTAAATTTTTTTCCAAAGACTAAAACAATTTACTGCGATAATGAAAAGTCTCGGAACTCAGAGACCATCAGAGCAATGTTGTCAAATGACTTTTACATTGTCATCGAAAACGCACCGCCCTTACACAGCGTATCTAACGGGCAGGTCGAGCGTTCCCACGGCACTCTAGGAGATATAAGTCGTTGTCTCAAAAATGGAAACCACATTGAAGACACTATTGACAGTACTCTCCTTGCAACAATAAAATACAATAATCAATTCATTCAGTGACAAGAAAAACCCGATTGAAATTATTCACAATATCCCAATGGACGTTGCAGTGCAAATAAAAAACAATATCACGTCAGCACAGGAAAAATCCTTAGAACATCAAAATAAGAATAGGGTACAAAAAACATACGACGTAGGTGAGAAAGTATGGGTAAAGTCCAATAGGAGACTGGGAAATAAACTTTCGCCCTTATTCACGAAGCAATGGTCGAAGCAGACCTTGGGACAACGGTCCTTATAAAGGACCGAAGACGGTCCATAAGGATAACCTCAAGTAGGACGTTTTTTATTAGTTTTTAAACAAAATACCTTTTTGACATTTAAGAAAAAATATAATCAATCTTTCATCGTTTTTACTTTAGGATCAAATACATTTTAGTTTTAACAGTGGCAACCTTGACCGTAACGAAAGCGACTTTCAGACTTAACGATTATACGCACGCGGACTATATACCGATAATAGACGGGGACGTGACGATTTGGGACGAATACGGTTACATAGGACACACGACTAACTTGAAAGTGTATGAGACCTACGTGGACGAGACATGGAAACTAATGGACAAGCTACCCAAAGACCATATGAAACAGGTACTCAGGACCGACTTACGACATATAGCCACACTTATTAGTACTCTTAACGTTCACAATAGACAATCTAGAAGCATAAACCTGATAGGTAGTGCCCTTAAGGCAATAGCAGGAACCCCAGATTTTGACGATTGGGAACAGGTAAAATTTAAACAAGGACAACTAATAGATACCGAAAAAAAAACAAATCGAGATCAATAACAAAATCCAAGTAAGACTCAACTTTTTTATCGATAATTAAGGAATGGGATGAGTTATCGAAAAAACAAAATAAACTTGTACTGCGTAACTAAGATACAAGTGTTCATGTTAAATTTCAGCTCTCTAGCTTTTATAGTTTCCGAAATTTAGATAGATATTATGGATACGCAGATTATGTAATTTTCAGATTTTGGATGCCACGCCCCCTTCGCCCCCAATTTGTAAAAAACGTATTTCAAATACTAGAGACTTGTAATTTTGCAAATTGACAGATTTGAATGCTATTAATATATTCTGAAAGTTTCATGAAGATAGCCCATCTAGAAATGGAGTTAAAAGCGTTCAAAGTACAGCCCATCCCACCCCCAACCGTCGGCAGCAACTGCGCGGTTAGCAGAGCGCGCGCTATACGTTCGTAAAGAAGAAGAATATTAATTTTTTTGCAGGGTTCAGGGTATCTCGTAGTCGAGCCGTCTCGACTAGAGATTACCAGATTTTCGCAAGTTAAATCAGAAGACATCCGACGAAAAATACCATATCCCAACTATTTCGACCATATTGTCAAACATAGGTGAGGCTCAGTATTTCACAACACTGGACCTTAAATCGGGCTTTCACCAAATTGAATTGGCAGAGCGAGACAGGGAAAAAACCGCATTCTCTGTAAATAATGGGAAGTATGAATTTTGCAGGCTCCCCTTCGGGCTGAAAACGCCTCTAGTATTTTCCAGAGGGCAATAGACGATGTCCTCAGGGACCAAATTGGAAAAACTTGTTACGTCTATGTAGATGACGTAATAATTTTCTCCCCCAATAAGGAAGACCACATCAGACACATTGAGTGGGTCTTGAAAAGCCTTAGGGATGCAGGCATGAGGGTTTCCCAAGAAAAATTCAAATTCTTCAAAAAGGATGTGGAATATTTGGGAATCACCATATGCAGAGGTGGAATTCGGACATCGACAAACAAGGTACAGGCCATAAAGAATTTCCAACCTCCGACAACATTGTTTAACCTTAGATCATTTCTAGGGTTAGCAAGTTATTACAGGTGCTTTATAGCAGGATTCGCCAGCATTGCGGGACCCCTAACGGACGTCTTGAAAGGTGAAAGCGGAAAAATAAGTGCCAACCATTCAAGGAAAGTTAAACTCGAATAGAATCAAATCCAGTTAGACGCCTTTAACAGGCTAAAAGAGCTGCTAGCCTCCGAGGATGCGCTTTTGGCATACCCGGATTTCAGAAAACCATTCGACTTGACAACAGACGCATCCGGCCAAGGGCTCGGCGCCGTGCTGTCTCAGGGCGGACGCCCCATAACAATGATCTCGCGCACATTGCGAGACAATGAAATTAACTTCGCCACAAATGAGCGAGAACTCCTTGCCATTGTGTGGGCATTGAAAAATCTCAGAAATTACTTATATGGTGTTAAAAATCTTAACATTTATACAAACCACCAGCCGCTAACATTCGCGGTATCGGACAAAAATCCAAATGCCAAATAAAGCGCTGGAAGGCTTTTATTGATGAACACAACGCAAATATCATCTATAAGCCAGACAAAGAAACCGACACCCGACCAGACAGGAAATAGGGAACACTCCTATACCATCATATACTGGAGAAATGTTACATGTGGACATTTACTCTACAGATGGGAAATATTTTTTAACCTGCATCGATAAATTTTCCAAATTTGCAGTCGTTCAATCAATCCGCTCACGCGCAATTGTGGATGTCAAAGCTCTACTCCTCCAACTTTTAAATTTTTTTCCAAGACTAAAACAATTTACTGCGATAATGAAAAGTCTCGGAACTCAGAGACCATCAGAGCAATGTTGTCAAATAACTTTGACATTGTCATCGAAAACGCACCGCCCTTACACAGCGTATCTAACGGGCAGGTCGAGCGTTCCCACGGCACTCTAGGAGATATAAGTCGTTGTCTCAAAAATGGGAACCACATTGAAGACACTATTGACAGTACTCTCCTTGCAACAATAAAATACAATAATCAATTCATTCAGTGACAAGAAAAACCCGATTGAAATTATTCACAATATCCCAATGGACGTTGCAGTGCAAATAAAAAACAATATCACGTCAGCACAGGAAAAATCCTTAGAATATCAAAATAAGAATAGGGTACAAAAAACATACGACGTAGGTGAGAAAGTATGGGTAAAGTCCAATAGGAGACTGGGAAATAAACTTTCGCCCTTATTCACCGAAGCAATGGTCGAAGCAGACCTTGGGACAACGGTCCTTATAAAGGACCGAAGACGGTCCATAAGGATAACCTCAAGTAGGACGATTTTTATTAGTTTTTAAACAAAATACCTTTTTGACATTTAAGAAAAAATATAATCAATCTTTCATCGTTTTTACTTTAGGATCAAATACATTTTAGTTTTAACAGTGGCAACCTTGACCGTAACGAAAGCGACTTTCAGACTTAACGATTATACGCACGCGGACTATATACCGATAATAGACGGGGACGTGACGATTTGGGACGAATACGGTTACATAGGACACACGACTAACTTGAAAGTGTATGAGACCTACGTGGACGAGACATGGAAACTAATGGACTAGCTACCCAAAGACCATATGAAACAGGTACTCAGGACCGACTTACGACATATAGCCACACTTATTAGTACTCTTAACGTTCACAATAGACAATCTAAAAGCATAAACCTGATAGGTAGTGCCCTTAAGGCAATAGCAGGAACCCCAGATTTTGACGATTGGGAACAGGTAAAATTTAAACAAGGACAACTAATAGATACCGAAAAAAAACAAATCGAGATCAATAACAAAATCCAAGTAAGACTTAACTTTTTTATCGATAATTAAGGAATGGGATGAGTTATCGAAAAAACAAAATAAACTTGTACTGCGTAACTAAGATACAAGTGTTCATGTTAAATTTCAGCTCTCTAGCTTTTATAGTTTCCGAAATCTCGACGTTCATACGGACGGACGGACGGACGGACAGACGTACAGAGCTATATCAACTTATTTTTTTGTGCTGATCAAGAATATATATACTTTATGGGGTCTGCGACGTCTCCTTCTGCCTGTTACATACATTTTCACAAAACCATTATACCCTGATTTCCCATTTTCAATGGGTTCAGGGCATAACAAGTAAGAAGGCTCTAGTCGAGATGGCTCGACTACGAGATACCCCGAACCCTGCAAAAAAATTAATATTCTTTTTCTTTACGAACGTATAAGAGCGCGCTCTGCTAACCGCCCAGTTGCTGCCGACGGTTGGGGGTGGGATGGGCTGTATGGGGATCAGTGAATGAGGACTCAACAGAACATCAATCACTTACCCTTAGAAGAAGGCAACGAAAATAAGACTTATGAGTCTTATTCACAGCATCAAGCGGAGGCGTTCGAAGATGACCTATCCGGAGCTGACAGCTGTAATTTTTTAGCGGAAGCTCCCTGCTACCGTTTGGTCGCAGGGCGAACAATAAATCTTCTAATAAAACTTAAAACTTCTCCTCTAAGAACTATATCAAGGCCCTTCCCGGGTACACAAAAATTGACCAGAAATGTCTCATCGACCTTTCCAATGTCAAATCATACTTTTCATGGTAGAATCATTAAAAGATTTTGACGGCATAATTGGCATTGATCTCCTAAAACAGATCAACTCTCAGATTGATTTGACCAATAACACCATAAAGCACGACAGAGGTGCACAGATAATTGAGTTCACAACATGTTAACAGGTGAACCATTTTCAAATTATTGACGCGGATGTTCCAGCCGCAGTCAGGGTAACTTTCAATCAAATGATTGACCGAACGATTAACGCCTTTGCAGACGTTAACAAATCCCTACCATACAATATTAACACTGTTGCCACAATCCCAACGGACGGCGAACCGGTATATTCAAAGTTATACCCATACCCCATGGGCGTGTCAGAATTTGTCAACGTTAAGTTAAACAACTTCTGGCGAACGACATAATCAGACCCTCAAAATCACCCAATAACAATCCAATATGGGTGGTCGACAAAAAAGATGTCGACGAGTCTGGACATAAAAAGAAACGTCTGGTAATTGATTTTCGCAAGTTAAATCAGAAGACATCCGACGAAAAATACCATATCCCAACTATTTCGACCATATTGTCAAACATGGGTGAGGCTCAGTATTTCACAACACTGGACCTTAAATCGGGCTTTCACCAAATTGAATTGGCAGAGCGAGACAGGGAAAAAACCGCATTCTCTGTAAATAATGGGAAGTATGAATTTTGCAGGCTCCCCTTCGGGCTGAAAACGCCTCTAGTATTTTCCAGAGGGCAATAGACGATGTCGTCAGGGACCAAATTGGAAAAACTTGTTACGTCTATGTAGATGACGTAATAATTTTCTCCCCCAATAAGGAAACATCAGACACATTGAGTGGGTCTTGAAAAGCCTTAGGGATGCAGGCATGAGGGTTTCCCAAGAAAAATTCAAATTCTTCAAAAAGGATGTGGAATATTTGGGAATCACCATATGCAGAGGTGGAATTCGGACATCGACAAACAAGGTACAGGCCATAAAGAATTTCCAACCTCCGACAACATTGTTTAACCTTAGATCATTTCTAGGGTTAGCAAGTTATTACAGGTGCTTTATAGCAGGATTCGCCAGCATTGCGGGACCCCTAACGGACGTCTTGAAAGGTGAAAGCGGAAAAATAAGTGCCAACCATTCAAGGAAAGTTAAACTCGAATTGAATCAAATCCAGTTAGACGCCTTTAACAGGCTAAAAGAGCTGCTAGCCTCCGAGGATGCGCTTTTGGCATACCCGGATTTCAGAAAACCATTCGACTTGACAACAGACGCATCCGGCCAAGGGCTCGGCGCCGTGCTGTCTCAGGGCGGACGCCCCATAACAATGATCTCGCGCACATTGCGAGACAATGAAATTAACTTCGCCACAAATGAGCGAGACCTCCTTGCCATTGTGTGGGCATTGAAAAATCTCAGAAATTACTTATATGGTGTTAAAAATCTTAACATTTATACAAACCACCAGCCGCTAACATTCGCGGTATCGGACAAAAATCCAAATGCCAAATAAAGCGCTGGAAGGCTTTTATTGATGAACACAACGCAAATATCATCTATAAGCCAGACAAAGAAACCGACACCCGACCAGACAGGAAATAGGGAACACTCCTATACCATCATATACTGGAGAAATGTTACATGTGGACATTTACTCTACAGATGGGAAATATTTTTTAACCTGCATCGATAAATTTTCCAAATTTGCAGTCGTTCAATCAATCCGCTCACGCGCAATTGTGGATGTCAAAGCTCTACTCCTCCAACTTTTAAATTTTTTTCCAAGACTAAAACAATTTACTGCGATAATGAAAAGTCTCGGAACTCAGAGACCATCAGAGCAATGTTGTCAAATAACTTTGACATTGTCATCGAAAACGCACCGCCCTTACACAGCGTATCTAACGGGCAGGTCGAGCGTTCCCACGGCACTCTAGGAGATATAAGTCGTTGTCTCAAAAATGGGAACCACATTGAAGACACTATTGACAGTACTCTCCTTGCAACAATAAAATACAATAATCAATTCATTCAGTGACAAGAAAAACCCGATTGAAATTATTCACAATATCCCAATGGACGTTGCAGTGCAAATAAAAAACAATATCACGTCAGCACAGGAAAAATCCTTAGAATATCAAAATAAGAATAGGGTACAAAAAACATACGACGTAGGTGAGAAAGTATGGGTAAAGTCCAATAGGAGACTGGGAAATAAACTTTCGCCCTTATTCACGAAGCAATGGTCGAAGCAGACCTTGGGACAACGGTCCTTATAAAGGACCGAAGACGGTCCATAAGGATAACCTCAAGTAGGACGTTTTTTATTAGTTTTTAAACCAAAATACCAAGAAAACAAATTTTGTATACTCTGAACCCATTGAAAATGGGCATTTAGGGTACAATGACTTTGTGAAAATGTATGTAACAGGGGGAAGCTGACATTTCAGACCCCATAAAGTATATATGTATATATATGTAAAGTATATATGTTAGCAGAGGGCACGCGTATGTGTAAAGAAGAAGAGTATTCTTTTTTTGGAGGGTTCAGAGTATCACGTAGTCGTGCCGTCTCAAGTAGAGCCTTACTTGCTTCTGTATGTGTTGCTGCTGCTGAAAATTGGAATTCCGAAGTCGGAATTGAAAATGGGCAGAAGTCGATGTCGCAGACCCCATAGAGTTTATATATTTTTGATCAGCATAAAAAAAAACGCATTTCAAATAATAGAGACTTGTAATTTGGCAAATAAAAACATTTGAATTCTAATAATATAAGTTAACACGCGTGGACCAAATAGAGCTGACTACGGGTCAGCAAGATCTGCACCGGATGCCGTTACGACGAAGTTGCAGGCGAAATTGGACACCAGCACGCAGAGCCGGGCTGATCGTCCACGGAAGACGCAAGCTCAGCGTTCTGTCGTCGCGACCACTGGCAGCAATGGCTTGGAGTCGCCGTTTAAATTTATTAATGTTTATCTTTAAACCTTCTCCTGAAACGCTCACACGAGCTTGCTAAATAAAAAGATCCAATTTTGTTATAATTGGAGGCCAAACGAATAAATCCGAGAGTTTTACTAAAATAAATACCCGCGTAGTCGATTTATATGTAACTCTTTGAGATAACGCCAAGACTAATATTATAAAACAAGTAAGAAGGCTCTAGTCGAGACGGCTCGACTACGAGATACCCTGAACCCTGCAAAAAAATTAATATTCTTCTTCTTTACGCACGTATAGGCGCCCGCTCTGCTAACCGCGCAGTTCCTGCCGACAGTTGGAGGTGGAATGGGCTGTACTTTGAACGCTTATAACTGCATTTCTAGATGGATTATCTTCAGAATATATTTGTCCATTTGCCAAATTACAAGTCTCTAGTAGCTGAAATACGTTTTTTTTCAAATTGGAGGCGAAGGCGGCGTGGCATCTAAAATCTGAAAATTACATAATCTGCGTATCCATAATATCTATCTAAATATACAAATTTGAAGTCTCTAGCTAAAACGGTGTAGAAGTTATGGTCGAAAAACCTAAAAAAACGTAAACGAATTTTCGATTATTATCGATAATTAAGGAGTGGGATGAGTTATCGAAAAAACAAAATAAACTTGTACTGCGTAACTAAGATACGAGTATTCATGTAAAGTTTCAGCTCTCTAGCTTTTGTAGTTTCCGAAATCTCGACGTTCATACGGACGGACGGTCGGACGGACGGACGGACGGACAGACGGACAGAGCTATATCAACTTATTTTTTTTGTGCTGATCAAGAATATATATACTTTATGGGGTCTGCGACGTCTCCTTCTGCCTGTTACATACATTTTCACAAAACCATTATACCCTGAATTCCCATTTTCAATGGGTTCAGGGCATAACAAGTAAGAAGGCTCTAGTCGAGATGGCTCGACTACGAGATACCCCGAACCCTGCAAAAAAATTAATATTCTTTTTCTTTACGAGCGTATAAGAGCGCGCTCTGCTAACCGCGCAGTTGCTGCCGACGGTTGGGGGTGGGATGGGCTGTATGGGGATCAGTGAATGAGGACTCAACAGAACATCAATCACTTACCCCAAGAAGAAGGCAACGAAAATAAGACTTATGAGTCTTATTCACAGCATCAAGCGGAGGCGTTCGAAGATGACCTATCCGGAGCTGACAGCTGTAATTTTTTAGCGGAAGCTCCCTGCTACCGTTTGGTCGCAGGGCGAACAATAAATCTTCTAATAAAACTTAAAACTTCTCCTCTAAGAACTATATCAAGGCCCTTCCCGGGCACACAAAAATTGACCAGAAATGTCTCATCGACCTTTTCAATGTCAAATCATAATTTTCATGGTAGAATCATTAAAAGATTTTGACGGCATAATTGGCCTTGATCTCCTAAAACAGATCAACTCTCAGATTGATTTGACCAATAACACCATAAAGCACGACAGAGGTGCACAGATAATTGAGTTCACAACATGTTAACAGGTGAACCATTTTCAAATTATTGACGCGGATGTTCCAGCCGCAGTCAGGGTAACTTTCAGTCAAATGATTGACCGAACGATTAACGCCTTTGCAGACGTTAACAAATCCCTACCATACAATATTAACACTGTTGCCACAATCCCAACGGACGGCGAACCGGTATATTCAAAGTTATACCCATACCCCATGGGCGTGTCAGAATTTGTCAACGTTAAGATAAACAACTTCTGACGAACGACATAATCAGACCCTCAAAATCACCCAATAACAATCCAATATG
Organism: Drosophila stalkeri; assembly: GCA_035047405.1. NCBI lineage: Eukaryota > Metazoa > Arthropoda > Insecta > Diptera > Drosophilidae > Drosophila > Drosophila stalkeri. The sequence continues at coordinate 33,906,941 of JAWNPR010000039.1, read as the reverse complement.
GGTGGTCGACAAAAAAGATGCCGACGAGTCTGGACATAAAAAGAAACGTCTGGTAATTGATTTTCGCAAGTTAAATCAGAAGACATCCGACGAAAAATACCGTATCCCAACTATTTCGACCATATTGTCAAACATGGGTGAGGCTCAGTATTTCACAACACTGGACCTTAAATCGGGCTTTCACCAAATTGAATTGGCAGAGCGAGACAGGGAAAAAACCGCATTCTCTGTAAATAATGGGAAGTATGAATTTTGCAGGCTCCCCTTCGGGCTGAAAAACGCCCCTAGTATTTTCCAGAGGTCAATAGACCTCTCAGGGACCAAATTGGAAAAACTTGTTACGTCTATGTAGATGACGTAATAATTTTCTCCCCCAATAAGGAAGACCACATCAGACACATTGAGTGGGTCTTGAAAAGCCTTAGGGATGCAGGCATGAGGGTTTCCCAAGAAAAATTCAAATTCTTCAAAAAGGATGTGGAATATTTGGGAATCACCATATGCAGAGGTGGAATTCGGACATCGACAAACAAGGTACAGGCCATAAAGAATTTCCAACCTCCGACAACATTGTTTAACCTTAGATCATTTCTAGGGTTAGCAAGTTATTACAGGTGCTTTATAGCAGGATTCGCCAGCATTGCGAGACCCCTAACGGACGTCTTGAAAGGTGAAAGCGAAAAAATAAGTGCCAACCATTCAATGAAAGTTAAACTCGAATTGAATCAAATCCAGTTAGACGCCTTTAACAGGCTAAAAGAGCTGCTAGCCTCCGAGGATGCGCTTTTGGCATACCCGGATTTCAGAAAACCATTCGACTTGACAACAGACGCATCCGGCCAAGGGCTCGGCGCCGTGCTGTCTCAGGGCGGACGCCCCATAACAATGATCTCGCGCACATTGCGAGACAATGAAATTAACTTCGCCACAAATGAGCGAGAACTCCTTGCCATTGTGTGGGCATTGAAAAATCTCAGAAATTACTTATATGGTGTTAAAAATCTTAACATTTATACAAACCACCAGCCGCTAACATTCGCGGTATCGGACAAAAATCCAAATGCCAAATAAAGCGCTGGAAGGCTTTTATTGATGAACACAACGCAAATATCATCTATAAGCCAGACAAAGAAACCGACACCCGACCAGACAGGAAATAGGGAACACTCCTATACCATCATATACTGGAGAAATGTTACATGTGGACATTTACTCTACAGATGGGAAATATTTTTTAACCTGCATCGATAAATTTTCCAAATTTGCAGTCGTTCAATCAATCCGCTCACGCGCAATTGTGGATGTCAAAGCTCTACTCCTCCAACTTTTAAATTTTTTTCCAAGACTAAAACAATTTACTGCGATAATGAAAAGTCTCGGAACTCAGAGACCATCAGAGCAATGTTGTCAAATAACTTTGACATTGTCATCGAAAACGCACCGCCCTTACACAGCGTATCTAACGGGCAGGTCGAGCGTTCCCACGGCACTCTAGGAGATATAAGTCGTTGTCTCAAAAATGGGAACCACATTGAAGACACTATTGACAGTACTCTCCATGCAACAATAAAATACAATAATCAATTCATTCAGTGACAAGAAAAACCCGATTGAAATTATTCACAATATCCCAATGGACGTTGCAGTGCAAATAAAAAACAATATCACGTCAGCACAGGAAAAATCCTTAGAATATCAAAATAAGAATAGGGTACAAAAAACATACGACGTAGGTGAGAAAGTATGGGTAAAGTCCAATAGGAGACTGGGAAATAAACTTTCGCCCTTATTCATGAAGCAATGGTCGAAGCAGACCTTGGGACAACGGTCCTTATAAAGGACCGAAGACGGTCCATAAGGATAACCTCAAGTAGGACGATTTTTATTAGTTTTTAAACACAATACCTTTTTAACATTTAAGGAACAAATTAATCAATCTCTCATCGTTTTTACTTTAGGGTCAAATACATTTTAGTTTTAACAGTGGCAACCTTGACCGTAACGAAAGCGACTTTCAGACTTAACGATTATACGCACGCGGACTATATACCGATAATAGACGGGGACGTGACGATTTGGGACGAATACGGTTACATAGGACACACGACTAACTTGACAGTGTATGAGACCTACGTGGACGAGACATGGAAACTAATGGACAAGCTACCCAAAGACCATATGAAACAGGTACTCAGGACCGACTTACGACATATAGCCACACTTATTAGTACTCTTAACGTTCACAATAGACAATCTAAAAGCATAAACCTGATAGGTAGTGCCCTTAAGGCAATAGCAGGAACCCCAGATTTTGACGATTGGGAACAGGTAAAATTTAAACAAGGACAACTAATAGATACCGAAAAAAAAACAAATCGAGATCAATAACAAAATCCAAGTAAGACTTAACTTTTTTATCGATAATTAAGGAATGGGATGAGTTATCGAAAAAACAAAATAAACTTGTACTGCGTAACTAAGATACAAGTGTTCATGTTAAATTTCAGCTCTCTAGCTTTTATAGTTTCCGAAATCTCGACGTTCATACGGACGGACGGATGGACGGACAGATGGACAGGGCTATATCAACTTATTTTTTTGTGCTGATCAAGAATATATATACTTTATGGGGTCTGCGACGTCTCCTTCTGCCTGTTACATACATTTTCACAAAACCATTATACCCTGATTTCCCATTTTCAATGGGTTCAGGGCATAACAAGTAAGAAGGCTCTAGTCGAGATGGCTCGACTACGAGATACCCCGAACCCTGCAAAAAAATTAATATTCTTTTTCTTTACGAACGAATAAGAGCGCGCTCTGCTAACCGCGCAGTTGCTGCCGACGGTTGGGGGTGGGATGGGCTGTATGGGGATCAGTGAATGAGGACTCAACAGAACATCAATCACTTACCCCTAGAAGAAGGCAACGAAAATAAGACTTATGAGTCTTATTCACAGCATCAAGCGGAGGCGTTCGAAGATGACCTATCCGGAGCTGACAGCTGTAATTTTTTAGCGGAAGCTCCCTGCTACCGTTTGGTCGCAGGGCGAACAATAAATCTTCTAATAAAACTTAAAACTTCTCCTCTAAGAACTATATCAAGGCCCTTCCCGGGCACACAAAAATTGACCAGAAATGTCTCATCGATCTTTCCAATGTCAAATCATACTTTTCATGGTAGAATCATTAAAAGATTTTGACGGCATAATTGGCATTGATCTCCTAAAACAGATCAACTCTCAGATTGATTTGACCAATAACACCATAAAGCACGACAGAGGTGCACAGATAATTGAGTTCACAACATGTTAACAGGTGAACCATTTTCAAATTATTGACGCGGATGTTCCAGCCGCAGTCAGGGTAACTTTCAATCAAATGATTGACCGAACGATTAACGCCTTTGCAGACGTTAACAAATCCCTACCATACAATATTAACACTGTTGCCACAATCCCAACGGACGGCGAACCGGTATATTCAAAGTTATACCCATACCCCATGGGCGTGTCAGAATTTGTCAACGTTAAGTTAAACAACTTCTGGCGAACGACATAATCAGACCCTCAAAATCACCCAATAACAATCCAATATGGGTGGTCGACAAAAAAGATGTCGACGAGTCTGGACATAAAAAGAAACGTCTGGTAATTGATTTTCGCAAGTTAAATCAGAAGACATCCGACGAAAAATACCATATCCCAACTATTTCGACCATATTGTCAAACATGGGTGAGGCTCAGTATTTCACAACACTGGACCTTAAATCGGGCTTTCACCAAATTGAATTGGCAGAGCGAGACAGGGAAAAAACCGCATTCTCTGTAAATAATGGGAAGTATGAATTTTGCAGGCTCCCCTTCGGGCTGAAAACGTATTTTCTAGAGGGCAATAGACGATGTCGTCAGGGACCAAATTGGAAAAACTTGTTACGTCTATGTAGATGACGTAATAATTTTCTCCCCCAATAAGGAAGACCACATCAGACACATTGAGTGGGTCTTGAAAAGCCTTAGGGATGCAGGCATGAGGGTTTCCCAAGAAAAATTCAAATTCTTCAAAAAGGATGTGGAATATTTGGGAATCACCATATGCAGAGGTGGAATTCGGACATCGACAAACAAGGTACAGGCCATAAAGAATTTCCAACCTCCGACAACATTGTTTAACCTTAGATCATTTCTAGGGTTAGCAAGTTATTACAGGTGCTTTATAGCACGATTCGCCAGCATTGCGGGACCCCTAACGGACGTCTTGAAAGGTGAAAGCGGAAAAATAAGTGCCAACCATTCAAGGAAAGTTAAACTCGAATTGAATCAAATCCAGTTAGACGCCTTTAACAGGCTAAAAGAGCTGCTAGCCTCCGAGGATGCGCTTTTGGCATACCCGGATTTCAGAAAACCATTCGACTTGACAACAGACGCATCCGGCCAAGGGCTCGGCGCCGTGCTGTCTCAGGGCGGACGCCCCATAACAATGATCTCGCGCACATTGCGAGACAATGAAATTAACTTCGCCACAAATGAGCGAGAACTCCTTGCCATTGTGTGGGCATTGAAAAATCTCAGAAATTACTTATATGGTGTTAAAAATCTTAACATTTATACAAACCACCAGCCGCTAACATTCGCGGTATCGGACAAAAATCCAAATGCCAAATAAAGCGCTGGAAGGCTTTTATTGATGAACACAACGCAAATATCATCTATAAGCCAGACAAAGAAACCGACACCCGACCAGACAGGAAATAGGGAACACTCCTATACCATCATATACTGGAGAAATGTTACATGTGGACATTTACTCTACAGATGGGAAATATTTTTTAACCTGCATCGATAAATTTTCCAAATTTGCAGTCGTTCAATCAATCCGCTCACGCGCAATTGTGGATGTCAAAGCTCTACTCCTCCAACTTTTAAATTTTTTTCCAAAGACTAAAACAATTTACTGCGATAATGAAAAGTCTCGGAACTCAGAGACCATCAGAGCAATGTTGTCAAATAACTTTGACATTGTCATCGAAAACGCACCGCCCTTACACAGCGTATCTAACGGGCAGGTCGAGCGTTCCCACGGCACTCTAGGAGATATAAGTCGTTGTCTCAAAAATGGAAACCACATTGAAGACACTATTGACAGTACTCTCCTTGCAACAATAAAATACAATAATCAATTCATTCAGTGACAAGAAAAACCCGATTGAAATTATTCACAATATCCCAATGGACGTTGCAGTGCAAATAAAAAACAATATCACGTCAGCACAGGAAAAATCCTTAGAACATCAAAACAAGAATAGGGTACAAAAAACATACGACGTAGGTGAGAAAGTATGGGTAAAGTCCAATAGGAGACTGGGAAATAAACTTTCGCCCTTATTCACGAAGCAATGGTCGAAGCAGACCTTGGGACAACGGTCCTTATAAAGGACCGAAGACGGTCCAAAAGGATAACCTCAAGTAGGACGTTTTTTATTAGTTTTTAAACCAAAATACCAAGAAAACAAATTTTGTATACTCTGAACCCATTGAAAATGGGCATTTAGGGTACAATGACTTTGTGAAAATGTATGTAACAGGGGGAAGCTGACATTTCAGACCCCATAAAGTATATATGTATATATATGTAGAGTATATATGTTAGCAGAGGGCACGCGTATGTGTAAAGAAGAAGAGTATTCTTTTTTTGGAGGGTTCAGAGTATCACGTAGTCGTGCCGTCTCAAGTAGAGCCTTACTTGCTTCTGTATGTGTTGCTGCTGCTGAAAATTGGAATTCCGAAGTCGGAATTGAAAATGGGCAGAAGTCGATGTCGCAGACCCCATAGAGTTTATATATTTTTGATCAGCATAAAAAAAAACGCATTTCAAATAATAGAGACTTGTAATTTGGCAAATAAAAACATTTGAATTCTAATAATATAAGTTAACACGCGTGGACCAAATAGAGCTGACTACGGGTCAGCAAGATCTGCACCGGATGCCGTTACGACGAAGTTGCAGGCGAAATTGGACACCAGCACGCAGAGCCGGGCTGATCGTCCACGGAAGACGCAAGCTCAGCGTTCTGTCGGCGCGACCACCGGCAGCAATGGCTTGGAGTCGCCGTTTAAATTTATTAATGTTTATCTTTAAACCTTCTCCTGAAACGCTCACACGAGCTTGCTAAATAAAAAGATCCAATTTTGTTATAATTGGAGGCCAAACGAATAAATCCGAGAGTTTTACTAAAATAAATACCCGCGTAGTCGATTTATATGTAACTCTTTGAGATAACGCCAAGACTAATATTATAAAACAAGTAAGAAGGCTCTAGTCGAGACGGCTCGACTACGAGATACCCTGAACCCTGCAAAAAAATTAATATTCTTCTTCTTTACGCACGTATAGCACGAGCTCTGCTAACCGCGCAGTTGCTGCCGACGGTTGGGGGTGGGATGGGCTGTACTTTGAACGCTTATAACTCCATTTCTATATGGACTATCTTCATGAAACTTTCAGAATATATTAATAGCATTCAAATTTGTCCGTTTGCCAAATCACAAGTCTCTAGTAGTTGCAATACGTTTTTTTCAAATTGCTGGCGAAGGGGGCGTAGCATCCAAAATCTGAAAATTACAAAATCTGCGTATCCATAATATCTATCTAAATATACAAATGAGATGAGTTATCGAAAAAACAAAATAAACTTTTACTGCGTAACTAAGATACAAGTGTTCATGTTAAATTTCAGCTCTCTAGCTTTTGTAGTTTCCGAAATCTCGACGTTCATACGGACGGACGGACAGACGGACAGGGCTATATCAACTTATTTTTTTGTGCTGATCAAGAATATATATACTTTATGGGGTCTGCGACGTCTCCTTCTGCCTGTTACATACATTTTCACAAAAACATTATACCCTGAATTTACATTTTCAATGGATTCAGGGTATAAAAAACAAGTAAGAAGGCTCAAGTCGAGACGGCTCGACTACGAGATACCCTGAACCCTGCAAAAAAATTAATATTCTTCTTCTTTACGCACGTATAGGCGCCCGCTCTGCTAACCGCGCAGTTTCTGCCGACGTTTGGGGGTGGGATGGGCTGTACTTTGAAAGCTTATAACTGCATTTTTAGATGGATTATCTTCAGAATATATTAATAGCATTCAAATTTGTCCATTTGCCAAATTACAAGTGTCTAGTAGTTGAAATACGTTTTTTTTTCAAATTGGAGGCGAAGGCGGCGTGGCATCTAAAATCTGAAAATTACTTAGTCTGCGTATCCATAATATCTATCTAAATATACAAATTTGAAGTCTCTAGCTAAAACGGTGTAGAAGTTATGGTCGAAAAACCTAAAAAAACGTAAACGAATTTTCGATTTTTTATCGATAATTAAGGAGTGGGATGAGTTATCGAAAAAACAAAATAAACTTGTACTGCGTAACTAAGATACGAGTATTCATGTAAAGTTTCAGCTCTCTAGCTTTTTTAGTTTCCGAAATCTCGACGTTCATACGGACGGACGGACAGACGGACGGACGGACGGACGGACAGACGGACAGACGGACAGAGCTATATCAACTTATTTTTTTGTGCTGATCAAGAATATATATACTTTATGGGGTCTACGCAGATTTTGTAATTTTCAGATTTTGGATGCCACGCCCCCTTCGCCCCCAATTTGAAAAAAACGTATTTCAACTACTAGAGACTCGTAATTTGGCAAATGGACAGATTTGAATGCTATTAATATATTCTGAAAGTTTCATGAAGATAGTCCATCTAGAAATGGATTTATAAGCGTTCAAAGTACTGCCCATCCTACCCCCAACCGTCGGCAGCAACTGCGCGGTTAGCAGAGAGCGCGGTTAGCAGAGCGTGCGCTTATACGTGCGTAAAGAAGAAGAATATTAATTTTTTTGCAAAGTTCAGGGTATCTCGTAGTCGAGCCGTCTCGACTAGAGTCTTCTCACTTGTTTATTTTTAAGGAATGGGATGAGTTATCGAAAAAAAAAAAATTAACTATCTATGTAAAATTTCAGCTCTCTAGCTTTTGTAGTTTCCGAAATCTCGACGTTCATACGGACGGACGGACGGACGGACGGACAGACGGACAGGGCAATATCAACTTTTTTTTTTGTGCTGATCAAGAATATATATACTTTATGGGGTCTGCGACGTCTCCTTCTGCCTGTTACATACATTTTCACAAAACCATTATACCCTGAATTCCCATTTTCAATGGGTTCAGGGCATAACAAGTAAGAAGGCTCTAGTCGAGATGGCTCGACTACGAGATACCCTGAACCCTGCAAAAAAAATTAATATTCTTTTTCTTTACGAACGTATAAGAGCGCGCTCTGCTAACCGCGCAGTTGCTGCCGACGGTTGGGGGTGGGATGGGCTGTATGGGGATCAGTGAATGAGGACTCAACAGAACATCAATCACTTACCCCTAGAAGAAGGCAACGAAAATAAGACTTATGAGTCTTATTCACAGCATCAAGCGGAGGCGTTCGAAGATGACCTATCCGGAGCTGACAGCTGTAATTTTTTAGCGGAAGCTCCCTGCTACCGTTTGGTCGCAGGGCGAACAATAAATCTTCTAATAAAACTTAAAACTTCTCCTCTAAGAACTATATCAAGGCCCTTCCCGGGCACACAAAAATTGACCAGAAATGTCTCATCGACCTTTTCAATGTCAAATCATACTTTTCATGGTAGAATCATTAAAAGATTTTGACGGCATAATTGGCCTTGATCTCCTAAAACAGATCAACTCTCAGATTGATTTGACCAATAACACCATAAAGCACGACAGAGGTGCACAGATAATTGAGTTCACAACATGTCAAGAGGTGAACCATTTTCAAATTATTGACGCGGATGTTCCAGCCGCAGTCAGGGTAACTTTCAGTCAAATGATTGACCGAACGATTAACGCCTTTGCAGACGTTAACAAATCCCTACCATTCAATATTAACACTGTTGCCACAATCCCAACGGACGGCGAACCGGTATATTCAAAGTTATACCCATACCCCATGGGCGTGTCAGAATTTGTCAACGTTAAGTTAAACAACTTCTGGCGAACGACATAATCAGACCCTCAAAATCACCCAATAACAATCCAATATGGGTGGTCGACAAAAAAGATGTCGACGAGTCTGGACATAAAAAGAAACGTCTGGTAATTGATTTTCGCAAGTTAAATCAGAAGACATCCGACGAAAAATACCATATCCCAACTATTTCGACCATATTGTCAAACATGGGTGAGGCTCAGTATTTCACAACACTGGACCTTAAATCGGGCTTTCACCAAATTGAATTGGCAGAGCGAGACAGGGAAAAAACCGCATTCTCTGTAAATAATGGGAAGTATGAATTTTGCAGGCTCCCCTTCGGGCTGAAAAACGCCCCTAGTATTTTCCAGAGGGCAATAGACGATGTCCTCAGGGACCAAATTGGAAAAACTTGTTACGTCTATGTAGATGACGTAATAATTTTCTCCCCCAATAAGGTAGACCACATCAGACACATTGAGTGGGTCTTAAAGAGCCTTAGGGATGCAGGCATGAGGGTTTCCCAAGAAAAATTCAAATTCTTCAAAAAGGATGTGGAATATTTGGGAATCACCATATGCAGAGGTGGAATTCGGACATCGACAAACAAGGTACAGGCCATAAAGAATTTCCAACCTCCGACAACATTGTTTAACCTTAGATCATTTCTAGGGTTAGCAAGTTATTACAGGTGCTTTATAGCAGGATTCGCCAGCATTGCGAGACCCCTAACGGATGTCTTGAAAGGGGAAAGCGAAAAAATAAGTGCCAACCATTCAAGGAAAGTTAAACTCGAATTGAATCAAATCCAGTTAGACGCCTTTAACAGGCTAAAAGAGCTGCTAGCCTCCGAGGATGTGCTTTTGGCATACCCGGATTTCAGAAAACCATTCGACTTGACAACAGACGCATCCGGCCAAGGGCTCGGCGCCGTGTTGTCTCAGGGCGGACGCTCCATAACAATGATCTCGCGCACATTGCGAGACAATGAAATTAACTTCGCCACAAATGAGCGAGAACTTCTTGCCATTGTGTGGGCATTGAAAAATCTCAGAAATTACTTATATGGTGTTAAAAATCTTAACATTTATACAAACCACCAGCCGCTAACATTCGCGGTATCGGACAAAAATCCAAATGCCAAATAAAGCGCTGGAAGGCTTTTATTGATGAACACAACGCAAATATCATCTATAAGCCAGACAAAGAAACCGACACCCGACCAGACAGGAAATAGGGAACACTCCTATACCATCATATACTGGAGAAATGTTACATGTGGACATTTACTCTACAGATGGGAAATATTTTTTAACCTGCATCGATAAATTTTCCAAATTTGCAGTCGTTCAATCAATCCGCTCACGCGCAATTGTGGATGTAAAAGCTCCACTCCTCCAACTTTTAAATTTTTTTCCAAAGACTAAAACAATTTACTGCGATAATGAAAAGTCTCTAAACTCAGAGACCATCAGAGCAATGTTGTCAAATAACTTTGACATTGTCATCGAAAACGCACCGCCCTTACACAGCGTATCTAACGGGCAGGTCGAGCGTTCCCACGGCACTCTAGGAGATATAAGTCGTTGTCTCAAAAATGGAAACCACATTGAAGACCTTATTGACACTACTCTCCTTGCAACAATAAAATACAATAGATCAATTCATTCAGTGACAAGAAAAACCCGATTGAAATTATTCACAATATCCCAATGGACGTTGCAGTGCAAATAAAAAACAATATCACGTCAGCACAGGAAAAATCCTTAGAACATCAAAACAAGAATAGGGTACAAAAAACATACGACGTAGGTGAGAAAGTATGGGTAAAGTCCAATAGGAGACTGGGAAATAAACTTTCGCCCTTATTCACCGAAGCAATGGTCGAAGCAGACCTTGGGACAACGGTCCTTATAAAGGACCGAAGACGGTCGATAAGGATAACCTCAAGTAGGACGTTTTTTATTAGTTTTTAAACACAATACCTTTTTAACATTTAAGGAAAAATATAATCAATCTTTCATCGTTTTTACTTTAGGATCAAATACATTTTAGTTTTAATAGTGGCAACCTTGACCGTAACGAAAGTGACTTTCAAACTTAACGGTTATACGAACGCGGACTATATACCGATAATAGACGGGGACGTGACGATTTGGGACGAATACGGTTACATAGGATACACGACTAACTTGACAGTGTATGAGACCTACGTGGACGAGACATGGAAACTAATGGACAAGCTACCCAAAGACCATATGAAACAGGTACTCAGGACCGACTTACGACATATAGCCACACTTATTAGTACCCTTAACGTTCACAATAGACAAGCTAGAAGCATAAACCTGATAGGTAGTGCCCTTAAGGCAATAGCAGGAACCCCAGATTTTGACGATAGGGAACAGCTAAAATTTAAACAAGGACAACTAATAGATACCGAAACAAAACAAATCGAGATCAATAATGAAATCCAAGTAAGACTCAACGAAATTCGGGAACCAGGTGCCGAAGTTAAAAATTTTTATGAGACTGTCTTGGCAAAATATAGAATAATTGCAAACCTAGAAGATTCGATCCTTTCAAATTCACTCGCAAAAATTAACTTAATCAGTCCACTCATACTTGACAGCATTGACGTTAAAGAATTAAATGAGCAACTCAAAAATATTAGCATAACAGACCTCTTAGAGATATCGAGTATCAAAGCCTTTCAAAATTCCGAATTATTGTATTTTTTAATTAAATTCCCTAAACCTAAGTTAAATTGCAAAAAAAGCAATATTTTTTACGTTCAACATAATAACATAATAATAGATTTAGAAGACGGAGACGTGGTGGCCGATTGCGGAACAAAAACCTTCACTGTGCGCGACTGCGCCTCTACATTGAGCACAACTTTTTGCAAACAACTAGGAAAGGCAACGTGTGCTCAGCAGCTGGTCTCAGGTGGCATCGCACAATGCGCTACACACCTTGGGCATCTAAAGCCCATAATCGAAATCGACGAAGGTATCATCATTTACGTAGTGGATAGCACCGGAAAGGGTCAACAAGTCACTGGGACTTATTTGATCACATATGATGACCACATCTCGTTAAATGGGACCCGCTACATAAATCATCGGGGTGTCCTGAAGAAAAAACCAGCGGTTTCGACGGCAGGAATAGTAAACATCATACTATTCCGGGAACACCTGACCTGAGCCTGAGTAATCTTCACCACATCTGTAATCTCAAGGCCGAATTGTCATCAAGGTCATTGGGTTGCGTCATCATCCATGCTTCTTTGGTCCTCCTTCTGGCCATCGGCTACAAAATATGTCGATGCAAGTCGATCAACGGAAAACCCGAGGACGGGTTTAAATCTACCCGGGGAGGAATGGCTTGGAGTCGCCGTTTAAATTTATTAATGTTTTGTTTTAAATCTTCTCCTGATATGCTCACACGCGCTTGCTAAATTAAAAGATCTTAATATAACTAACAATTTTGTTATAATTTATATTCCGAAAGTTTCATGAAGATCGTCCGACTAGAAATGAAGTTATAAGCCATGCCAGCAACTGCGCGGTTAGCAGAGGGCGCGTAATATGTATATACGTGCATTAAAAATATTAATTTTTTTGCAGGGTTCAGGGTATCTCTTAGTCGAGCCGTCTCGACTGAAGCCTTCTTACTTGTTCTGTATGTGTTGCTACTGCGTTGGTGTGTATGCGAGGGTTGTTTTTGCGGAGCAGGTCAATTACGATTTATAATTTGATGTGTGCGTTTGTCAAAAATATTTGATCACAATGTGCAGCTAAAGTTGCCCTATTTGACTGCGTTTGCACAGGATGTTTTGAGTACAGCGGCAACTCAAGTGTCAGTCGAACGGGCATTTTCGGCATTACATTTTATTGTAAGCGAAAGGTGCAGTTCTTTGAACTATGCCAATATAAACTCCTTATTAATAATAAAGCTTAATGTCTAACTAAATATTAATATTAAATAAAATATTTAAGTAAAATACAAATATGTACAGTTTTTTATTAATTTTGCCAAATAATCCATGATACAAATTTAAATATTAGAAAACAATTAAGAAAAGTCGAGACTCTCGATCATGCAATCCCCTCACCCTTCTCTTATTTGTTATTACAAGAACTCTTCGCTTCGTTTCAATATACAAAACAAAAACTACATGCATATACGCGATCACGCACACGCACACAGAAAAAGGACAGAGTGACAAACACACAGAGAGACAGACAGACATACAGTTTAAGTGGCATACAAACGGACAGAGTGACAGACAGACAGACAGACAGACTATATCAATTTTTTTTTGCTGATCAAGAATACATCCTATTCCGCCTGTTACTTAAAGCTCAGCTCGTCGACCTGATCAAGAATATATATACTTTATAGGGAGTTCCACCTGCCTGATACTTACATTTAACAAAACCATAATATTCTGCTTTTTTATTTTCAATCAGAGAATAATAAACAAGTAAGAAGGCTCTAGTCGAGACGGCTCGACTACGAAATACCCTGAACCCTGCAAAAAAAAAATATTCTTCTTCTTACCGCACGTATATATGACGCGCCCTCTGCTAACCGCGCAGTTGCTGCCGACGGTTGAGGTGGTATGGGCTGTACTTTGAACGCTTCTAACTCCATTTCTAGATGGACTATCTTCATGAAACTTTCAGAATATATTAATAGCATTCAAATTTGCCAAATCTCAAGTCACTAGTCACTAGAAGGGGGCGTGGCATCCCAAATCTGAAAATTACATAATCTATCTATCTAAATATACAAATTTGAAGTCTCTAGCTAAAACGGTGTAGAAGTTATGCTCGAAAAACCTAAAAATGTAAACGAATTTTCGATTTTTTATCGATAATTAAGGAATGGGATGAGTTATCGAAAAAACAAAGTAAACTTGTACTGCGTAACTAAGATACGAGTGTTCATGTAAAATTTCAACTCTCTAGCTTTTGTAGTTTCCGAAATCTCGACGTTCATACGGACGGACGGACGGACGGACGGACGGACGGACGGACGGACGGACAGACGGACAGGGCTATATCAACTTATTTTTTTGTGCTGATCAAGAATATATATACTTTATGGAGTCTGCGACGTCTCCTGTCCTGTTACATACATTTTCACAAAAACATTATACCCTGAATTCCCATTTTCAATGGGTTCAGGGTATAAAAAAAATTAATTTTTATTTTCTTCACAAAGCAAATACAAAGCAAATGTGAAAGATTTTTCCGTTTTAGTCGCAAAATAGCTTCCTTAAAAAAGAGATTGAGGAATTCCTCCTATGCCTAGGAGGGAAGAAATATAAAAATAATCCTCCTACTCAGTGTAAGGGTGGGTTTGTGCTCTTTTTGTCTGTTTCGCTCAGAAATGAATGAGACAAGTAAGTAGGATAACTGTTATTCGGGAACTATGTTTTTAACTGAAACGTGGTCAAGTCATAAAAAACTTTTTATAGACTTGATGGATGTGATGATGGGGGTGGAGTTTTAATAGCCCTTAAATCCAGTATAATCTCCGAATTTTATTTCTTTTCCCCCTTTAACGATGCGGTTATTGTTGGGGTTTAAATAACTCACACATCGTGTTCATTATTTATAACATGTTCTTCTGATTTGCAAGTTTATGTTCAACACATATCTTGTATTAAAGAAATTTATGGAAATGTTAATTTATGGATTTGATTTTCAGTTCAGTTCAGTTTTGGGTTCAGAACCCATTGAAAATGGTAAAATGTTTTTTTTTGTTTTTAAGTGTAACAGGCAGAAGTATATATATTCTTGATCAGGGTGACGAGAAAAATTGATATAGCCATGTCCGTCTGTCCGTCTGTCCGTATGTTTGGACGCAAGGATATCCGAAGATACAAGAGCTAGAGACTTCATTCTTTTTGTATTAGGTCCGTATATTGCATGCGCAGTACGAGTTTGTTTCTGAAATTCGATAACGCTTATATTTCCAGAGTTATCGATATACCAATTTATCGAGAATCAGTTATAAAATTATATCTCGTTCATCTTTAGAGTTAGAGTCTCCAAGTCTTCTACGTATATATAGATATTAATTTAATACAATTTCGGTTTTTGTCAGATTTTGTATTCCGGTCTCCGATTCACCGCCACACCCCCAAATGTGTAAAAAATTTATTTCAAATACTAGAGACGTACAGTTTGGTTTGGCATATAGATATGAATGTCATGATATACATATGTATGTATGTATACGTGCAAGCGTAGATCAGCGTGTGGCTGCGTGCGTACATTTGTATGTAAAGCTGATTGTCAAAGAGTTGAGATTTTTGAAAAATCGTAAAATGTTCAATAACATATGTAGATCATATGCTGAAACTTTCAATACATTTCATTAAATACTTTCATATTTATTAAACAAAGTAAAGCAATTAAAATTGCAATGCAAATGCAAGCAACGTTGGCAACGCAAAGCAATTTTTCTATGCAATTTTAGATATACACATAAAACAGCTTGGGCTGTTTTCTATATTGCCATCTATGCAGATTCTTAGAATCAGAATTGCCTTTGAATTCTGTTTAGCATTGTCTTTGAATTGTATTTGTATTTTCAGCCTCTGCTTTAGTTTTTTTTTTTCTGTTTTGTTTATGACGCCTAGCAGTGAATTTCATTCGTTTTCGCTATTGCGAGTTTAAGTTGTGGTGTAGATGGCGAGATGAGTTCTACTCCTTGTCCGTCTGTCCGTCCGTCCGTATGAACGTCGAAATTACTACAAAAGCTAGAGAGAAATTTTGAAATTGAAATTTTACATGAAAATTCGTATCTTAGTTACGCAGTACAAGTTTACGAATAGACAAATTTGAATGCTATTAATATATTCTGAAAGTTTCATGAAGATACTCCATCTAGAAATAGAGTTATAAGCGTTCAAAGTATGCCACGGCAGCAACTGCGCGGTTAGCAGAGGGCGCGCTTATATGTGCGTAATAATAATGTTAATATTTTCCTTTTTATACCCTGAACCCATTGAAAATGGGAATTCAGGGTATAATGTTTTTGTGAAAATGTATGTAACAGGCAGAAGGAGACGTCGCAGACCCCATAAAGTATATATATTCTTGATCAGCACAAAAAAATAAGTTCATATAGCCCTGTCCGTCTGTCCGTCCGTCCGTCCGTCTGTCCGTCCGTCCGTATGAACGTCGAGATTTCGGAAACTACAAAAGCTAGAGAGCTGAAATTTTACATGAATACTCGTATCTTAGTTACGCAGTACAAGTTTATTTTGTTTTTTCGATAACTCATCCCATTCCTTAATTATCGATAAAAAATCGAAAATTCGTTTACGTTTTTTAGGTTTTTTGAGCGTAACTTCTACACCGTTTTAGCTAGAGACTTCATTGGTATATTTGGATAGATATTATAGATACGCAGATTTTGGATGCCACGCCCCCTTCGCCTCCAATTTGAAAAAAAACGTATTTCAACTACTAGAGACTTGTAATTTAGCAAATCGACAAATTTCAATGCTATTAATATATTCTGAAAGTTTCATGAAGATAGTCCATCTAGAAATGGAGTTATAAGCGTTCAAAGTACAGCCCATCCAACCCCCAACCGTCGGCAGCAACTGCTCGGTTAGCAGAGCGCTTGCTTATACGTGCGTAAAGAAGAAGAATATTAATTATTTTGCAGGGTTCAGGGTATCTCGTAGTCGAGCCGTCTCGACTAGAGCCTTCTTACTTGTTTTTACTAATTTTTATATTAAGAATTATGATCATTGTTTTACATTAATTATATTTAATCTCTTTAATCTCATAGTTTTCAATAGTATCAATGACCATATTTGGCTGTGAATCGAGGCTTAGCTAGCCGGACTGGCAAATAAAATACCACCATCGGGTTGGTGATACTATTGTAATAATTTTATGTACTTTTTGTAGGCTAATAATTATAGTTTTAGTTGACTCACGTCTTGTCAATATATTTTTAAATTAAAATAAAATGACTGAGCAAGCGAGGCAGCGAATTAGCAACACGCCTGCAATGCGTACATACATGCATACATATTAGAGGTGCCATACTATCGATGGTGGGCGCATTCGATTATGGACGATAGTACCAACGATAGTGGTCAAACCATCGATGGTGGTTGATAGTACCAACGTTTGTGGTCGATAGTCGCAATAAAAAAGTAACTGAAAATCATTGATAGTTGTAAGAAAAAACAAAAATTTTTAATTTTATTTTAATTCATAAGGAACATTTTATAACAACTATATATTTTCACAAGTATGAGTGCTTTACATTTGGGAAAAAGGTGTAAGAGTACAGGCTATGGGTTTTTTCTGCCAAAATATTTAACTTATAAGTTTAAGGAAATTTGCTTATATTTAATGAAATTACATTTTAAGGGATAAGTTAAAAATACAAAAGCCTTATAAAAGACTTAAAAGATAAAACTTGAAACTATAATATGATTTATTTATTATAGAGAAAGAAGTTTGACGATACTATCGTCCAACTTTGAACAATCGATAGTTCAATAGCTCGATAGTGTTCAACCATCGATAGTGACGATAGTGCCATCGATAGTTTGGCACATCTAATACATATACGTACAGTGGACCAAAAAAGTATTGGCACACCAAGAATTATAAAGTTTAGGCACCTATAACATTTGTTTCATTATGATTTCAGGAATAAAAAAATTGATTATGTTCAACAATATATTTTTATTCAATTAATAAAAAAAAAAAAGCTTAAAATTTTAACTCCTCTCCACTAGCTATACTTAATTTTCTAAAAAAAAGGCACAAATTCACGCCAAAAAATTATTGGCACACTTAAAAAAAAACTGTTAAATAATGATACAAAATAAATATTTTGTGGAGCCACCTTTGGTCTCAATTACGGCTTGGAGGCGTCTCCTCATACGTCCAACTAATTTGGATGTCTCCTGTGAAGATATTTTTTCCCATTCGGTACTAAGTGCCGTTTTTAGGGAATCCTTGGATGTTATATGGTACATCCTTATTTTTTTATCTAATAAGCCCAGACATGCTCAATAAGTTTAAGGTCGGGCGATTGAGGAGGAGTTTTAAGCAGCTTACAATAGTAAATAAGCCAATTCTGCACCAAAAATAATTAGTGTTAGGGATCATTATCTTGTTGGAACTGTCACTGTATTCTATTAAGGCCCAACTTGTCAACACTCGGGGTCAAATTATTTTTCAAAATCTCCAGGAAAGCATATTTATCCATGGTTCCATCAATAAAAGCTAGTTGACTAGTATATATATAGTTGAATTTGTCGCGTTTCTAACCAAATTTCCGCTCCTTTGGCCGTTTTTGATAACTTATACGTATAATATTCAAGCGTTTGTGCATAACAGAAGTATAGAATAAAACAAAACAAAATAAAAAAAAATAAAAATAAAAAAAAACGGGACTTTTAACGTTACAATATAGCAAAGCGTGGGGCAACACAAGAAAGTGTGCCAATACTTTTTATACCCTGAACCCATTGAAAATGGGAATTCAGGGTATAATGTTTTTATGAAAATGTATGTAACAGGCAGAAGGAGACGTCGCAGACCCCATAAAGTATATATATTCTTGATCAGCACAAAAAAATAAGTTGATATAGTCCTGTCCGTCTGTCCGTCCGTATGAACGTCGAGATTTCGGAAACTACAAAAGCTAGAGAGCTGAAATTTTACATGAATATCGTATCTTAGTTACGTAGTACAAGTTTATTTTGTTTTTTTCGATAACTCATCGATAAAAAAATCGAAAATTCGTTTACCTTATTAACATTTTTCGAGCATAACTTCTACACCGTTCTAGCTAGAGACTTCAAATTTGTATATTTAGATAGATATTATGGATACGCAGATTTTGTAATTTTCAGATTTTGGATGGCACGCCCCCTTCGCCCCCAATTTGAAAAAAAACGTATTTCAACTACTAGAGACTTGTGATTTAGCAAACGGACAAATTTGAAGGCTATTAATATATTCTGAAAGTTTCATGAAGATACTCCATCTAGAAATGGAGTTATAAGCGTTCAAAGTATGCCACGGCAGCAACTGCGCGGTTAGCAGAGGGCGCGCTTATATGTGCGTAATAATAATGTTAATATTTTCCTTTTTATACCCTGAACCCATTGAAAATGGGAGTTCAGGGTATAATGTTTTTGTGAAAATGTCTGTAACAGGCAGAAGGAGACGTCGCAGACCCCATAAAGTATATATATTCTTGATCAGCACAAAAAAATAAGTTGATATAGTCCTGTCCGTCTGTATGTCCGTCCGTCCGTATGAACGTCGAGATTTCGGAAACTACAAAAGCTAGAGAGCTGAAATTTTACATGAATACTCGTATCTTAGTTACGTAGTACAAGTTTATTTTGTTTTTTCGATAACTCATCCCATTCCTTAATTATCGATAACAAATCGAAAATTCATTTACGTTTTTTACGTTTTTCGAGCATAACTTCTACACCGTTTTAGCTAGAGACTTAAAATTTGCATATTTAGATAGATATTATGGATACGCAGATTATGTAATTTTCAGATTTTAGATGCCACGCCCCCTTCGCCACCAATTTGAAAAAAAAACGTATTTTAAATATTAGAGACTGGTTATTTGGCAAATAGACAAATTGCAATTAATATATTTTGAAAGTTTCATGAAGATAGTCCATCTAGAAATGGAGTTATAAGCGTTCAAAGTACAGCCCATCCCACTCCCAACCGTCGGCAGCAAATGCGAAGTTAGCAGAGCGCGCGCTTATACGTGCGTAAAGAAGAAGAATATTAATTTTTTGCAGGGTTCAGGGGATCTCGCAGTCGAACAGTCTCGACTAGAGCTTTCTTACTTGTTTGGTTTGGTGATTTTATTATTCCTACTCCCGTTTTTGTTCATTAATTTGTAATTGAAATTATCTTATTCCGACAATTGATCACTAAATTTTTGATGAATTGTTTAATATTTATATATTTCAGATGAACTCTATTTCTAATCATCTGATTTGCTCACTGGATCTTGTGTTTATAAAGGATGATTCCATCATAAATGTTTCGAGGTCAACCCCTTTGTGTTTACCAGAGGATATACATCATCCCACTTTAGAGATTTGATTATTTCTTAATGATTCTCCAATTGTGTCGCAAATACCTTTTAATCGAATACGCTGTTATCGTAAATACAATTTTATTTTCTAAACGAACTAATTAATTTAGAAGACTGGACTTTTTATTTACGCCCGTTTGTAGAATCCCTTTTTATCCTATTTTAAATGCTATTCTAGATGTATGTGGCCACTCTGCACTATTTCGCCCTTTTCAAAAAAACTGTCTTAGTTTTCTAAGACTCTTTCAAATTTAAGAAATATTAAACCTAAATACTTAAAAAATTACTGATCTAAATATTCCGCAGCCCAGTCAAATTTTAATTCTTGTTATCGAATTTCTGAAGCAATTTCTGAAGCGTAGCATTTTACTGTTAAAATGTGTTGAGATGTGATACCGACTTTGGAACATTGTATTGTATTGCAGAACAGTGAATAATTCGATTTTGTAAATTTTTTATCAATACAAATGGGTTTTGTGTGATGATAGCCTTTATGACACATTTTAATTATTAGCTCTTGTGATAAAAGTAAAAAGTTTGAAATAAGTTATTCCCCAAAAATGTGTATGCGGAATATAAAAACGCCTTTAATATTTTAATTTTTTTTTATTATAACTTTTAGAAGATTTTGTAGTTATTAAATTCGAAAAAAATAAAGGTGTAACTTTTCCTTAGCTTATACATTTTTAAACTTTACATATTTTATTAAGATCGAAAAAACTGTATTCGTTTTTAGGTTTAAAGAATATCTTATTTGAAATATAATTATTTGTTCAATTGTTGCTTGAAATTCTTGCTTGGTATATGAATATTGCTTTGAATTGCATAGTTTAACTATTTAAAAATTGTGGAGATTATTTTATTATCACATGATTTTCATTTACAGGCAAGAGATTTTACAAATGTTTTCTAGCTATAGAATTGTGCTGAATAAATAATAAGCTCTTTAAAACAATGTATGGATTAAAACATAATTGCCAAATATTTCGAAATATATTTTAAATATACTATTCGTAAATTACTTATCAAAATGCTGTCGTACAAGTTTTAAGACTAAAAATGTATAAATCAGAATATCAAAATATGATTTTATTCGAACGTTTTTACCAACGATTAATACCTAATCTTATTAATCACGGTTAATTTTTAAATTGACAGCCCCTATTGCCAAAAGAATTACATTATTACAAAAATAATGTATTTTGAATTATTATACAATACATTTGACTATTTGAAAATTTTGAATAGAATAATTTGAATTTATTTTTTTTAAAGAATTTAGCTAAATTCTGAAAATGAGTAAAAACTAAAATAAAATCCTGCCAAATCGAAAGAATCTAATCTTTTTTATTAACAAAAGTTATCTAAAAAATTGCTTATTTATTAAATTTACAGTATTAATATAAATAAAACTGTGTGCCTGAATTTGTTATTCATTTTTTACTAGAAATTTTTAAGTAGTGAATGAATGTAGTGACTATTTATTTCAATACGAAAATTAATTAATACATTAAAAATGAAAGAATTTATATAAAAAACGAATTAAATATAATATGTTAGCAATGCAAAGTTGAATATTACATCATATAAATGATGTAATGAACTGCTTAGGGTACATCATAGTGGAGAACATTTTTTCCATGTACTCAAACGGAAAAAATTAGTGCATTTGGTTTAAGATATACATTTTTACTTGCATGAATTTGATTAAGATGATTGTTTTTTTTTTATAATGTCAAACTACTTATAAAAGACATTAAATGTTAAAAATACTGAATCATGTATTAGTAGAAATATATAATTGCTTAGTATATAAACTTTGTGTATAAACAAAATTAAGTAATTCTGTCCGTGCTTAATACAAAACAATTCACACCATTAAATTAAAACTTTGAACAGATTTTCAATTTGCAATTTGGTATTTTTAATAAAAAAAAAAAGTGTCAATTTATACATATATATATATATATATATATATATATATATATATATATATATATAATGGTTTAATGGTTTAATGAGCTCATTTAAAAACTTATGTTGGCGTGATGGCTTGATGATTACTTGAATTTTATTTGGCGTTGTATGTTAACTTTGCATTATTTTCACTGGAAACAAGGTTAAGAGGCACAGATAGTTCCTCTCCTGCATGCTCTCCTCTTTCATTGAATTCCGGCAAGGATTGCGATTTAGCTCGTTTCAAAATAACATTTTTAAGCGTTTCTGTCGTTTCAGTTGCCTCAAATAATTCTGTTTTGTATTTCTGAAAAAAGGAGAAAGATACAAATTTAGTTTTTTGACTTTATATTACGTATGTGCTTTACGAAAATATACATATGTACTATAAGGTTCCAACAGCTTAACTTAAATAATTGTATTGCTGCCCAAGATTTACTAGAATATACCCTAAGATCCTAAATCCATAGGCCAGTTGTCCCAGGATATGAGACACAAACGCTAATAGCAAAGCGGTGGTATGGATATGCCGAACGAATGTACTTAGAAATATCAAGCCATTTAGTGCGATTGTCAAGGCAATTTTTGGCTATATAGTTTCTATTTGGCACCCAGCAGCGAATTTACAACGGTGTCGACAAGCTCGCTGAGGATGCAAGGGGTCCTTTTCTTAGCGACGGACAGCGACCACTCGGCAGTTTGGAACACACTTTGTGGAGAAAAACGTATCGGCTAGATAATTAAGTCGCTGGGATGTTGAGGCTAGAACTTGCTAAATGACAGCCCAAATTTGGTGGAATGCACAATTAGGTGATATTTGCCGTAAATGCGTCCAGGCGAGAAGAAGTTACTAACGAGCCTGCGGTAGACCTACTTACTTAGAAAAACCTTTAGGTTAGAGGTTAGAAGGCAGCTAAAGAAAGCCATTCGGCCAAGCAAGTGAGGATATTTTATAGATTTTGGCTAATCTGCTGAATTTGACATATAATATAGTAGTTAAAAGACAAACATGGGCAACCTATTGACTGTTTGGAGTTTAAATCAATCGGGGAAATTATCTTTCCAGAAATATTAAACTCCATTCATGGTCCTGACTCCGAGTCTGTAATTCAGGACTCGATAGATGCGCACATTGTTTTAGTTACGGACGAAGAATTCTTAGTAGCTCTGAAAAGTCTTAGAAGTAAGTCTGCTATAAGGCCTCGCTTTGCAGCCAACCTCATTTACCGAACTATATAACGCAAATCTAGTCCACGAGAAGACCCAAAACCTGGTATTGCTACCCAAAGCTGGCAAACCACCAGAGGAACTATCTTCGTATAGATGAGCGTGATGAGAGGGATGGCAACTCCGAGATGACATGACTCCTGCCATGATTTTTTGGAGGATCTGGTCGCCAAAGCCGTGGAGCGGAGTATACACTAGTCTGTAGGACACAACACGATCAGGACAAGCAGCATTGCGCGATGGCAAAAAAGGATGGACGTATGCTCTCATATCTTGAGACGTGGATTAATTTTCATCTTTCAGAGGTTCTCTCTGTACACGGATGCTTTTGGAGCTATCTAAAGCAGTTTGGAAATGAGAAAAACGATTATTGCCCCTTATGTCGACGAGGCTGATGGAAGAGGCCAAGCGTTACCTAGAAGAAACAGGGGGACGCTCCATCAGAACGGACTATAAAAAACAAAACACTTAATTCTCTTGCTGTTATAGTGAATGAGATCACCGCGTTCACATATACGGACAGGGCTAAATCAACTCAGTTCTTCACTAAAAGAAAGTGTTAAATAACACTTAAAATAAGATTAACAGGTATTAAATATAATTAATATTATAACAATTCTTAAGATACAAAATTAGTAAAAAAGGAAAGTATTAGAAATATTTCAAGAAAGTTAATAGAAAAAAGAAAAAGAGATAAATATAGGAGTTAACGAAGAGATAATATATAATAGGATTGAGAAAACACTGCAAATAACTTTGATAACGTTGTGTATACCAAAGCTTATGGGCACTGCGAGTGATTTCCCTAAGAAAAGCTAAGAGCACGGATTTTATTTGCGAAAGAGAGAGCTCTGCGGAAAATACGTGATAATATTTATTAAAATTAACACATAGAACATGAAAGCCACTGTGCAAAGAATAATCCGTAGTGCACACCGGTAAATGTAGCGGACGATAGTGTCTTGTTGTTCGGGACGGAACCGAAAAATTAAGACGCATCAACAAAGAGGACGAATCAATATTGCCGTTAATCAATTTGTGCAGAAAAACAATTCCTAAAATTTTCTGCGATTGATTAACGATGGAAGATCAATGAGCTGAAGACTACTATGGTAAGACGGTAATCGTAAATTACTATCCCAGTTAAGGTCCCTTAAGGCAAAGAGAAGAAACTGTTTTTGGACCGATTCAATACGATCCTGATACAGTTTATGTTGAGGAGACCAGACAACTGGCTTCATTTATGATGGTAGAAATATGAAGATTGAAATTCAGTTTACAGTCAAAGAGAACACCAAGATCTTTGACTGTAAGGATGCGTTGTAAGGAAATGTTACTATTTTTATAGTCAGCAATATGAGGAACCGTACGACTGAAGGTCATTGTCATACACTTTGAGCAATTTAGATGCAACTGGTTCGCCACACACCAAAGTCATCTTGATGGTGTAGATGCCCATTTGCACTGGAGTATGGAAGACAAAGTTTAACATCATATGCATACATAAATAAGGTAGAATAAGAGATACAATTGGGAAGGTCATTAATAAAAAGCAAAAAGAGTCATGGTCCTAAATGACTTCCCTGAGGTAGAGAAGGGCGTGGGTCTGCCACGCCTCCTTCTGCCTGCTACCTACTTTTATCAAAACCATCATACGCGGATTTCCCATTTTCAATGGGTTCAGGGCATCAAGAGCAACATTCAGATTACGATAAGTTAATGTACTTATTAGTTTAACATGATAATGATCCTAAACCCACCATGCCAAGGAGTAGTATTTGTATAAAACATAGTAATAAAGTATCCAGCCACAAGCACCAGATATCAATCCAATTGAGCACCCTTAAAAATTACTGGATAAAATTATCCGGAAGAATAAAATATCAACAAAAACTTTGCTTGTGTCAGTCATAAATTCCGAACGGGCTTTCACAGACGAACGTCAAACTAAATCATTGGTACGACGAATGCGTAGTCGGCTGCTTACAACAATTGGTGTCACAGGAGGACGTACTAAATATTAATACATAATTAGACTTTGTACTCTGAAGGGTTGGTCACACCTCCTCTTCAGCCAACAATATATATTTCAAATCCTGATTATCCTGATTATTGATTATATAATAATATATTTTGATCGAATTTTTTTTTTCACGAAATACGATATTATATTCAGACTAATAATTTAGATATATATTTACTGTAATAGTTATACACAACGAACATATTTAGAATTTCGCATCTAGTACATTTTCATGTAAGTTTAAGCAAAATGTAAAATAAAAACATACTCACCTTAAATACTAAATCCGAAAATGTTGGAGACTCCTGAGACTGAGGCAAAGTCAATCTCTTGCATTCTAGGGGGCCATTTATATTATCCGTTTCATATTCAACTATTGTATTGATTGGTGCTGACCTATTTCCTATCCGATATTAAAAAAAAATAAATAAATAAATAACACTATTATAATCAATAATCTTAGGGATATTATTATAGAAAAATATAACTTAACTAATTTGATTAAAATGCTAGAAAATATGAAATTGGTATAGAGAACGATCCATAGTGGTACCTAAAGGGAATTTATATACCCTGGGCTCATGGAAAATAAAAAAGGGTATAATATTTTTGTGAAAATGTATGTAACAGGCAGTAGGCGGCGTGGCAGACCCTAAGTATTTATTCATGATCAGGACGACAATCTGAATCGAATGTTTAGATTTTGCATACAATTTTTTAAATACTATAAATATGTAATTTAGTAATGCACACATTTTAATGTTATTATTACGTTTTAAATGGTTGATGTCCGTATGTGTAATCATATATGTTGCGTATTAGATATACATAAAAAAAGAATATTAGCACTTTACAGGTTTCAGGAGATTTCTTAGTCGAGCAGTCCAACCTCTTACCTGTTTTTATACTCTGTTCGCAAAAGCAAAACGAGTATATTGACTTTGTGCAATGTCCGTCTGTCCCTATGAACCCAATATTTTTCGCCGCTAACAGATATGCCCATTGGGGGATAGAACGCTGAAATTTCGCATCTGAACTAAGGTTATGATTCTATGAATATCGATTAAAAAGTTATATGTCTATGCCCATTGGGGGCGATTTATATATATGGTGATTTTCAAAATGTGCTATATTTTGAACACTATTGACAGTAGAGACATGTATACCCGGGTTGACTACCCAAGATCAATGAGCTATGGAAGATATATCTACACTCACAGGGGGCGTGGCAAAACCCAAAAGTTTATATCTCCTACATTTTTTGAGCTAAAAGCTTCAAAATTAGATGGTTCAGTTACTAATAACCTCCTCTATTAATGACCCAAAAATAAATTTTCAGCTTATTTGGGGCATATAGAAAAATACCGTGCTGTTTTTTTTTTCTTTGAGTGTAAGAAACCAAATTTTTTAGTTATGTTACCCAACCTCTTCGCCTTATTTACTTTTGAAATAAAAGGTTTATGCCGCGGAACTCTGCCATGATACCCAGCCCTATTCAGGGTATTTCGCAAGGTTTATGGACAAAACTTAGCTTCAAATGTATCTTGCAGTTCTTGACACAATTTAACTGCAAACTGCATCGGCTTCTGGCTCACAGTGGCCACAATAAGCCTTTCCTCGCGTGGATTAAATTTTTTGGGTCGCCCAGATCGGCTGCTTGGTTCCACTTTTCCGCTGGAAACATAATGTTGAAAAACATTTTGCACACTCGAGAATGACCCATCGATTAGTTTTCCAATTTCCCAATAAGATTATTTTTGCAGTACAAATTTATTATAATTTGTCGCGTTTCTAACGAAATTTCTGATCCTTTGGCCATTTTTGATAATTTATTAGGGAAATTAACGGAAAAATTATGCTAAACATATAATATTTTCAATCGTTTGTGCATAACAGAAACATAGAATAAAACAAAACAAAAACAAGTAAGAACGTTGCAGTTAGGCGCAACTAACTGCGATATACTCAGTTCCCGTAGGTGCACTTTATTTATTTAATAAAAATTTAATAAACGAAATATTTCGGCAAGCAACAAACTGTTGTGGGCGCAAATTAATTCATTTTCTATGCATACATACAAAGAGTGCATGTTGTAATATTCAAAGAATTGCGATTGAATTGTGTGTTGTGTAGCAGTGAACTTATTTAGATTTAGCTAACGTTTACATGTTATTGTAAAATGACCTGGGTTAAAATTCCGCTGGAAACTTTTTGTTTTTTAATCGAAAACCTTCAACCACTGGTTGCTGTGATATATCTAGTGTCAATAGTGTTCAAAATATAGCACAATTTGAAAAATTACTATATATTCAGGTCCGATTTGTCACGCTCCTAATGGGCGTAGACATATAAATTTTTCATAGAATCATTACCTTAGCTCTAGCTTTAAAGCTGTATAAGTTACGCTTTTCCCGATTTGCCACGCCCCCAATGGGAGTAGATATATCCGCTTTTTGAACTTGGGTTGTCACCGCGAATATACATTCCAAATTGCAACTTTCTAGCTCATCAACTAGTACGATTACTGGCATACGGGCGCACGCATTTTCTGATTTGCCACACCCCTAGTGGGCGGATCGGGAAAATTTGTACACTTTATAATTCGGGAGCATACATGAGTATATATATATATATATATATATATATATATATATATATATATATATATATATATATATATATATATATATATATATATATATATATATATATATATTATATAAACCATATACTCATGTATTCTCCCGAATTATAAAGTGTAAAAATTTTCCCGATCCGCCCACTAGGGGTGTGGCAAATCGGAAAATGCGTGCGCCCGTATGCCAGTAATATAATATATATATATATATATATGGTTTATTATATATATAAATATATATATAATATTTATTTTTTTTTTTTTTTTTTTTGGGTAATCAAAACTGAGGAAAAATTTACATCGATGTTTTTTGTAAGAATGCTCAACGTTCCTAAATTCTAAATTCACGAATAATTTGTGCTATCGATGGTTATAATAACATGACGAGCTGCGCTTTGGATTTTATTCAAGAAGACACTTTGAAATATGTAAAATCTTGCAAAAGATCTGTCTATCGTTTTTAGCGTTGTATGGCTGCAAACAATTCGTCTGCCGTTATATACAATATCGCTTAAATATCTTTAAAGATATATACATATATGTTTTCAAAAACTGCCGTACCAAATTTCTAGTATATGTGTGACACCACGGTTAAAAAATTAAGCTGTAACAGTTACATAATGTAGAATGTATTTTCTGAATTTCAGACATTGCACAAAGCCAATATACATTTTTACTTCAGGAACAAAGTCAAAAAAGTAACGTCATAAATCTCTAGTTCAGTTGAAACTGCTCGACTACGAGATCCTCCGGATCCTCTGTAGAACTAATATCCCAAAAAAGTATTCGCCTTGTTTCTGCATGCGTAACAAACAACACACACACACTTATATACATATATAATGCATATGCAGGCGTCTTGCTGTGTCGCTTGCTATAGATATGGGCTATATTATGGGAATTTATTTGATGAATAATTATTCTTGCAGATGGGCTTTCCTTATCATACTTTCATATTATGAACATGACATTCATATGTTATAATATAACATAACATAACTTTGAAACGCTAATAATTATCGAATTTCTAAAACAAACTCGATATGCGAGTGAAATATACGGACCTAACAAAATATTGTCTCTAACTCTTATAATTTGAAAGAAGGACAGGGTTAAATCGATTCAGTTTGTCGCACTGATCAAGTATATATATACTATATGGGGCTGCCACGTCTCCTTCTGCTTATTACATACATTTAAGAGAACCTTTATAGCCAGATTTCCCATTTTCAATAGGTTCCGGGTATAATAAAATTAAGAACAGAGAACACTCATGGTATATATTTGTCGTTGCTGCTTACTTTTTTTAGATTTTTCGCATTCTTTTGGACGCCTGCGCCTTGTATGAATAGTGTCACGTCTCATAGAATGTGGTCTATTGACGCCATGAAGTTTAAAGTATAATCCACAAGCGTTACAAACCATTTCGCCTCTCACACTACGCCTCCAAATTGTTGTTGTCAATGTACCACAATTAGAACAAGACATATCCTTTTGAGAAGTAGATAAAGATGCACTGCTACATTTTAGACTCTACAAGTATTGTATCATAAAGCATTTATCTTATGTTATTACTTGTTTTACTTTACCTTTTTATCTTTTAATTCATCTGCATTCGATGCATTTTCTGAATGGATGTAGGTGTCAGAAAGTACCCGAGGAGATTCCATAAAATCTGATTTAGTTGGAAAACTTTGCTTCCTTCTACATATTTTAACATTAACATTCGTTTGGGAGTCAGGCGTGTCCTGTTGATACAAATTTTATCATTTTTTGAATCGTATTTTTTTAATATTAGTTTTATTATTACCTTTAAAAGCGACAAGGGTTCTTCAGGTACTTTTGTCAATCCAATAGTTGACGCTACAGGAAATACAAAAGTTTGGGTCATCATATTCCTTAGGAGTTGCGTTGCGCGACTTTCATCTTTATTTTTGGCTAAAATTTAAAAAACTAAATAAATATGTATCTCTCATATATATGTGACAGCGACTTTTGACGTATGCACGTGTGGTAAAGTTAAGCATGTCGCATATTAATATATTCACGCCCCGTCTTTTCCATTATATAATTCCACTGTTAGATCCGTAAATTGAAGATTAAGAACCCAAATGCCAGCTCTATTAGAGTCTGCCCCTAAGACCTTAGATGAGCTAGCTTTTTTTCTGCATAAGCAAGTACTCTGCTTGCACTTGTACTGCACTTTGGACTATTTTATGGGAATTTATTTTATAAATAAATCCTCTTTTAGATGGACTTTCGTAATAACATTTTCAGAGTCAAATTAAAGAAGCCACAAGTATAAAATTATTGAAATACGTTTAATACAAATTTGTTAGGATGGGGATAGATTTCGGACCAGTATCCAACATGTATAAATATTGTATACAATATATATGAATCTAAATATAAATTTAGGAAATATACTTTAATAGTTATTTTTAATCGATAACATTAAAACGACTAAATTATGAGCTTGCGTAACTGCAACACTTACAGTTTCTGAGATAGACGCCTGCATACATACGCACAAAGCTCAATCGACTATATTTTCACAAAACCATTATACTCAGATTTCCGATTCGCAATGAGTTCAGGGTATCATAGAATTTGTATAAAATATACGAGAATATAAATGCATGATTTTTTAACTCTTTAAATAATGTTTGTAATCCTATTGTCCTAAACAAATACCACGGACTCGACATTAAATTAATAAATAAGATAATTAAACTAAATCGCATTGTCTTTTATGCGTTGGTAATAGATTGGAGCCAGAATTGCTGAAAAAGCTGAGCAGCAACGTTTTTGCCATCCCGACGTGAATAAACACTTCGTTATGTTGGTTTAGTGCGTTAAAGGTTAATAATTTATTTCGTCGTCACTCAACAGTGAAAATCATAAACATCTGTGCAAAAATAGTGCATTAAAAATCAACTCGTCGTAACACAGCTCAAATATCTTGCACGTAGTGACGCTTGCGTTATGTTTATCTTTAACATTCTCTTCTTCGCCTTCTTTGCAGCATCTGCATTTCTATCTCGCTTAATCGAAAGTAGATGTGTCATAGCACACACACATACAAACATACGCAAATATAGATATATATGCGCAGTGCGCTTGCATATATAGTTCGAGCATACCTTTTTGGCTAATAAAAATTAATAAATCAGAATCTAAAGCGGATTAAGTGCCTGCATCTCAGGTCAGTTATTTAAGGCTCAAAACGAAAGCTTTTTATGATAGACTTGAAAAGCTATATGCTGAAATGGACATTGATAAATTAAGCCATATGGATTCTACGTACTTAATACGAGTCTTACAAATGCTCACCTAATGCTCGTTATGGCTAATTAATTGCGTTTGCCGCAGCTGGAGCTTTCTAAATGGCGCAATCATGCCATAGATTCTCTACATCGAAGGCCAACTGGGTCAAGAGACTCACTCTGTGCCTAAGGGGCATCAGTTGAAAGATTGCAAATCTAGATCCTGTCGCACTTGCCAATCAAAGCACCCTACTCATTATAATAAATCCACATCCATACTTGTTACGCAACTTGATCAACAAGCTAATGCAATACATCTTTTGTCATCTGTAAGGGTACTTTCCATCCGGGGTTCGACTCAGTCTGACCAGGGCTGGAATTTACAAGACATTTGTAATTTCTACCGGGAAACGGAGGAAGAGAGGCAGGGAACGGTATTATCAAGAGGTTATGCTGTGCTACGGGGAGCCTCGCCGGTGTCTCGCATGCAGGAAGTAGCGAAAGCCGAGATGTGCGAGAAAGCGCTCTTGAGGCTCTGCTAACGTGGTCTCTCGAAGGCCAAGTGATTTTTATAGTCATAGTTTTATACTTCCAACGAACGGGCCAAAACCGCTACCGCTACCGCTATTTACAATGATTAACTACTTGAAACTATGGCAGAGAATACCCTGCCAGGTTAGCGCTGTTAGTAATTATTAGTTGCTCTGAACCTTAGAGGGAAAAAATCGTTGTCGCTTTCTTTTATTTTATTCTTTTTTCAATCTGACTATACGTCGACTCATAAATTTTAAGCGTAAGTTCGCTGTAAATTTAATTATTGAGGAAAAATATTATTGGCCAAGCAGTGTCTAGCTTGTCTGAAACATGCCTTCCTGAAATACGCCACAGAGTTTTATTTTCGGTAGAGAAAACAATATCACCTGACTTGTTGGACGATCTTTGTCAAGGATCGTTTCTATTATGTCGTCTGGTTAAAAAGCTTATTTATAGTAAGAATACTCTGCCTATAAACGGAAGCGCCAGTCTTTTGCTCTCTCCGTTTATGAAAGACTTGGGTCTACTTAGAGTTGGTGGTCGTCTGCGACAGTGTACTCTCGGCTTCAATGCGCGCCACTCAATTATGTCGCCCAAATAGCACCGCTTAATCTTAGCTATAATCAGACAGCATCATCAGAATCATCACCATGCAGGACCGCAGGATTTACTTTGGCCAATTCGACTGCAGTTTCGGTCCATATGCGATTTAAAGGTGTATAATCTGCTGTAGATTCCGGCCTCGTCTAGTCGAGCAGATAATGGCGGATTTGCCTTCGGATCGTGCACAGTGCTCCGGCCTCGTCATGTCGAGCATATAATGGCGTACTTACCTACGGATCGTGCACAGTGCTCACCGACACTCACAGTAACTGGAGTGGACTATGGTAGTTCTTTTTACTACAACGCTACTAACTTTGTGGGTGCATGAAACGAATTGGCTGATCTGAGGCGTTTATTGTTGAGCCAAGAACATCGCGCTGTCATAACTACTGCATCAACAACATCTTCAGGAACGGGAAGTTCATACCTGCTCGTTCGCTACATTTCGGCGGCCTACGGGAATATTTTTGATTGGCCGACGACTCATCGATTTCCCCGAGCCAAATATAACAAATGTAACCACAATCGCCTCGATCGTTGGCAACGCATTGTGTATGTACAGCTATTGTTTTGGAAGCGCTGGAGTGAAGAAAATCTCACCATTCTCCAACAGCGTATAAAATATCGCTCCCCCATGGCTTCTATCAAAGTCAACGGTGTCGTATGCGTCAAAAACGAAAACTTGCCACTCGGGTCATTGAGATCATTGCTAGAGTCGTACTGTGAGAGTTGCTGTTCTGCGTACAGCCACTGGAAATACAGGTCGAGCTATCCATAAACTATGCGTCCTTGCGGTTGATGATCCTGTTAAAAAACTCGGTGTTTTCGGCGCAGCAGCTAATAATTGTTTTAAATTTAGTTCTGTTAAGTTTATCTTTTCTTTCTCATTCTGATTCGGTGCACTCATGCACCATACCTATGTACATTTATTTCATTTTTTCTACTCGCATTTTTTCTATTGTTTAAACATTGGAATTCTGTACGAAAATAATCTGAAAGTGCGCAACACCTATCTTTTCGTTTTCGAAATATATAAGCAAATAACATCGTTTTCCAGAACATAGCATAAGTTAGTTAAGATTTGTTTCTGTACTCCGTAGTATCGTGTTATGAATAGAATTACATTTTTTTATCAAGCCGAACCTCACCTACGTCTTTATTTATAGAAATAATTTTATAACGATAAATGTTTTTAATCGATAACTAACAATAATAACCGTACAATACACAGCCTTTTACACTTTATAAATGAAATATTTGTGCAATTAGCAAACGCACAAATACCCGAGTTCGAATCTTAAGCAAAATTTTTTTCATGGAAATTTAATTTATATTTTATATTTATTATATAATGTTTGCTGCCAGATTAGGAATTGCCAATAAATAATAATGCACACGCACGTGAATTGCGCAGTTCTTTGCCGATTTGCCACGCCAACACGCCCAACTTCAAAATTAGTATGATTACGCTCCAAAAATGTGAAATTACAGGGTATTTATTCGATATGCAAAGCTCCCAAATAGACGGACAAATTATTATTTTGGGTCATCGATAGAGGACGTCATCAGAAACAGAACCATCCAATATTGAAGCTTCTAGTTCTAAAACTGTAGAATAAATAAGCTTTTGCAATTTGCCATGCACCCTGTGGGCGTCAATCTGCCGAAAAATATTGCATTCGTTCCCTTTGGGAACAGATTATAAAGATTAAAGTCTCTAGCTCTTATACAGAACAGGACCACGCCTCCTGTCTGTTACATATTTTTAACAAACCCAAGGTTGTCCCTTTTATAGGTTCTAAGATCGACATACTCATGGATGGCTAAATTGGCACAGCTCATCGTCCAGATCAAGAAAATACATAATTGGCTGAGTTTGCATATCTCCTTCTGACTGTTATATACATTTGAATAAAACCATTATACCCTGATTTCTCGTTGTCAATTTTTATTTTTTTATTGCAGCTTATTGTCCTTAACTCTAGCAAATAGATGCAATCTTTTTAAGCTTATGTTCTTAGTATTTAATCGAGTCGGCACTTTTTGATTTGATGTCACTTATGTATGAGCCGTATGGGAGTATGTATGGGAACTTAATGAGTCACTTAGAGCAGTCAAACGTGATGCATGCGTGTTGGCGATGCTCCAGCGTTTAGGCACTCTGCGTAGAAATACTCTTTCGAATATTTTGTAGCAGGAGCTAATGGATTCGTAGGGAACAATTTCCTTTGCGGGTTTCGGGGTCATAACTATCTCAGCTTGTTTCCAACAAGTTGGAAAATGTTGAATGCTATGAAATAGTCAATTTCGAATTCAGGCAGAGCCCTAAGATCTATTCGATCGTATCCCGGCTTTTTTTTATTCCTTGACAGGTAAGTGTAAAAGGGGAGTTCACTGCTACTCTTATATTCTCCTATAGGTAATCCACAAATACCTTGCGTTTCATATCCCATTAGCTACGCTCCAGAAGCGCTCAGAAGATGACGTAAGGGTAGACATTGCGTGTGTGTCGCCAGAACTGAAATGGTGCACCAGCTTTAGCAGCTTTGCCAGAACATCTTGAAGGCTTGGGCGCAGCGTGAAGAGAAACTATGAGTGGGAATTATCAGATGAAAAGTCCCAGCATTCATCGATTCTCTGTCACTGCATCTTTCTATGTCCGTTTGTTAGTTAGCATGTAGGGACGCCTGTACCTAAAAGCTAAGCTATGTACTGCGTCAAATTTTACACTACCCCACTACCACTGTAAGCATAGTTCTGTTATGATCTGTGCGACATCTGTGCTTGAGTGGAGTACTTTAATGCAGATTAGGTTTCACTGCTAGTTGATCTGTCGCTACTGCTATTTCACGACGTTCTTTGCCAACTTAGTATAGAATCGATTTTGCATTTCTTGAACAGTTACATCAGAATTGTTTTTTTTTTTCTGATTACTTCTGGTGAGTTTTGATGCGCTTTATAAATGATGCTTTCGACATAACCTTGGATCGATGCCAGATCAAATGGATTAATATTCGAGGTATATAACAATACCTTGCGGGTTCAGTTGCGATATAATTTTTCTCAATAATAGGCTTTATACTAGTACTATTTCACTTTATATATGAAGGAATTTCATTATTATAGTAAATTTGGAGATTTTACAATTAAATTCCACAAAGTTTATTAATTTAGATTGTTCTTATTATATGAAACTAGTTTTCGTTAAACTTTAGTTTTATATTATTTTAGCGCGTATATTATTAAGCTATGTTAGATATATCAACGCCCACAGAGAGCGTGGCAAAACACAAAAGTTTATTAATTAAAATTTTCAAGTTATGTTACCCTCGGCTCTTTCTAAGAACTGGCCAAAAATTATGCATCTAGGCCCACTGGGGGCGTGGCAAATCGACAAAGAAGTTTGTTGTGGCCAACTGCATCATTCATTCTTCCAGCGGAATTCGAACCCAGGTAATTGTTGGCTAAACCTAAATATGTTCACTGCTACACAACACACAATTCAATCGCAATCCTTAAAATTTTATACAGGGTTTGTATGTCGGCATAGAAAATCAATTAATTTGCGCGCACAGCTGTTTGTTGCGTACAATGTACGTTTGCTAATTGCCGAAATATTTCGTTTATTAAATAAACAAAATGCACATATGGGAACAGAATATATCGTAGTTAGTTGCACCTAACTGCAACGTTCTTACTTGTTAAATTTCTTGTTGGTCGTTATGCGAGACATTGTTCGTTAAGCGAAACTTATTTTTCAAAATCATCAAAATCATCAACAAATGAAATCGATGACAAAGCCATAACAAAAAAAATAAGTGAAAGCGATATATAAACATACATGTGAAATTCAACACGCTTTGATTTTTTTATACCCTGAACCCACTGAAAATTATAATTCAATTTTGTGTGTTCAATTTTACATAAACGCTACATCGACAAAAAATTGGTTTAATTTTTCTTCGTTTTTTTAGCGCAACTTCTAGACTGTTTGAACTAGAGACTTCAAATTTGTATATTTAGATAGATATTATAATGTCTATTAGTATTCATTCTTACTTGTTTTGAATTGTGATATATGAAAAATAAAAAACGGGGAGCAGAAAATGTTTGTGCAACATTTAATAGTAAACAATTAAGAAGGCTCTAGTCGAGATTCCTCGACTACGAGATACCCTGAACCCTGCAAAAAAAATAATATTCTTCTTCTTTAAGCACGTATAAGCGCGCGCTCTGCTAACCGCGCAGTTGCTGCCTACAGTTGGGGGTGGGATATTTGTCTATTTGCCAAATAACAAGTCTCTAGTATTAAAATACGGGCGTGGCATCTAAAATTACTAAATCTGCGTATCCATAATATCTATCTAAATATACAAATTGAAAATGAAGTCTCTAGCTAAAAACGGTTTAGAAGGGGAAATGGTTTGTATTTATATGCACCAAGGCGAGACGCATATTGCACAGAAACAATATACTAATTTCCTACGGGAATGGTTATAAAACAAACAAAATTAGACAATATTGTTTATATGGCAAAAATATTGTATTTTTATTAAGATGTATTTGTAATTATAATAATCCAAACTTACCAGCAGAACGAGCTAATGCTTGCCAAAGTTGAGTTGTTGCAGCATCTGTTGCATGATCCGAATTTACACTCTCGGGAGTCTTTCTGTCATATGTAGTAGTTGAAATATCCATTTCTAATTTATTGGAATCCGAACTTTCCTCAGACACCGATAGACAAGACGCATTGATTTCGGGCTGTAGATTTTTTGTATTCAATTGGTAGTTAGAGGATCCAACTTCATTAAGAGTAGTACTATACTTCTTAAAGCTGTCGTCGATCTTTAACGGATTTTCATTAGCAGCAAGTATGGGAGGATGGGAAAAGTTACTTGTCGGGACTAAATTTAGTTTACTGCTATTTTCACTTTTCGATTTTTTAACAGATAAGTCTATTTCAACACCATCTTGTAAATCATTGTTAATAGATGGACGTTTCGATTTTATCACAGAACTTTTAATACTTGTATCTACAACTGCAGAAAGACAAGGGGATTGAGGATTCGAGCATGGAGGTGATATGACAATTTTTTTACTTATAGTCATAAGCACTGCCGCAGTTTCTAATTGCTGCTGCAAATTCTTATATTGTTCAACATCTGAATCCTTTTTATGTAATTCCGCATTTGTATCTGCTTCAAAACAGTCATCCAATTCTTTGGGATTCTGTATCACATCTTGAACAAGTGACTCAGATTCGCTAATGTCAACAGACTGTGGATTTTCGAACATGTTTGAATATATCATATGTCGACCATCTTTAATTTTATTTTCATTTAGGTAACCCTTTTCCTTACTAGACTTCAAACCATCGTAATGAATGGCTTGCCGTTGGCTGTATCTAGTTTTTGATGATTTGCTCAACTCAGTCAGTGCCTTCGCAGCTATTGCTTCAGATGAAGACTTCAAAATTGCATCCAATTTTAACTCCAAACTGTTTGAGTTCTAGAAAACAAAATATTAGTTGGTTTTATATATTAATATGTACCTCAAAAAAATATATTTTTATTACTACACAATAATAATCAGTTCTCTAGCTATTGTAAATTACAAAATCTCGGCGATCATACGGACGGACAGACGAACAGGGCTATATCAACTTATTTTTTCGCGCTGATCAAGGATATATACTGCGCGTCATCAGGTTAGTGCCCCCCCTTACACTCATTTTGTTTCCGTTTTTATACCCTGAACCCATTGAAAGGGGGAATTCAGGGTACAATGGTTTTGTGAAAATGGATGTAACAGGCAGAATGAGACGTCGCAGACCCCATAAAGTATATATATTCTTGATCAGCATAAAAAAAAAAAAGTTGATATAGCCCTGTCCGTCCGTTCGTCCGACCGTCCGTATGAACGTCGAGATTTCTACACCACAACTTATACTTGCAATAACTAAAAGGAATGAAATTCACTGCTAGGCGTCACATACGAAACAAAACAAAAAACAAAAAACTAAAGCAGAGACTGAAAATACAAATACAATTCAAAGACAATGCTAAACGCAATTCAAAGACAATTGTGATTCTAAGAATCTCCATGGACGACAACATAGAAAATAGCCAAAGCTGTTTTGTGTGTATGTGCATAGGAAAATTGCTTTGCGTTGCCAACGTTGCTTGCATTTGCATTGCTATTTTAATTGCTTTATTTTGTTTAATAAATATGAAAGTATTTAATCTACATATCTACATATTCTATTAAACATTTTACGATTTTTTAAAAATCTCAACTCTTCTTTGTACAATTAGCTTTACATGTACAAATACGCACGCAGCCACACGCTGATCTACGCTTGTACACATACTTACATACATATTTATATGTATGTATGTACGCATTGCAGGCGTCTTGCTGACGCGGTGCCTAGCTTGCTCTGCCACGTGGGTTGCGTTGTGAGAACTTCTATGATTAATAATTCTGTTTCTAGATGGACATTTGTAATCACACGTTCAGATTATGATCATGAGATTCATATCTATATACCAAACCAAACTGTATGTCTCTAGTATTTGAAATACATTTTTTACACATTTGGTGGTGTGGGGGTGAATTGAAGACCGGAATCCAAAATCTGACAAAAACCGAAATTGTATTAAATTAATATCTATATATACGTAGAAGACTTGGAGACTCTAACTCTAAAGATGAACGAGATATAATTTTATAACTGATTCTCGATAAATTGTCATATCGATAACTATGGAAATATAAGAGTTATCGAATTTCAGAAACAAACTCGTACTGCGCGTGCAATATACGGACCTAACACAAAAAGAATGAAGTCTCTAGCTCTTGTATCTTCGGAAATCCTTGCTTTCAAATATACGAACAGACGGACGGGCAGACAAACGGACAGACGGACATGGCTATAAAAACTTTTCTCGTCACCCTGATCAAGAATATATATACTTTATGGGGTCTGCCGCGCCTCCTTCTGCCTGTTACATACATTTAACAAAACTATTATACCCTGATTACCCTGGTTCAGGGTATAATAATGTAGTAGTAAAACTAATGTAATTTTTTTTTTTTTTTAATTTATGTTAGCATCAACTACACTGCTATTGTTGTGAACACAACTGTATGTAATTGTAAATTTATTATTTATCGTTTTCATAAAAGAAACAAAATTGCAACAAAACGAATAAAACTTTGACATACATTTTAACATTGAATTTAAAACTTTCGATTTTAGCTGATGGCAAAAAATTCATTTATGATGTCATCTAAATTAGTAAAAACATATTTATTTCTGAATTAGGCGCAACTGCTTTTTAAAACAATTGATATGTTTATAAAATCACCATACACTTGATACAATTCGTGAATAAGACTCAGAACAAAAATATAAACTGTATGTTATAGTCATCAATATTAAACAATTAGAAAGCTCTAGTCGAGACGGCTGGACTACGAGATACCCTGTGTTAGTTCCAGATCGCACTAACAAGATCTGCTTCTCCCGCAAGAGGTGCTCCTCCTCCGCCATATAACCAGTTATGCGAATACTATAGCATTTTATTAACATAAAATTTTGAGGGTACTCGAGTTTCTCACTTTGCTTAACTACTTATTTTTTTTTAATTTTTTTTTTTAATACCCTGAACCCATTGAAAATGGGAATTCAGGGTATAATGTTTTTTTGAAAATGTATGTAACAGGCAGAAGGAGACGTCGCAGACCCCATAAAGTATATATATTCTTGATCAGCACAAAAAAGTAAGTTGATATAACCCTGTCCGTCCGTCCGTCCGTCCGTCCGTCCGTATGAACGTCGAGATTTCGGAAACTACAAAAGCTAGAGAGCTGAAATTTTACATGAACACTCGTATCTTAGTTACGCAGTACAAGTTTATTTTGCTTTTTTTCGATAACTCATCCCATTCCTTAATTATCGATAAGAAATCGAAAATTCGTTTACGTTTTTTAGGTTTTTCGAGCATAACTTCTACACCGTTTTAGCTACAGACTTCAAATTTGTATATTTAGATAGATATTATGGATAATTTTGTAATTTTCAGATTTTAGATGTCACGCCCCCTTCGCCCCCAATTTGAAAAAAAACTTATTTCAACTACTAGAGACTTGTAATTTGGAAAATGGATTTGAATGCTATTAATATATTCTGAAAGTTTCATGAAGATAGTCCATCTAGAAATGGACTTATAAGCGTTCAAAGTACAGCCCATCCCACCCCCAACAACTCGGCAGCAACTGCGCGGTTAGCAGAGCGCGTGCTTATACGTGCGTAAAGAAGAATATTAATTTTTTTGCAGGGTTCAGGGTATCTCGTAGTCGAGCCGTCTCGACTAGAGCCTTCTTCACCGTTTAGATAGACTTAAAATTTGAATATTTATATAGATATATAAATATACAAATTTGAAGTATCTATCTAAAACGGTGTAGAAGTTATGCTCAAAAAACCTAAAAAACGTAAACGAATTTTCGATTTTTATCGATAATTAAGAAATGGGATGAGTTATCGAAAAAACAAAATAAACTTGTACTGCGTAACTAAGATATGAGTATTCATGTAAAATTTCAGCTCTCTAGCTTTTGTAGCTTCCGAAATCTCGACGTTCATACGGACAGACGGACAGGGATATATCAACTTATTTTGTTGTGCTGATCAAGAATATATATACTTTATGGGGTCTCCTTCTGCCTGTTACATACATTTACACAAAAACATTATACCCTGAATTCCCATTTTCAATGGGTTCAGGGTATAAAAAGTTATGGCGGATATATCTACGCCCTACTACGGCGTGGCAAATCTGGAAAAACGTATCTTCTACATCTTTAAAGCTAGAACGCTGAAATTGAAATTCTGTAAAGATCGATCAAAAACTTATATGTTTACGCCCATTGGAGGCGTGGCAAATCGGACCTGAATATATGGTGATTTTTGAAATTGTGCTATATTTTGAACACTATTGACATGAGAGACTTCAAATTTGGCATGTATACTCGGGTTGGCTACCCAAGATCAACAAGCTATGGTAGATATATCTACGCCCACAGGTGGCTTGGCAAACCGGAAAAGTTTATATCTCCTATATTTGTAGAGCTAGAAGAATAAAATTGGATGGATTACTAATGGCCTCCTCTATCTATGACCAAAAATAATTTTTCAGCCTCTTTGGGGGCGTGGCATATACAAAAATACCCTGTATTTTCGCATTTTTAGAGTGCAAGCGACCTAATTTTGCAATTATGTTACCCTCGGCTCTTTCTAAGAACTGGCCAGAAAGTATGCGTCTACGCCCACTTTTGGCCAACTGCATAATTCAAGCTTACAAATAGCTTAGTAGTAATTGCTAAGATGGCAGTAAGCATTTTAACATAATTATAAAAATATTAATAAGTTAAAAAAAAAAAAAAATTGATAAAATTTCGATTAAAAAATAAAAAGTTTCCAGCGGGATTCGAACCCAGTTCCTTTTGATAATAGCACGTAATCGTTAGCTAAACCTAAATATGTTCACTGCTACACAACACACAATTCAATAGAAATTCTTAGAATATTATAGCATGCAGTCTTAGTATGTATGCTTAGAAAATCAATTAATTTGCGCGCAAATTAGTTTGTTGCTTGCAATGTACGTTTGATAATTGCTGAAATATTTAGCTTATTAAATGTTTATTAAATATTCACAAGTATAATATTTTCCTTTCTGTTTGTTTATCTGTCTCTTATTTCAAATTGCGCGCAGCATTTTCGTGTGTCAGTAGTATCAACTACAGTGCGATCGATCACTATCGTCGGCCGCCACTCTTCATGTCGAAATTTCATAATCGAAATTCAGTGTTTTTTTTTTTGTCACTTTCGATTCTCTATATAATAGAGCATCGTAACATAGGCCAAATTAAATTATATCCAATTTATCCTAATTAATCTAATTAAATTTGTTGTCTGGTCCGCATTTAGCGGCTGATAGAGACGATATTCAACTTATTATAATTGAATTGATTAAAATATCGCCTTCACCTGTTTATGTCCCTACATAAACAAG
Source organism: Drosophila stalkeri (assembly GCA_035047405.1). Taxonomy (NCBI): domain Eukaryota; kingdom Metazoa; phylum Arthropoda; class Insecta; order Diptera; family Drosophilidae; genus Drosophila; species Drosophila stalkeri. The sequence goes on along the minus strand of JAWNPR010000039.1, from coordinate 33,864,418 downwards.
TTTAAATAAACTTAATTTATTATAATTAAGTTAATTAAACTTAATTCATTATAATTAAGTTAGTTAAAATGCTTTATGTTTATTTGATATTTAATAAACCGTCATTAATTATACTAAATTTATTCTAATTGAATTGATTAAATTTCTTTGTTCTTCGGTTTATTAGCCTACATAAAAAAATTTAAACTTAATTTGTCTTAATTAAGTTAACTAAATTCCTCTTCTTGGAATTACACATTTTTTAACACTTAACTCTTTAGACTTTTTTACTCAAGTTTTGTCTTCTCTGTTTCAATTGCCGCTTTCCACTTAGCAGGAAATTACGTCAACTAATTCTTTAGTTAACCCCATATTCGATCGTTCTAGACGAACTCAGCTGAGTGTACCCGCTTCGCGCTTGGTCAAACCTAGTGCCTCTGCATCTCCGATTCCGTCAGGGAAACTGCAGTCCACCAGTCGGTCCGCAAGTCCGTTGTCAAGAATGTCGCTGCCTGATTTTATCTCGGCTGCGGATAGACTCATTAAGCTTGAACCCCTCATTGAGTTTTTTGAGGATGTTGGCTCTACTCCAATAGCTCAACTCCAAGCTTTAGTCGCGATCGGATCAAGGTCCTTTAGGGGAAGTCAAAACAACAGTATGAAGCGTTCTCCAAAGCGCTGAGACATGGGGCTGGCGAAGTTGAAGCCATGGAGGCCAAATTCGATCACTGTTATACTGTCTATGAGCCGGGTGCAGCTCAATTGAGCAGACAAATTGACTTTATCTCAACAACGAGTGCATCGCCGACCCCGCTTCCGTTCCTTTCGCCTCGTCTGTAAGCTGTCGTCTTCCACCTGTTGACACCGAGGTGTTCCACGGCGATTACCTGCGTTGGTTATATTCAAAATCCGCGACTGACTCCGGTGGAGAAGTTATTCCACCTCAACTCGAAGACAGCAGGCGATGCAAACGCTTTAGTCGCCGAGTGTCCACTCTCACACGACGGTTTTGTATCGGCTTGGGGCGACGAGAGTGATCGGTTCGAGAATAAGCGGCTGTTAGTCAATAGCCAGCTAAAAATATGCTTAACCTTTCCAAGATCACCAAAGAATCGGTCACAGCTTTCAGAGAATTGCATGGCACTATTCGTAGGTGTATCACTGCCATCGAGCACGCTCAAATCTCTACGGAGAATTGAGATTGCATCCTCGTGTTCCTGTGCACCTCCAAGTTGACAGAACACACTCAATCTCTGGGGGAACAGTGGATGATGAGAAAATCCGAGATGCCAGTCTGGCATGACTTTAGTCATTTCCTTAGCGAGCGCGCTAGCGCACTTAAAGCCATGGAAGGTGACAGACCCATTCTGAAATCTCCCGCGAGCATTACCCCGAGCAAAAGAGTCAATGCTTTCGACACTCAAATAAGCACTATCCTTAAGAAATGTGATTTGTGCGCCAAAGAGAATCATCCCGTTCGACTGTGCACTAGAACACACATATATAAAGCGAAGGCAGCTTTGTTTGAATTGCTTCGCACAAGGACACCAGCTGCGCGACTGCACTAGTATGTATAACTGCACCAAGTGCAAAGGTAGGCACAACACTCTCCTACATCGTGAAAGCTCGTCGAACAGCTCCTCTCCCGGAGCTTCTCCAACGTCCTAAGTGGCCCCCGTTGGCCAAAGTACTTCGCGGCTAATACACAAGGTGTCCTGCTCGGTATGGCGGTAATTGAAGTGGGTCATTTAGAAGCCACATATTCGATGAAAATTCCTTAAAAATGAGAACAGATTGGCAAAAAACCGACACTCAAGGCCGAATACGATGCTAACCTGCAATAGTATCTCATCGGAGTGGTAGACGTCGTCATCTCCCGGGAAATCATCCGCAAACCCGTCCATAAGTTGGTCTTCCTACCAACGGGCGAGAACATCCCTGTGTTGTCCAACTAAACCTCTGTGTTCACCACCCTCAAAGCCAGCAATTCATGGTATCCGTCTTTCTTTCTCTTCCAGCTATGGCGCCATCTTCCCAACGGGTACAGCCATCCGGCGTCAACTAGTTCCGCTTGTCTTTTATGACATCAAGTCAACCAAAATAATAGACATACGAGGCATAGGAGAAGGAGTAACAAACTCCAAGGGATTATCCTCAATTGAACTCCAAACACACAAATATATTATTCCATATAAATTTCATTTACTTCATTCAGATTTCGCAATCCCATGCGATGGAATAATAGGAATAGATTTCATAAAAAAATTAAACTCTCAATTAGATTACAATAGCTACGAAGATTGGTTTATACTTAGACCACACAATCTAAGGTACCCTATTTATGTTCCAATAGCATTTAGTTCTGGTAATAATTCAACGCTTCTACCAGCAAGATCTCAAGTGGTACGAAAAATAGAATTGACTTCAGCAGAAGAAAACATTTTAATTCCCAATCAGGAAATTAAACCGGGTGTCTATGTTGCAGACACAATTGCAACAACCTAAAATACTTTTGTCCGATTCCTAAAAACAACAAATACATGCCAAACGATATGTATTAAAAATTTAAAATTTGAATCACTTTCGAACTATACAGTAGTTCAAAATTTCAAAGATAACAGAACAGAGTGCGTCTGTAATGCAAAATTTTACACCATTATTCAAGAAAAAACTTGAAGAAATATGCACCCAGTATAATGGCGTGTTCGGACTTGAAACCGAACCAATCAAAACTAATAATTTTTATAAACAGAAATTGAGAGTTAAGGATGATGATGTAAAAAAACTATCGATGTTCGCATAGCGAAATAGAAGAAATCCAACAACAGGTTGGAAAACTAATTGACCAAATTATTGTTGAGCCGTCTGTATCAGCTTATAATAGACCAATTTATTAATTAACACGCATGCGACTCGAATTTGAAGACGTACTATCGTGTATTACAATACAAGATTTCAAAGACATCCAAAAACAAGTTCTGAGAGTCACTACCAGGCAACAAAGTAAACAGAAAAATTGCGCAGTTAACAAGAACTTTTGCCAAGACAAAATTTTCAAAATGCTTCTAAGCCCAACGTAAATTAGGTCATTACCAATGACATTGCGAATAACCGAATCCAAATGTTTATTAAAACATGGAAATAAGCCGGTAACCCTCATTGAAAATGAAATAGTAAAAGTAGCAATACTGTTTACATTCCATGATGATCCTATAAAAGGAGGTCATACTAGCATAACAAAAACTTTGGCCAAAGTAAAAAGACATTATTATTGGAATAATATGACTCGTCATATCAAAGAGTACATTAAGAAATATTCAATATGCCTCAAATCAAAAATGACTACACAAATAAAAATTCCAATGACAATAACTGAGACACCCATACACGCTCGAAAAATGGCAATGAATACGCAGTTACACTGATATGTGCTTTAACGAAATAATTAGTTGCCATTCCAATGTCAAATAAAAGCGCGAATACTGTCGCAAAAGCTATATTTGAATCTTTTATTCTGAAGGACGGTTCAATGAAGACGTTCATTACGTACATGGGAACACCAGACTTTAGGGACAATAGAACGAAGTCATCGAACATTCAATGAATACGTTTGTTCATACATCTCTGTAGACAAAACTGATCGGGATGTATGGATACAATATTTCACATATTGTTTCAACAGTACTCTATCAACAACGCATGAATATTATCCATACGAACTAGTCTTTGGTAGACTCCCAAGACAGTTCATTGATTTTTATAAAATAGATAAGGTAGATCCTTTATATAATTTAGATGACTATGCTAAGTAAATAAAATGTAGATTAGAAGTCGCATATAAGAGAACTAGAATTATGATAGAAAAAGCAAAGGCTTATATGAAATTAGAATTGAATAGAATATTAGAATTAGCTAAGAATTTTGAATTAAAAATAGGAGATAAAGTACTGTTAAGAAATGAAACAGGCGACAAACTATACCCGTTATATTTAGTAGAAAAGATAGAAAATAAAGCTAACATAGTAATTAAAAATGGTAAAAATAAGAAACCGATAGTTCATAAAGATAGACTAATAAAATTTCATATCTGAAAGAATGCATGGAATCAAACAAAATAATCTATACAAAAAAAATTTTTAAACGATTCATTAAACTGGTCGAACTTTAAAAATTTTTTTTTTACTTTTTTGATTAAAATAAAATAATAAAAATAAAAGTAATACAAAACAAACAAAAAATTATAAATTTCTAAAATAACATAAAAAGAGAGATTACAGTGAGAGTTATCAGACGTGTTTACTTTTGTGCTCTGCAAATTTGCTTGTTTTCGTATTTAATTAATTTGATTAAAGTTTCACATAATCGCTGTTGGTGATAATTTCAGTGGTGGTTTTATTCTTTACACTATTTGCATTTTGCTTTTGTGTTTTATATTTTTGGCGCTCTCCCCACTTCACTCTAAATACGTTTGTTAGTATGAATGTTTGCAAATTTGCTCTCACTTGACATTGTTTTTGTAATTACCTCACTTATACATTAACTGCGTGCTGTGCAAATATACTCCCGCGCTGTCCGCTTTCGTTCTCTAACGGCTGTTTGTTGTTGGACTTGCTCTCTCAAAATATTTATATCTCTCTTTGATTTTATATCTTTCTTGTATTTCTCTTTTCTTCTGCATTTTGTGTTTCATCCCAATTGCCAATATGAGCTGTTGCAAAAAATCTTGCACTTTCAGGCAGGCAGTTGATTCTGCACAAGCACAATTTGTAAATTGCTGGTTGTGTGATAATTTGATACATACTAAATGTGCAGGTTTTACTGGGCGTGATTATGACAAGATTATGTCCACTGCCAAAATTGGTATTGGGGGCGTACGTTGGCCTTGCCCGATTTGCTTGGAAAAGCAGATTAACTTTTCCAAAATGTATAGTGCTGTGAGGGCACAATTGTTAAAACTGAAAATGATTTCTAAGCAGTTATCTAGTGACATGGCTGCTGCTGAAGAAATATTGAATCAGTATAGTTTTGAAACTCCTCTTCCCCAATCGGAGACCCCTTTGTTATTGGTACCTCCTTCCGTAACAACATCGTCACCTAATTCGCATGCCCCTCCTTCACCTTGTGCTTCTGCACTGTCATCTGCTCCTAACTCGATTGATCTTACATCACCTGGTCCTTAATCCATTGTTTCTCCTGTGGTTGCTTCTACAGCTGAAGTTCAAAAATTGGATTCTTCTCCAATTATTGTTCAGGCAAAGAGTGACAATAAGTCAGCCAATAATGGCATTAACTTATCTGTTGTCTCTCCTCGAAAGCAAGTTTTTTTATCTAGGCTTTCATCTGATACGACATGTGAGGCGGTATCGGCTTTTATTTCTAGCAAGATTTCAGCCAATGTTTTTGTATCGAAGTTTAGTTTCACAACTCCGCGAGAAATTGCCTCATTCAATATCAATGTGCCGTCGAATTTCTTTACAACAATATGTGATCCTAATTTCTGGCCACCTCATGTAGTTGTACATGAATTGAAACCTAAAAATCGAAACAAATCGAATCCTATTTCTTTGAATTTACCGTCGGTGCAATCTACTTTAAACATTGTACCAAAAAACTAAATATTTCACAATCTTCTTCTCATCTTTCCTTAATTTACCAAAATGTACGTGGCTTAAATTCTAAGATTAAAAGCCTTTTCCTACATAGTTTTAGTGCTCAAAATGATATAATTGCTTTCACTGAAACATGGTTAAGTCATAATATTCATAATAGTGAGATTTTTTCAAGTAATTTCACTATTTATAGACTTGACCGTCTGATACGTAAGGGGGGGTGGGGTGTTAATTGCTGTGAAATCCAGTATCCACTCCGAATTGTTTACCCTTTCTTCCCTTCATGATGCGGAGATTATATGGATTAAATTAACTCTCCCATCGTGTTAATTGTTTATCACATGTTCTTATTCCCGCCTTCTTCTAATGTACAGGTTCATGCTTGTATTAAAGAAATTTACGAACATTTAAATAAAAGAAACTTGCTTCTGGTGTTACAAATGTAAATTACTTTATTCCGACAAGTGATCATTATCTTTTTGATGAATTATTTTATCTGTCTGTGTTTCAGATGAACTCTATCACAAATCATCTGAATCGCACTCTTTATATTGTGTTCATTAATCATGATTCCATTATTAATGTTATCAAATAATGTTATCAAATATACATCACCCCACCTTAGAGGTTTTATTATCTGTTAATAATCCTCTAACTTTTACTCCTTTGTCTTCTAGACAATGTCGCTGTTATCGCACATGCAATTTTTTTTTTCTTAACGAACTTTTATATAAGTCAGATGACATTAATTTTGCAGCATCGATTTTTTATAATACCATAAATTCTATTCTTGATGTGTGCGACCCTCTTCGTCGCATATTGCCCAGCTCGAATAAACCGCCTTGGTTTACTAAGACTCTATCGGGTCAAGTGTTGACTGGTCTAAATATTCCATAGCCTAGTCAAACTTCAATCTTTTAAATTGTCGTTATTATGAGAATTATCTTATACCTTGCAAACTTCAGTTTGCTCGAGATCCTACAACTTTACTCATTTGTTAACGTAAAGCGTAAATCTTCTGGTTTGCCGTCCTCATTTATCCTTAGTGCTGAAAAAACTTGTAATGATCACGATTCCTCTGATCTATTTGCAAAGTTTCTTCAATCCACTTACTCCACTGTTGATCGCTACAGCAATTCCTATCCATATTTACTTTCTGAATATGGTTCTATTAACGCTCCCAAGGTCACTGTAGCCTCTCTAGCTTCAGCCATTAGGACGTTGAAATCATCTTTCTCTCCTGTTGTTGACAATATTCCAAGTTGTGTGTGATTAAAGAGTGCAGTGTTTCTTTTTAGTCACAATTACTAAAATTGTTTAATTTGTCTTTTGAAACTTCTGTGTTCCCTTAAATTTGGAAAGAGTCTTTCATCATTCCTCTATATAAAAAAGGTGGAAGGTCTGATATTTGCAATTATAGAGGTATTGCGAAATTATCTGCTATACAGAAGTTATTTGGAAAAAATTATAACATCGGCCTTGCAACATTTTTGCAAATCGATTATTCATCCATCCCAGCATGGATTTGTTCAAAATCGATCAATGTCCTCTAATCCTCTTGAATATACTTCGCTTGTCAATGACAGTTTTTTTTTAAAATTAAAATTTGAGCGCTTAGGATTTTCCCCTAAATTTCTGTCCTGGATTTCATCCAATTTGAAGGGTAGAACCCAAAGAGTATTGCTGAGAACAGCTATTTCTAAACTTATCTTTGTTTCGTCTGGAGTACCTCAAGGAAGTCATTTAGGACCATTACTTTTTTTGCTTTTTATTAATGACCTTCCCAGTTGTATCTCTTATTTTACCTTATTTATGTATGCGGATGATGTAAAACTTTGTGTTCCATATTCCAGTGCAAATGGGTATCTACACCTTCAAGATAACTTGAATGCATTTCAACTTTGGTGTGAGGCGAACCAGTTACACCTAAATTGTTCAAAGTGTATGACAATGACCTTCAGTCGTACGGTTCCTCATATTTCTGACTATAAAATTAACAACATTTCCTTACAACGCATCCTTACAGTCAAAGATCTTGGTGTTCTCTTTGACTGTAAACTGAATTTCAATCTTCATATTTCTACCATCATAAATGAAGCCAAAAGTGTTCTTGGCTTTATTAAACGTTGGTCTAAGGAATTTAAAGATCCTTTTATTACTAAGCAATTATTTACTTCGCTTGTGCGTCCTATCCTAGAGTATTGCTCAGTTGTCTGGTCTCCTCAACATAAACTATATCAGGATCGTATTGAATCGGTCCAAAAACAGTTTCTTCTCTTTGCCTTAAGGGATCTTAACTAGGATAGTAATTTACGATTACCGTCTTACCATAGTAGTCTTCAGCTCATTGATCTTCCATCGTTAATCAATCGCAGAAAATTTTAGGAATTGTTTTTCTGCACAAATTGATTAACGGCAATATTGATTCGTCCTCTTTGTTGATGCGTCTTAATTTTTCGGTTCCGTCCTGAACAACAAGACACTATCGTCCGCTACATTTACCGGTGTGCACTACGGATTATTCTTTGCACAGTGGCTTTCATGTTCTATGTGTTAATTTTAATAAATATTATCACGTATTTGCCGCAGCGCTCTCTCTTCCTATAATAAAATCCGTGCTCTTAGCTTATCTTAGGGAAATCACTCGCAGTGCCCAGACATAAGCTTTGGTATACACAGCGTTATCAAAGTTATTTGCAGTGTTTTCTCAATCCTACTATATATTATCTCTTCGTTAACTCCTATATTTCTCTCTTTTTCTTTTTTCTATTAACTTTCTTGAAATATTTCTAATACTTTCCTTTTTTACTAATTTTGTATCTTAAGAATTGTTATAATATTAATTATATTTAATATCTGTTAATCTTATTTTAATCTAATTAACACTTTCTTTTTACAGTTTCAATAGTATCACTGACCATATTTGGCTGTGAATCGAGGCTTAGCTAGCCGTACTGGCAAATAAAATACCACCATCGGGTTGGTGATACAATTGTAATAATGTTTTGTATTTTTTATTAGGCTGTTAAATTATAATTTTAATTTTAGTTTGACTCTCGTTTTGTCAATGTCCTTTAAAATAAAAAAAATATATTTAAAAAAAAATGTATATTAAGAGAAAAAACTTTATTAAAATTTAATATTAGTAAATAACTACATAATATTACGTTATTCTCTTAAAAAGGGAGGTGTAGTATGTTGTATATGATATAAGCATATGCCCATTTCATTACAGTGTATGCAGTGTTTAATGTTGACATATGCCCAACTATTGTAAGAGTATTACGCTCACGAACAGAGCGGCACTCTGCCGCATAATACAATTATATATATTTGTATGTACGCGGTGTAATATGATCAATCAATTATGAATGCATTGGTCGGCATAAGACTGCAGTGCAAACACTTTTCAAACACATGCCTTCTGCATGTACATATATGTGAATATATCTGCTTCTCCCGAAAGATCTGCTCCTCCTCCACCACCACATAACCAGTTGTGCTAATAACATAGCATGTTATTAACAAAACCTTTTGAGGGTACTCGAGTTCCTCACTTTGCTTAGCTACCTATTCTTTTTCTTAATTATGGTAAAATAGCTTCTCTGTGAAAGTGAACATTTATTGAATAAAAACAAAAATAACGACAGAAATAAAATCCCGGGTTTTTCCTCAACCTACTGAAACTGCATCGCCCACACGACGAATACTGTGAACCCTGAAAAAAAGTAATATACTTATTTTTACGCACGTATAAGCGCGCGCTCTGCTAACCACGCAGTTTCTGCCGTAGGGGTGGGTTGGCCTTATACTTTGGACGCTTGCAACTCCATTTCTAGATGGACGATCTTCATGAAAATTAGCAGATCGCGGGGTACAGGATATATAGCCCAGTCCGTCTGTCCGTCCGTCTGTCCGTCCGTCCGCCCGTCCGTATGTATGAACACGTCGATCTCAGAAACTATAAAAGCTATAGCCATCATTCTTTTTGTATTAGGTCCGTGTATTGCACGCGGTATACAAGTTTGATTCAGAAAATCGATAAATATTTCCGTTTCAATGTTATCGATTAAAACATTTATTAAGAATTAATTTAAAAATTATATCTCGTTCATCTTTAAAGTTAGAGTCTAAAAGTCTTCTGCACATATATAGATACTAACTTAGTACAATTTCGATTTTTGTTAGATTTTGGATACTTAGAATGTCCAAAGCAAATATATATATATATATATATGTACATGGTACTTACAATATCGCACGTTTTAGATAATGTCATAAATTCCTTTAATGCAAAGTGTGAATTATGTGCCATATTTCGAAACTTCCAAAATGATTCAAGTTTGATTCGGCAGTCGTGGCAGATAACAGAAGGAAAACCATCATTTGGAAAGGGCTAAAATAAAAGAAAAGAAAAAATATTAATTCAACATTTTTAAATACAAATGTAATATTTTTTACTTTAAAATATTTATCTTGTTTCTGAAGATTCAGTTTACTAGATGCCTGGAAATATAGTGAATTTTCGCATAATTGATTAGATGTTATATCAACACTTATTTGTCATATTATTTTGAGAGATTTTACGAATTATTGAGATTTTGTACTTCGGGTACAGACTCGTGAATCGTCTGCATTTAAAATATTTCGAGCCTTACATGTTTCAAAAATGTTGACTTGTATTCAATATAATATAATTGTGGAATTCAAATGTAAAACTTGGAGAACTGTCATACATTCCATATTATATCCTAAACCCAATAATATACATATTCTTTATGGGGTCTATAAAGTACATGTATATTATTAGTTAGGGTACGAGTTGACTCGATTTAGTCCTGTTCATCTGTCTGTTTGTCCGTATGAAACAAACTCAATATGAGCGTGTAATATACGGTCCTAACAATATTCGAATGAAGTGTCCATCACTTATATCTTCTGAAATCGACGCGTTCAAACATACGAACTGACGAACAGAATAACACAGCTCGTGCCCATCTGCATGTTACATACAATTTACAAATCCGTTATACCCTAATTTAGCAAAATGGATCTAAGGTATAACAATATTTAAATACATTACATAGCATAAGGTGTTCATAAACTAAAATAAACAAGAACGTTGCAGTTAGACGCAACTAACTGCGAGATAGTCTGTTCCCGTAGGTGCATTTTATTTATTTAATAAACATTCAATAAACGAAATATTTCTGCAACTAGCAAACGTGCATTGCAAGCAACAAACTATTGTGCATGCATATTAATTGATTTTCTATGCATAAGAATTCTAATAATTGCGATTGAATTGTGTGTGGTGTAGCAGTGAACTTATTTATGAGTAGCTAACGATTACATTTTATTGTAAAATGATCTGGGTTAAAATCCCGCTGGAAACTTTTTGTTTTTTAATCGAAAACTTATAAATTTTATATTTTTAATTCATTAATTAAAATGCTTTCTGCCATCTTACCAATTACTACTAAGACATTTGTAAGCATAAATTACGCAGTTGGCCACAACAAACTTCTTTGCCGATTTGCCACGCCCCCAGTAGGCGTAGACGCATAATTTTTTGCCTGTTCTTAGAGAGAGCCAAGGGTAACATAACTGCAAAATTTGGTTGCTTACACTCAAAAAATGCGAAAATTATAGGGTATTTTTCGATATGCCACGCCTCCAAAGAGGATGAAAATTTATTTTTGGGTCATCGATAGAGGACGCCATTAGTAAGTGAACCATCCAATTTTGAAGCTTATAAAAAAAAATATAGGAGATATAAACTTTTGCGGTTTGCCACGCTTCCTGTGAGTGTATACACTGCTGGTCTTGGGTTAGACGCACTGCTTTTTCCTTAATATTTGCTTTATAACTGTCACTTGGATAACAATTTAAAAGAAGTGGATATACCAAAATCTTCGTTATTCGATGACTATTCAAATAGACAATACAAAAAACAATGTAATTTTGCAAAATATCTGTTTTTTTATTAATTTTATGAAAACTTATCAAAATAAGGCACTTTTTTCTTGGTCACTAGAATAGACGCACTTCAACAAATTAATTTATTTTAAAAAAGGAACTTTACTCAAAGTATTACTTTTAGTTTTTCTAAATAAGCAAATAATAAGTAAAAATAAGAGAAGAAAACCCCAGCCGCGAGTTGAAAGAAAGAGAACTGAGAAAAAAATAAATAACAAAGACATACGAAACCCAAGTGGAAAAGAAACAAAAACAACGTTGGAATAAAACACTGCGTGACTGTAACGGACACCAGCGATCAACTTTAGTGATAAAAAAATATCGAATTTGGAAATGACCATGTAAGTGAATTGCTCATCTTCCTCAAAAAAAAAAAAAAAAAAGAATAAAAATCAACGCTGTCTAGTAGATACGTTAAATATAAAATAACAATTATTCCAAACTTAAAAGTTACGATTTGAAAAAATAAATATAAATTTTTTATTTTTTTTCTTTACTTCTACACTGTTTTTTTTATTTAAAATTTTTTACTGAACTTCGTTGAAAATATTGTAAAGTGATCTCGGTTTGACAATCTAAACGAATGCAGGGTGTTGACAGATCAGACGATAGCAGCGGGGACGAATTAATATCTTCCTACTTAGAACAAACAAAATTTAAGGACAGAAAAATGACAGACGAACAAGTAGCACAATTCGAAGCTCAAATGCGCGCAGCCCTCGAACAACAGGCACTTAGATTTAAGGAACAAATTGACACTCTTACTCAGAAATTCGCTAGGCTTCAAGGGTCAGCTCCTCAAATAGAAACTTACGAGGAAATACAAATAATCCCAGGAACTAGATGCGACGAGCCCCTAGACATAGTAAAGTCCATCCCAGACTTTAATGGAAAACAGGAAAATTATGTCTCATGGAGACAGACCGCTAGTGCCGCTTATAAAGTATTTGAGCGATTTAATGGCAGTTCAAGGCATTATCAAGCTGTAGCTATAATTAAATTAAATTTAAATTTTAAAGCAGTCATTGCTAGGTTGGATTTCACGTTTGCTGATAAAACTCCAGTGCAATTGATGCAGCTGCAACTAAGTACTCTGAGGCAGGGCGACCAATCATTGTTAAATTTTCTATGATGAGGACGAAAAGAAATTGACATTACTGACAAACAAAACTCTAATGACATATGACCCTGCCGGAGCAGCCGTTCTGAATGAAAAATTCAGGAGCGATGCACTCCATATTTTTGTCTCTGGACTGAAAAAGTCCTTGAGGTGCGCTGTCTTCCCAGCACAGCCCCAAGACCTCCCAACTGCTCTAGCTCTAGCCCAAGAGGCTGAGTCAAGCAATGAAAGAGGCATTTTTGTTACTAATTTTGCAAAATACTCGGAAGAAAAACCGCAGAGACCCAGTGGTCAAAAGACCCAGAACTGACGTCAGAATAGCCAACAGGAAAGTGAGGGTAGCTCTCAGAAGAAACATCCTCATTTCCAGAAATATAGCAAAGATAACCGAAGCCAGCCAAAAGCAGGCAGCTCAAAGCAGTGCTTTCAGTCCAGAAACTCACAAGAGAGTGGCCCTGAACCAATGGAAGTAGATTCTTCTTCACGCTTCAGACAGCCCACTCAGAGCTATTGAGGCAACCAAAACTATGGGGATCAGTCAATGAGGACTCAACAGAACATCAATCACTTACTCCTAGAAGAATGCAACGAAAATAAGACTTATGAGTCTTATTCCCAGCATCAAGCGGAGGCGTTCGAAGACGATCTATCCGGAGCTGAAAGTTGTAAATTTTTAACGGAAGCTCCCTGCTACCGTTTGTAAGACGCATGGTCGCAGGGCGAACAATAAAACTTCTAATAGACACAGGAGCCTCTAAGAACTTTATCAAGGCCCTTCCCGAGCTGGCTCATTGGAAGCCAGTAAATAGCCCCTTTCAAGTTAAATCAATCCACGGGCACACAAAAATTGACCAGAAATGTCTCATCGACCTTTTCAAAGTCAAATCATACTTTTCATGGTAGAATCATTAAAAGATTTTGACGGCATAATTGGCCTTGATCTCCTAAAACAGATCAACGCTCAGATTGATCTGACCAATAACACCATAAAGCACGACAGAGGTGCACAGATAATTGAGTTCACAACATGTCAAGAGGTGAACCATTTTCAAATTAGTGACGCGGATGTTCCACCCGCAGTCAGGGTAACTTTCAATCAAATGATTGACCGAACGATTAACGCCTTTGCAGACGTTAACAAATCCCTACCATACAATATTAACACTGTTGCCACAATCCCAACGGACGGCGAACCGGTATATTCAAAGTTATACCCATACCCCATGGGCGTGTCAGAATTTGTCAACGCAGAAGTTAAACAACTTCAGGCGAACGACATAATCAGACCCTCAAATTCACCCAATAACAATTCAATATGGGTGGTCGACAAAAAAGGTGTCGACGAGTCTGGACATAAAAAGAAACGTCTGGTAATTGATTTTCGCAAGTTAAATCAGAAGACATCCGACGACAAATACCATATCCCAACTATTTCGACCATATTGTCAAACATGGGTTAGGCTCAGTATTTCACAACACTGGACCTTAAATCGGGCTTTCACGAAATTGAATTGGCACAGCGAGACAGGGAAAAAACCGCATTCTCTGTAAATAATGGGAAGTATGAATTTTGCAGGCTCCCCTTCAGGCTGAAAAACGCCCCTAGTATTTTACAGAGGGCAAAAGACGATGTGGTCAGGGACAAAATTGGAAAAACTTGTTACGTCTATGTAGATGACGTAATAATTTTCTCCCCCAAAAGGAAGACCACATCAGACACATTGAGTGAGTCTTGAAAAGCCTTAGGGATGCAGGCATGAGGGTTTCCCAAGAAAAATCCAAATTCTTCAAGTTATTACAGGTGCTTTATAGCAGGATTCGCCAGCATTGCAAGACCCCTAACGGACGTCTTGAAAGGTGAAAACGGAAAAATAAGTGCCAACCATTCAAGGAAAGTTAAACTCGAATGGAATCTAATCCACTTAGACGCCTTTAACAGGCTAAAAGAGCTGCTAGCCTCCGAGGATGTGCTTTTAGCATACCCGGATTTTAAAAAACCATTCGACTTGACAACAGACGCATCCGGCCAAGGGCTCGGTGCAGTGCTGTCTCAGGGCGGACGAACCAAAACAATGATCTCGCGCACATTGTGAGACAATGAAATTAACTTCGCCACAAATGAGCAAGAACTCCTTGCCATTGTGTGGGCATTGAAAAATCTCAGAAATTACTTATATGGTGTTAAAAATCTTAACATTTATACGGACCACCAGCCGCTAACATTCGCGGTATCGGACAAAAATCCAAATGACAAAAAAAAGCGCTGGAAGGCTTTTATTGATGAACACAACGCAAATATCATCTAAAAGCCAGACAAAGAAAACCTTGTGGCAAACGCACTGTCTCGCCAGAATATTAACGCACTGGACGATACGCCAGTATCTGATGTCGCTACGGTCCATAGCGAGGATTCTCTAACTTACACAATTGAGACCACAGACAAACCAGTCAACTGTTTCCAAAACCAGATCATACTGGAAGAAAGCTCTGTTCCACAACACAAGACCTGCATATTGTTTGGAACAAAAACACATGTCATACAGTTTTCCGATCGCAACAAATTAATGCAAACCTTACGAGAAGTCGTAATCGCCGAAGTCACTAACTCAATTTATTGTGAACTTCCTATTCTGGCCTTCATACAAAATAATTTGGTAAAAGAATTCCCCTCAACAGTGTTTGGACATTCAAAAAATTTTGTTACAGACATCTCAGACATTACAGAACAAAGGGAAATAGCTATTGCGGAGCATAATCGCGCTCATCGCGCAGCTCAAGAGAACGCCCAACAAATTCTTAGAGACTATTTTTTCCCAAAAATTGGACGCTTAACAACTGAAATAGCCGCAAATTGTCGAGTATGCGCTATGAACAGACATAACCAACACCCGACCAGACAAGAAATAGGGAAAACTCCTATTCTCTCATATGCTGGAGAAATGTTACATGTGGACATTTACTCTACAGATGGGAAATATTTTTTAACCTGCATCGATAAAATTTCCAAATTTGCAGTCGTTCAATCAATTCGCTCACGCGCAATTGTGGATGTAAAAGCTCCACTCCTCCAACTTCTAATTTTTTTTCCAAAAACTAAAACAATTTACTGCGATAATGAAAAGTCTCTAAACTCAGAGACCATCAGAGCAATGTTGTCAAAAACCTTTGACATTATCATCGAAAACGCACCGCCCTTACACCGCGTATCTAACGGGTCGAGCGGTTCCACGGCACTCTAAGAGATATAAGTCGTTGTCTCAAAAATGGAAACCACATTGAAGACCTTATTGACACTACTCTCCTTGCAACAATAAAATACAATAGATCAATTCATTCAGTGACAAGAAAAACCCGATTGAAATTATTCACAATATCCCAATGGACGTTGCAGTGCAAATAAAAAACAAAATCACGTCAGCACAGGAAAAATCTTTAGAACATCAAAACAAGAATAGGGTACAAAAAACATATGACGTAGGTGAGAAAGTATGGGTAAAGTCCAATAGGAGACTGGGAAATAAACTTTCGCCCTTATTCACCGAAGCAATGGTCGAAGCAGACATTGGGACAACGGTCCTTATAAAGGACCGAAGGCGGTCCATAAGGATAACCTCAAGTAGGACGTTTTTTAGTTTTTATACAAAATATCTCTTTAACATTTAAGAAACAAATATAATCAATCTTTCATCGTTTTTACTTTAGGATAAAATACATTTTAGTTTTAACAGTGGCAGCCCTGACCGTAACGAAAACGACTTCCAGACTTAACGATTATACGCACTCGGACTACATACCGATAATAGACGGGGACGTGACGATTTGGGCCGAATACGATTACATAGGACACACGACTAACTTGACGGTGTACAAGACCTACGTGGACGAGACATGGAAACTCAGGACCGACTTACGCCATATGCCACTCTTATTAGTACCCTTAACGTTCACAATACAGAAGCTAGAAGCATAAACTTGATAGGTTGTGCCCGCAAGGCACAAACAAGGACAACTAATAGATTCCGAAACAAAACAAATCGAGATAAATAACAAAACCCAAGTAAGACTCAATGAAATATGAAGTTGCAAATTTTTATACGACTGTCTTGGCAAAAAATATAATAATTGCAAACCTAGAAGAGGTAATCCTTTCAATTTCACTCGCAAAAATTAACTTAATCAGTCCACTCATACTCGACAGCGCCTTGACGTTAAAGAATTAAATGAGCAACTCAAAAATATTAGCATAACAGACCTCTTAGAGATATCGAGTATCAAAGCCTTTCAAAATTCCGAATTATTGTATTTCCTAATCAAATTCCCTAAACCTAAGTTAAATTGCAAAAAAACAATATTTTTCCCGTTCAACATAATAACATAATAATAGATTTAGAAGACGGAGACGTGGTGGCCGATTGCGGAACAAAAACCTTCACTGTGCGCGACTGCGCCTCTACATTGAGCACAACTTTCTGCAAACAACTAGGAAAGGCAACGTGTGATCAGCAGCTGGTCTCAGGTGGCATCGCACAATGCGCTACACGCCTTGGGCATCTAAAGCCCATAATCGAAATCGACGAAGGTATCATCATTTACGTAGTGGATAGCACCGGAAAGGGTCAACAAGTCACTGGGACATCTCGCTAAATGGAACCCGCTACATAAATCATCGGAGTGTCCTGAAGAAAAAACCAGCGGTTTCGACGGCAGGAATAGTAAACATCATACTATTCCGGGAACACCTGTGCTTCCCGTTCCTACATGACCTGAGCCTGAGTAATCTGCACCACATCGGTAATCTCAAGGCCGAATTGTCATCAAGGTCATTGGGTTGCGTCATCATCCTTGCTTCTTTGGTCCTCCTTCTGGCCATCGGCTACAAAATATGTCGATGCAAGTCGATCAGCTGAAAACCCGAGGACGGGTTTAAATCTACCCGAGGACGGGTTTAAATCTACCCGGGGAGGAGCTAACACGCACGAAGCAAATAGTGCTGACTACGGGTCAGCAAGTTCTGCACCGGATGCCGTTACGACAAAGTTGCAGGCGAAATTGGACACCAGCACGCAGAGCCGGGCTGATCGTCCACGGAAGACGCAATCTCAGCGTTCTGTCGGCGCGGCCGCCGGCAGCAATGGCTTGGAGTCGCCCTTTAAATTTATTAATATTTAGTTTTTAGCCTTCTCCTGAAACGCTCACACGAGCTTGCTAAATAAAAAGATCTAAATATAACCAAAAGTTTTGTTATAATATGTATATGCCCTATGCATATACATATATATATAGAAGCATACTACGCTCTCTCGATCGGTTGCCTTCTGCGGCTTAGATATATAGTAAGAAATATATGTACTGTAGGTTAGAACTTCATTGGATTCGGAAAATAAAATCATTATATGAAAGCTACACAAACGGAGCACACGTTCCCGACTTGTTATGTCATTAACAATAAATTTGACATATTACATGGAGACCGTGACAGCGGTCATGTTAACATGTTAACATGGAGCAAAAATAAATTTAAAGAAAAAGTTAAAAAGTTAGCATGATACAAAAGAAACTTAAAGACAAAGTGGAGTGCAAAAACTAAGAGATTATACGACATATAGACGAGGATTTTAGCAGCCGGATTGTCAACGCCAAAAAATATCTTAACAACAACAGCAGCCGTTAATCACGTGAACACGAAAACACCAATGAAAGAAAAATACTATCAGCAACATCAGCGGCAACAACAGCAGCAACAACAACAACAATAACAGCGCCAACAGTACAACTTTACACAAGAAGGTTGTTCTGATCATATTGAGCAAAGGGACGCACCAACGCTACAAACGATGGACCTCGCCCACTCACAATAGTTTCTGACCACAGCACGGAAAGATGAGGTCCGACAACCCTACATAAAGCGTATTAACGAAATTACTACTGAACTTCGTCAAAGATCGAAGAAACGCAAACGCAACTCAGCTGCAATAAAAAGTTTGTTCACAAATGTACCTCATAAATTTTCATTTGATTAACTGATAAACGTTGTAATAATTTCATTACAATACAATCGTTTATCACCTAAATTTTTAATTTTGACTTTCAAAGATTAAATATTTTCCTTTCTTTACATAATCAAAAAATTCAAAAAAAAAAATTTTTTAAAACAACATTTTTCATATAAAAAAGACCATTTAAAATGTTTCACTGAGTAAATAGCAATAGAATCATACAGATATATACATAAAGATAGTTTCGAAAAATCGTATAAATGTATTAATAAAGATACAACAATATGAGTCCAAACACTAATTCACCATATAACAATTCTTGTATCAGAATACAATATTATAAGTGAATTAGTCGCTACCATAAAGCATAAACAGCTGAGCATAATTCTCAGTGCTCCAAAATATTGCTTTCACTAGTTGCAAGACTAGAAAGCATAAGTGCTCCATTATAAGATTACAGATTTCTAAAAACATTTAATTTCCAATTAAATTTGACCCGGATCAATTCAAAGGATTGATTGAAAACCAATGATTGCCATCGAAGGCACCATTGATACAAATATTGATTTACTTGTAGAAACAAATATAAACATGACCCAAACAGAAGTAGAATTTAACAGACTAGCCACATCTTTAAACCAGAGTTCGATGGAAATTCTGAAAATCTACAAAGTTTTCTAGATTCTTTAAATCCATTGCAAAACTTCAAAGGCCCACATGAATTGCCGTAAGCCTCACTAAAACAAAATTAAGAGGCCATACAAGAAATTTGATCAGTAACGAAAACACAATTAATGAAATCATTACTCAACTGTCAAAAAAAGTAAAATGAGAATCGGTGGAAGTACTATCTGCTAAGCTTCTTAATCTTCAACAAAGAAATATAGTACGCTAACCATAACACCCAAGAGGTGGAAAAACTGGCAAAGACCCTTGATGGAGCCTATATAAGCGAAGGATTAAGTCATGCACTTGCAACCAAATACACAACTAATATAAATTGCACACTTGATAGGGTTAAACTTATCATGCAAGCAGACACATTCACAAACATGAATGATGCTGTGTCCAAGTTTGTAAAATCGGAAATAACATGTCAAAATAATACTGTCCTCTATTTCCGAAGATGTGCTTATAACAATAATAAAGGAGGCAGAGGTTATAATCGGGGTACAAATAGCAACTACAACAATAATAACCGAGTAAATAAAGGTAATTATAATAATAATAACCGCGGAGGAAGACAAGGCCAAAACAGAGGTAGAGGCCGAGGCTACTCCAACCAAAATAATAATTCCAATAATGTGACAGTGACGCAAAATACGTCGGAAAACTCTCAGAACCCTTTAGGAAACACACAGTATATACAAAGGTTCATTCAATCAAATTTAGTTTTAACATTTTTGTTACTTTGAATAACCATCCAACTAGTACAAAACTCACCTTTTTAATAGACACTGGTGCGCATATATCTCTTCTAAAAATTAATTCAGACAACTACAATATTAAAAACAATATTAATCACAAGGCACCACATTACACACAGTAGATTCAAATTTCGCAATACCGTGTGATGGAATTATCGGCATTGACTTCATAAAAAAGTTCAATTGCCAATTAGACTTCAAACCAACTGAAAATTTGTTTATAATTAGACCTCAAAGTTTAAATTACCCAATTTATGTTCCAATTACATACAGCTCTGGTAACAATAATCTACTACATCCAGCCAGATTCCAAGTGGTAAGAAAAATAGAAATAAATTCAGAAGACGAGTACATACTCGTACACAATCAAGAAATTAGCAATGGAATTTATGTTGCTAACACAATAGCATCATCAAAAAACATGTATATTCGTATATTAAATACAACTAATTCTGATCAATAGGTCCATGTGGAAAAATTAGCCTATGAAAAAATTTCAAATTATGAAATTATTACAACCAATATGAATAAAAGAAACGAAACTGTGCTTAAAAAACTTAAGAAAAATTTTCCATTGCAATTCGAAGAACAGTTAACAAAACTTTGTACAAAGTACAGTGATGTATTCGGATTAGAATCCGAATCCATAACAACTAATAATTTCTATAATTAAACCTTCAGACTAAAGGACGATGAACCGATTTACATAAAAATTACAAAAGTCCACATGGCCACGTAGACGAAATTAACAACCAAGTAGAGAAATTAATAAATAAATAACAAAATAGTAGAACCGTCTGTATCCGAATATAATAGCCCACTCTTGTTAGTTCCGAAGAAGTCATTACCAGACTCAGAGGAAAAGAAATGGCGATTAGTAATCGACTATCGCCAAATCAACAAAAGGTACTCTCTGACAAAAAGCTTTCCCTCAGCCCAGAATTGACATTCTAGATCAACTAGGTAGAGCTAAATACTTTTCTTGCCTTGACTTAATGTTTGATTTTCACCAAATTGAACTGGAAAAAAGAAATATAACATCCTTCTCAACGAGCAATGGCTCATATCGCTTCACGCGATTACAATTTGGTCTTAAAATAGCACCAAACTCATTTCAGAGAAATATGACTATAGCATTCTCAGGTTTAGAACCATCACAAGCATTCCTATATATGGATGATTTAATGGTATTAAGTTGTTCTGAAAAACACATGATTAAAAACTTAACTGATGTTTTTAATGTGTGTAGAAAATATAGTCTCAAGTAACATCCAGAAAAATGTCGATTTTTCATGCATGAAGTCATATTTTTAGGTCACAAATGCACCGACAAAGGAGTACAAAGGAGTACAGACGACAAAAAATATGACGTCATCAAAAATTACCCAGTACCTCATGACGCAGATAGCGCAAGGCGATTTGTAGCATTTTGTAACTACTATCACCGATTTATAAAAAACTTCGCCGACTATTCACGGTACATAACCAGATTCTGTAAAAAGAATGTTCCTTTCGAATGGATAAGTGAATGACAAAACGCATTCGACTACCTTAAAGAATAACTTATGCACCCCATACTTTCACAATATCCCGCTTTTAGCAAAGAAATTTGCATAATAACAGATGCTAGTAAACAAGCTTGCGGAGCGGTTCTAACTCAGAAAAATAATGTAATTCAACTCCCAGTAGCTTATGCATCTTGTTCCTTTACAAAAGGGGAAAGCAATAAAAGCACAACAGAACAAGAGTTATCAGCTATTCATTGGGCAATTACCCACTTCAAGCCATACATATATGGAAAAAATTTCACAATAAAAACGGATCATAGACCATTGACATACTTTCTATGACAAATCCAAGTTCCAAACTGACACGCATGAGGCTAGAACTCGAAGAATACGACTTCACTGTAGAATACCTAAAGGGGAAAGACAATTTCGTAGGTAATGCGCTTTCACGCATAGACGATTTAAAAAATATACAGGCCACTATATTAAAAGTAACAACTAGAAGTGAATGTAAACGGAAAATCTCGCAGTTAATAAACAAGAACTTTTGCCAAGGCAAAATTTTCAAAATGCATCTAAGCCCAACGTATACGTAGTCATCTCTAATGACGAGGTACGGAAAATAGCAATCTTGCATATTAATAATTATACCAGCTTCTTGAAGCATGGAAAGAACATAATCGCAAGAATTGATGTTAGCGATTTAGGTCAGTTCTTCCAAAGGCTTGAAAAACAAGCCGGTATATTAAAAATTAGCCAACTTAAAATGGCACCGAGCGAAAAAGTCTTTGAATCAATTTCAATAGATACCTTTAAGAATATGGGCAATAATATATTACAATTCTTAAGAGTAACGTACTCAAGCCGGTGATCCTCATTGAAAATGAGAAAGAAAAAGAAGCAATATTGTTTACATTCCATGACGATCCAATACAAGGAGGTCATACAGACATACCCAAAACTTTGGACAAAGTAAGAAAATATTATTGAAAAAATGCCGAAAATCGAAAATAACAAAACGAATAAAGACCCCAATGACAATAACTGAGACACCAACACATGCTTTTGATAGAGTGATAGTAGACAATATAGGTCCACTACCCCGATCGGAAAATAGCAATGAGTACCCTGTTACGCTAATATGCGATTTAACCAAATACTTAGTATCCATTCCAATTCCGAATAAAAGTAGAACTGTTACCAAAGGTATATTTAAAAACTATATTCTGAAGTACGGTCCTTCATTACGAACATGGGAACAGAATATAAGAATTTCATTATAAACGACTTGTGCGAGTATTTGAAAATAGACAACATAAGGTCTACTGCACATCACCACCAATGAATACTTTCGTTCATACATAGTTGGATACAATAATTTACATATTGTTTCAACACGACTATTAATGTAAAGAATGCCTTCAACACAGTTAGTTGGGAAATGATACTGGCTGGATGCGCTGTCACACTATAATATCCCTAAATATCTAAAGAGGCAGTGCTGATGATGTAGCAGTCGTCTCCATAGGCAAGGAGCTTTAAGATACTGAGGATATGTGCAGCGCACATTGAACACGACGCAACGTTATGGGGCTATGGGCCGCTCCATTAGAGTGGACAATATAGTCAACGCCATGCTAGAGTCGGAGGCAGATTTGAATCTAACAAGCACCATAAGTCACCATAACTCAAAATGTAATACAATGTAATATTTTGTTAATAAACGAATATAAAAACAAGTAAGAACGTTGCAGTTAGGTGCAACTAACTGCGATATACTCTGTTCCCATAGGTGCATTTTATTTATTTAATAAACTTTTAATAAACGAAATTTTCGGCAATTAGCAATCGTACATTGCAAGCAACAAACAGCTGTGCGCGCAAATTAATTGATTTTCTATGCATATATACAAAGGCTGCATGCTATAATATTCTAAGAATTGCGATTGAATTGTGTGTTGTGTAGCAGTGAACATATTTAGGTTTAGCTAACGATTACGTGCTATTATCAAAAGGAACTGGGTTCGAATCCCGCTGGAAACTTTTTGTTTTTTAATCGAAAACTTATAAATTTTATTTTTTAAATTTATTATTATTTTTATAATTATGTTGAAATGCTTTCTGTCATCTTAGCAATTCCTACTAAGCCATTTCCATCATGAATGATGCAGTTGGCCACAACAAACTTCTTTGCCGATTTACCACGTTTTTTGCCAGTTCTTAGAAAGAGCCGCGGGTAACATAACTGCAAAATTTGGTTGCTTACGCTCCAAAAATGCGAAAATTACAGGGTATTTTCAATATGCCACGCCCTTTATTGAGTCGCCTCCTTCTGCCTGTTACCCATTTTAATTGGCACTGGCTGCTAGACTTCGGCTTGTGGAATTAATATTATGCATTCAGTTGAGTAGACTGCAATAATCTTACTTGTTTTTCAATTCAAAGCATTAAAAAATATTCTATACCGATAACAGTAGCTTTCTAAATCTAATATTATACAATTTATTTCTGATAATCAATTTATTTATTATTTCGGAAATAAATAAATATATATTAAAATTAAAAATAAAATTATGTGAGTTTACAAGACTAAGCGAAATTTAAATTTCTTTCACTATATCTATCTCTAAATATATATCAGCTCACATGTTCATCTAAAATTTTACTCATGTATTTCTATTATTATACAAATTTTTAATAATAATCAATTTATGTATTATTTCGGAAATAAATAGTTATATGGTATTTGAAATTTAAAAAATTAGATGAGTTTACAACATTAAAATAAATTTAAATGTGTATCTATATATCTAAATTTATATCATTTCATGTTTAAAAATTTTACTCATGTATTTATATTTATTTATATTTACATACACAGTAAAATTGATTGTGCTCATCTAGATTCCTACTTTGCAGGAAAAGACAATTCTGGTATTTCTATTATTTTTGAATATAATTAAAGTGTGTAAAATTACATATTATATGTATTTATATAGTATATACACAAATATGAATGACAGACAATCGTGAACACACGAATCTTTACGTATATTTCTATACCAGTGTGGGTTTATGTGTTGAATTAAAACTACTTTGCCTTACCTTAATAGAGAGACAGTTAAATATCTGAATTGTAATGTGTGGTGATGAATCATCTCTATGCTCTTGGCTGTTTTCCTCGTTTGTTAAAGTATTTTCATCACATTTATAAAAAACATTTTTTGTGGGAGTCAATTCATCAGTGTTGGCTAAACTATGTATAATCTGATGCTCTCCATGACTGACCGATTTGGATGTTATTTCCTTTTTTAACATTTCATCATTGTTTTTTAATGAAGATACAAAATGTAATGATGTCGAATTAGTTTGTAGATTATTTTTATTTGACAACATGGGATCAAATATATTGGTTTCAATAGTTAATGGCGGGTTTGCAGAAGCAGAAGGCACACTCGGTGTGTAATTGATTTTTTGTAATAGATTAAATGAATCAATTTCATTATTATTTTGCGCTGCTGATAACGCGTTATCACATTGACAGCAACATGTTTTTGAATCAAATACAGCACAAACACATTTTGATACATTTTCATTTATATTGCATTGCTTCGTGTCATGATTATGATGGGTTTTATGATTTTCATTGGAATTTTTTTCACTTTTATAAATTTGTAAATCTGCAATATCGCGTTCGTTAACCAAAGTGAGGCACAAACGACAAACTTGGTGATACTTGTGTGGTACATTATACATTATTATAAGTAATGAATGTTTGTTTACACTGTTGATGGAATAAGCAAACGTTTTCTTTGTTTTGTTATATTTAAAATTATAACTTTAAACCAAATTAGAAAACAAAGTTAAGGACTATTTATCAATTTTTCAACATTTTACAACCAACATTTAGTTCACGGAAAATAACTCAGTTTCTTCGTTCTTTTACCTTACTTCGCGAACTACTGGTTTTTTCATTATCAGGGGTGCATAATAAAAAATTATTAGTATACAAATGTTGATCACTAACACCGCTAACCATACAACACACAACAGGACAACCAGGACAAACGTTTTTGCACCATAATTTTTGGTCCTTATGTATGTGTATGTATGTTGACACGAGCACGAGAAGCAGCACACAAAAATTGAAATTTCTTCGCGACGCGATCCCATTGGTTTCCTTCTGAGTGCATACACACATATACACTTCCTCGCTCAGGGCTATATCAACTTCTGCTTTCGCGCTGATCAAAAATATATATGAATATACTTTATGGGGTTTGCGGCCACTCCTTGAGCTTGTTGCATACATTTTCACAAAACCATTATTCCCTGAATTCCCATATTCAAAGAGTTCAAGGTATAACAAAATACCTTGAACTAGAAAAACACAAAATTTGGCGTTACATAATATTCTTTTTTTCTTAAACAACTATCAAAATTAGAGTTTTTCTGAAAAATTGTATGGTACCCATTATTTATTATAAGGTCCTTTAGACATTTTGACATATTGTTAATAATTTATTTTGTGCCGATTTTAGCCCTTTGGCTCTTGGCACTTTCTGCAACCGTACATTTAGGACGGATGTTGTTGATATCGACATTATATGAACTAGGCGGCCCAACTCTCTCCACAAATTTTTAACAGGGTTGAGGTCTGGGGATTATGCCAGTGTTTTCAAGAGTTTAGGGCAGTTGCAATACAACCAGGATCTGACTTTGCGGACGTGATGGCTAGGTGTCATTGTGCTGGTGCAGCTTAAATGTGTCTACAATACCCATTTTGTCAGTCAACTGCTTTAAATATTTTTTCAAAATGTTTTGTATCGTAATCTTGGGTCGTAATGTCACCTATAAAAACCTGCTTCCTTGGTGGAAATTAAGCCTTAAATTATGACGGAACCTCCGTCGTGTTTTACGGTTGACCTGAAATATTTTTTTTTAGCTTCATATTAACTTTTTACCACACCGTTGTCTACACATAACTTCCGAACAAATTAAAGTTGCTTTCTTTAAGGAATATCATGTTATGCCAGCACTGGTCCACTTGAGGCAAATAATATCCTTTATTTTCGCTTAGCAATTAGGTTATTGTACTCATGTTTTTTATCTCGGACGCCAAATTCATATATCCTCAGGGTTAGATTTTTGGGTTGTCCAGTTTGCTTAATTGAGGCGATCCTTGTTTCATTTTTGATACTTCGGATGATGTCACCCACGGTATTCATTACACACTTATTTTTTTGAATTTGACCCATGCACGCATAATCACATATTATGCTCACAAGGTGTGTGTGTGTAATATTCTTTATAAACACTTTCATACTCTTTTCACAAATAATCATGAAAACGCTAGTATTTTGCATGAGGATGAACCAATGGAGAAATTTCATTTTATGCCAGTATATACATATACATGCATTTATATTTGAGAGAGAAGAAAGCAGATCTCAAAAGGCATAGGGCAGAGAGAGCGAGACAGCGCGAGAGAGAGAGAGAGAGACAACGCATGAAACATGTCCATCATAAAAAAAAACAAGTAAGAAAGCTCTATTCGAGACTGCTCGACTACGAGATACCCTGAGCCCTTCAAAAAAATATGATACTCTTCTTCTTTGCGCATGTATAAGCGCGCGCTCTGCTAAATGCGCAGTTGCTGCCGTGGCATGGGCAGCTATACTGCATTTGTAAAAATGTTAAATGGTTTAGTAAATAAAAAAGCAAAATAAGCAATATGTTTTTTTAAAAAGCCAGAATTCCCTCTGTCAGTTGTTTTCAACTTTTTCCTGTAATTGAATTTTAAAATACCCAGATTTGACTGGAAAATAGCTGATTTGGCAACACTGGTATATTCTCATATCAATCGAACTGATTCGATATATCACTGTCTGTCTGTCCATTCTGTCCGTTCGTGTCGATGCGTCTATCACAGAAACTGTAAGAGCTATTAATTATTTTTTTGTTTGGTCGTCACGCACATATAGAATTTGTTTTAGAAAATCGATAACTATTCCCGTTTCAATGATATCGACAAAATCGACGCTTGTATGAATGTGTATATATATATATATATATATATATATATATATATATATATATATATATATATATATATATATATATACATGAGTATGTCCAGCTTCTCGAGCTTTAATAGCGCCGAAAAATATTGCATTCAAACAATATATATATATATATATATATTTTTTTTTCCCTATCCGCTATGGCACATGAAAAATCGATAGTTTTGCGGTGTGCAAGAAATCAGTAATGAGTTAGAGAGTCGAAATGTGGAATATACAGTGGACAGCAAAGATTTTTTTCTTTGGCAACGAATAAGTGATGCACGATGGGCAAATATTAAAAATTTTAATTTACAGATTTATTAACTTATATTTTTACAACAATTTGAAATATAATAATAATAATTGCAATATTTGGCTTAGCATAAAAGTTATAACTAAACAAGAAGGCTCTAGTCGAGACGACTCGACTACGAGAACCCTGAACCTTGCAAAAAAATGAATATTCTTCTTTACGCACGTTTAAGAGCGCGCTGTGCTAACCGCGCAGTTGCTGCCGACGGTTGGGGGTGGGATGGCTGTACTTTGCCAAATTACAAGTCCCTAGTAGTTTAAATACTTTTTTTTTTTCAAATTGATGGCGAAGGGGTCGTGGTATCTAAAATCTGAAAATTACAAAATCTGCGTATCCATAATATCTATATAAATATACAAATTTGAAGTCTCTAGCTAAAACGGTGTAGAAGTTATGCTAGAAAAAGGAATGGGATGAGTTATCGAAAAAAGAAAATAAACTTGTACTGCGTAACTAAGATACGAGTATTCATGTAAAATTTCAGCTCTCTAGCTTTAGTAGTTTCCGAAATCTCGACGTTCATAAGGACGGACGGACAGACAGGGACAGACAGACGGACAGGGCTATATCAACTTATTTTTTTGTGCAGATCAAGAATATATATACTTTATGGATCTGCGATGTCTCCTTCTGCCTGTTACATACATTTTCACAAAAACATTATACCCTGAATTCCCATTTTCAATGGGTTCAGGGTATAAAAAGCAAAAATATTAATGGTCCTAAGTGACTTCCCTGAGGTACACCAGGCGAAACAAAGATAAGTTTAGAAATAGCTGTTCTCAGCAATACTCTTTGGGTTCTACCCTTCAAATAGGATGAAATCCAGTACACAAGTATAGGGGAATATCCTAAGCGTTCAAGCTTTAGAATAAGTATCTGGTGATGAACTGAGTCAAATGAAGTCAGTATAAATAACATCAGTTTGCATTTTTTTCGGAAAACTGTCAGTGACAAGCGAAATAAATTCAAGAAGATTAGAGGACGTTGATCAATTTTGAACAAATCCATGCTGGGATGGATGAATAATCGATTTGCAAAAATGTTGCAATGCCGATGTTATAATTTTTTCAAATAACTTATAGCAGATAATTTCGCAATACCTCTATAATTGGAAATATTAGATCTTCCTCCTTTTTTATATAGAGGAATGATGAAAGATTCTTTCCAAATTGAAGGGAACACAGAAGTTTCAAAAGACAAATTAAGCAATTTTAGGCTGAAGAGAAACACTACACTCTTTAATCACACAACTTGGAATATTGTCAACACCAGGAGAGAAAGATGATTTTAACGTCCTAATGGCTGAAGCTTACCTCTTTAGCTGTGACCTAAGGAGTGTTAATAGAACCATATTCAGAAAGTAAATATGGATAGGAATTGCTGTTAAAATCAACAGAGGAGAAAGTGGATTGAAATAAATCTGCAAATAGATCAGACGAATCCTGATCATTACAAGTTTTTTCAGCACCAAGGACAAATGAGGACGGCAAACCAGAAGATTTGCGCTTTACGTTAACAAATGCGTAAAATTGTTTAGGATCTTGAGCAAACTGATGTTTGCAACGTATAAGATAATTCTCATAACAACGAGAATTTAAAAGATTGAAGTTTGACTTGGCTTTGGAATATTTAGGCCAGTCAACACTTGAGCCAGACTTTTTATAATTTTTAAAACATTTAGATTTAATGTTTCTTAAATTCGAAAGAGTTAGTAAACCAAGGCGGTGTATTTGAGCTGAGCGATATGCGACGAAGAGGGACGCACACATCAAGAATAGAATTTAAGGTCTTATAAAAAAACGAAGCAGCAAAATTAATGTCATCTGACTCATATAAAAGAGACTAGTCTGTTAAATTAAATTATTCGTTAAGCAAAAAAAAATTGCATTTATGATAACAGCGACTTAGTTTAGAAAGCAAATAAGGTTGAGGATTATCAGCAGATAATAAAACCAATAAAGTGGGGTGATGTATATCCTCAGGTAAGCAGAAAGGAGTTGATTTGATAACATTAATAATGGAATCATGATTAATGAACACATGATCAAGAGTGCGATTCACATGATTAGTGATAGAGTTCATCTGAAACATAGATAGATTAAATAATTCATCAAAAGGATAGTGATCAATTGTCAGAATATAGTAATTTGCATTAGTAGCGGACCAAGAAGTGTTAGGAATATTAAAATCACCCAACACCAGAAGCAAGTCTCTATTATTTACATGTTCGTAAATTTCTTTAATACAAGTTATATTTTCAGCATAAACTTGTACATCAGAAGATGGAGGGATATAAGAACATGTAATAAACAATGAACACGATGGGAGAGTTAATTTAACCCCTACAATCTCCGCATCCTGAAGGGAAGAAAAGGTAAACAATTCGGAGAGGATACTGGATTTCACAGCAATTAACACCCCACCCCCCTTACGCATCAAACGGTCAAGTCTATAAATAGTGAAATTACTTGAAAAAATCTCACTATTATGAATATTATGACTTAACCATGTTTTAGTGAAAGCAATTATATCATTTTGAGCACTAAAACTATGTAGCAAAAGGCTTTTAATCTTAGAATTTAAGCCACGTACATTTTGGTAAATTAAGGAAAGATGATAAGAAGATTGTGAAATATTTAGTTTTTTGGTACATTGTTTGAAGTAGATTGCACCGACGGTAAATTCAAAGAAATAGGATTCGATTTGTTTCGATTTTTAGGTTTCAATTCATGTACAACTACATGAGGTGGCCAGAAATTAGGATCACATATTGTTGTAAAGAAATTCGACGGCACATTGATATTGAATGAGGCAATTTCTCGCGGAGTTGTGAAACTAAACTTCGATACAAAAACATTGGCTGAAATCTTGCTAGAAATAAAAGCCGATACCGCCTCACATGTCGTATCAGATGAAAGCCTAGATAAAAAAACTTGCTTTCGAGGAGAGAAAACAGATAAGGTAATGCCATTATTGGCTGACTTATTGTCACTCTTTGCCTGAACAATAATTGGGGAAGAATCCAATTTTTGAACTTCAGCTGTACATAATCTGTTGGCAGTGGACATAATCTTGTCATAATCACTCCCAGTAAAACCTGCACATTTACTATGCATCAAATTATCACACAACCAGCAATTTACAAATTGTGCTTGTGCAGAATCAACTGCCTGCCTGAAAGTACAACATTTTTTGCAACAGCTCATATTGGCAATTGGGACCAAACACAAAATGCAGAAGAAAAGAGAAATACAAGAAAGATATAAAATCAAAGAGAGATATAAATATGTTGAGAGAGCAAGTCCAACAACAAAACAGCCGTTAGAGAGCAGAACGAAAGCTGAACAGCGCGAGAGTATACTTGCACAGCACGCAGTTAAAGTAAAAGAGAGGCAATTACAAAAACAATAGCAAGTGAGAGCAAATTTGCAAACATTCACACTAACAAACGTATTTAGAGTGAAGTGGGGAGAGCGCCAAAAATAAAAAACAGAAAAGCAAAATGCAAATAATGTAAAGAATAAAACCAACGCTGCACCAAACTGAAAATTAAAAGCAATTTCTTAAAGACACAGCACACCACGGATCAAACCTTGCACAGGAATATAAATATATTTGCATAAGTCAACATCCGCGATTATGTGAAACTTTAATAAAATTACTTTAATGCGAAGATAAAACAAAATTGCAGAGCACAAAAATAAACACGTCTGATAACTCTCACTGAGAACTCTCTCTGGATATAAGCATACTACTCTCTCGATCGGCTGCCTTCTGCGGCTGAGATATGTAATAAATATATGTATATGTAGTTTAGAGCTTCTTTGGATTGAACAAATAAAATCATTATATGAAAGCCACACAAACGGAGCACACGCTCCCGATTTTTTATTCCTTTCACAATCCACTTGGCCCATCATCTGACATGGAATCCACTTGTCCCATCATCTGACATGGCGATCGTTTACAGCACTAATAAATGGATCTGAGGATACCATTCGTTTTATATTCAGCTGATCCGAGTTTGACAAAATTTTCGGTCGTTCTGATTTTGGCTTATTTTCCACTCAATCTTCATATTTAAACCTTCCAATGACAGATTGTACTGTAGAATGACTGAAATAATATTGAAATATTGAAAATAATATGGCGTTCTTCAATTGTTAAATGTTTTCCTTGCATTTTTAATCAGTTTTTGTCCACTCGCCAACTAAATGTGCATAAATTTTCCTTTGAATTTATTTTGCAACTATGCATAAAACAAATAAGCAAAAGTTCGCAAAAAACCCTTATCATTTTCGCATTTTGTCTACAGGTAAAGTTCTAGGAAAGTACGCTGTACGAGAACTTTATTGTAGGCAAAAACGCGTTTTTATACCCTGAGCCCATTGAAAAAGGGAAATCAGGGTATAATAGTTTTGTTAAAAGTATTTAACAGGCAGAAGGAGGCGTGGCAGACCCTACAAAGTATGTATATTCTTGAAAAAGGTGACGAGAAAAGTCAATATAGCCCTGTCCGTCCGTCCGTATGTAGAAACGCGTCGATCTCAGCAACTATAAGAGCTAGAGGCTTCATTCTTTTTTAGGTCCGTGTATTACAAACGGTATATATATATATATAGTTTATTTCAGAAAATCGATAACTTTTTTCGTTTCAGAGTTATCGATTTTAATATCTATCGAGAATCAGTTATAAGTTAGAGTCTCTAAGTCTTCTGTATAAATATAGATATTAATTTAATACAATTTCGGTTTTTGTTAGATCGGCCCCAAATTCGCCCCCATTCCCCCAAATTTGGAATAAAAAGTAATTGGAATATTAGAGACTTGCAATTTGGCAAATAGGCGATTTATTTAGTGCTATTATTATATTCTGAAAGTTTCATGTAGATAGTCCATCTAGAAATGGAGTTATAAGCGTCAAAAGTTCAGCTCATCCCACCCCCAAGTCACGTCAGCAACTGTGCGGTTAGCAGAGCGCGCGCTTACACGTGCGTAAAGAAGAAGAGTTTCATATTTTTTTGATGCCTACGAGATATCGTAGTCGAGCAGTCTTGACTAGAGCTGTCTTGCTTTTTTAGTTATAACTTTTATGCTAAGCAAAATATTGAAATTATTTTTTTCTGAATTGTTAAAATATTAGTTAATAAATATATATAATATATGATAAACATTTAATAAACGAAATATTTCGGCAATTAGCAAACGCACATTGCGAGCAACAATTGTTGTGCGCGCAAATTAATTTATTTTCTATGCATTCATACAAAAGCTGCATGCCATAATTTTCTAAGAATTGCGATTGAATTGTGTGTTGTGTAGCAGTGAACTTATTTAGGTTTAGTTAACAATTACATGCTGGCAACGCCTCCGTTGGTGTCCCCACAAGACCCACAGCTTACCCTTCAAACCGGGACTCCGGCGCTTACGTGCGGTCCAGTTCGCTGGGGTCCTCTTATCCTGCTCTCTTCGCTATCCTTGTACGTTCTTGTACTTCGGCGCCATCTGGGTCAGTTGTGTGAGGGACGTGAAGTCATGACGCCTCACATACAACCTGTACTCAGGGGTGGTATTCTCGTACGCCCTATACAGCTCTAGCGCCGTGCTATACATCGCCTGGCGCATCAGTAACCTGAGCGCATTCAAATAATCTTTAAAGCTTTCTTCCTTCTTCTGATGGCGAGCGCGAATCTTATCCTAAAGGCGGTTGAAATACTGTGGCGGTAGAAAGAAATCTAAGAACTCCCTCTTGAACTCGACCCAGGGTATATTCCTTAGCCCACTGGTTAGGAACCACGTTTCTAATTCATCTAGCCACGTCTTGACCCCCGCAGAGTAACTGCCGCTTTGGATAAACGTGGACAGCCTCTTCCGTAAATCGGCTATCACCCTCGAGCCCAAATTCAGCTCGTCCGGATTTTGACACTCACCTTCTCTCATCCTTATATTGCGGGTCAACCAATTCCTTGACTGCTCCATTTTCGCTTCGTCTTGTCCACTCTGTGTTATTTGATTTCATTATATTTGATTTTCCTTTACTTTACATGATTTCGTTAGCCTATCCACTGATTTTATTTAATTTAATTTTATTCATCGTCTATATATTTTTATTTATTACTTTTATTTTTCGACTCTTTTTTTATACCCTGAACCCATTGAAAATGGGAATTCAGGGTATAATGTTTTTGTGAAAATGTATGTAACAGGCAGAAGGAGACGTCGCAGACCCCATAAAGTATATATATTCTTGATCAGCACAAAAAAATAAGTTGATATAGCCCTGTCCGTCTGTCCGTCCGTCCGTCCGTCCGTCCGTCCGTCCGTCTGTCCGTCCGTCCGTATGAACGTCGAGATTTCGGAAACTACAAAAGCTAGAGAGCTGAAATTTTACATGAACACTCGTATCTTAGTTACGCAGTAATTTGTTTTTTCGATAACTCATCCCATTCCTTAATTATCGATAAAAAATAGAAAATTCGTTTACGTTTTTTAGGTTTTTCGAGCATAACTTCTACACCGTTTTAGCTAGAGACTTCAAATTGTATATTTAGATAGATATTATGGATACGCAGATTATGCAATTTTCAGATTTTGGATGCCACGCCCCCTTCGCCCCCAATATGAAAAAAACATATTTCAACTACTAGAGACTTGAGATTTGGCAAACGGACAAATTTGAATGCTATTAATATATTCTGAAAGTTTCATGAAGATAGTTCATCTAGAAACGGAGTTATAAGCGTTCAAAGTACAGCCCATCCCACCCCCAAACGTCTGCAGCAACTGCGCGGTTAGCAGAGTGCTCGTTTATACTTGCGTAAAGAAGAAGAATATTAATTTTTTTGCAGGGTTCAGGGTATCTCGTAGTCGAGCCGTCTCGACTAGAGCCTTCTTACTTGTTTCTTTTGTTCTCATGTTTTCCATTGGTTTTACTTTGCTTGGCCTCTGGCCCACTGTTCACTATTCAGATGAGGGGCGCGCAGGGGGCCTCGCGCCACCGCCTGAAAGATACCCGCCCTGGGGCGTGGCTGAACAAGTGAGGAAGTGGGGCATGAGGTAGAATGAGCAATTGGTCCTTTCGGTTTTATAGATTAATTGGAAGAGCGGGTATCACGTATGGCATAGAATTGGACCGGATCCCCAGGGCTGTGAGCGGCAAAATCCCCCATACGGGGGATCGCCGGTTGGCATATGAGGCGCGTCGTTTGGCAAGAGGAAGAGGAGGAGGAAGAGGAAAATAGACAACGATACGCTGAAGGATGAACACAGGGAATGTCGTCCGGTGACGAGGATAAAAGGAACGAATCAGGAGGAGGGAGAAGGGGCTCTAATGGGGTGGTAAAGCGAATCGAGGATTTGGAGGGCGAGCTCAAAAAGCGTCCACTAGAAGTAAATGCGATAGAGGCAACGGCGGAGGAAATGACCAAACTGTAAGAAACCGACTTGAGATCGCCGGTCGATACGCAGGCCGCATAGAATGTGGGCGCGCCGTCTAAGGAGAAGGTGATTGAAGAGCAGGTAGACGAATCCCGTTGGGGCCATCGAGCCGTCGAGAAGCGCGCACAGTGCGCCCATAGAAGAATACAATTTGCCTACTCTGCTCCGAAGGTTAATCGCATTCTGGAAAGGTTGCGACACCCCAGATTTATATCCACGCTAGATCTAAGGAGCGATTACTGGCAGATCTCAATGGCGGCGATAGAAAGTGCACAGCGGTCACCATACCAGGAAGAGGTTGGTACCAATGGCGAGTGATGCCATTTGTGAGTGAGTGATGCGCTGGACTGTGGCGTCGGGCCCCAAACGGAGGTTTTCCGCCGGTTGAGAGCGGCTAACCTCAAGGTCAACAGGAAGAAGTGCAGTTCCTTCCGATAAAAGTTGACCAAAGTTTATCTCGATAGATCATCGAGATCGTGTTATAAGAGGAGAATGACCAATGAATGAAATCGTGAAATCTGATTTTAGATGCCACGCCCCCTTCGCCAAAAAAAAACCCATTTCAAATACTAGAGACTTGTAATTTGATAAATAGACAAATTTGAATGCTATTAATATATTCCGAAAGTTTCATGAAGATAGTCCATCTAGACATGGAGATAAGCGTTCAAAGTACAGCCCATCCCACCACCAACCGTCGGCAGCAACTGCGCGGTTAGCAGAGCGGTTAGCAGAAGAAGAATATTAGATTTTTTTTTGCAGGGTTTAGGGTATCTCGTAGTCGAGCCGTCGTGACTAGAGCCTTCTTGTTATTATAAAAATTATAATTGTTACGGGTAATATATGACTTTTTTATAATTCTTTTATGAACTTCCGGCGATTTCCGTGATAATACTTATTATAAATCCTTCTTAAAAGTTCCTCATACGGTGTATGATTAGAGATGTACATAGTTCACCGGCAGGATTGCCCGAAATGCTCGTGAACGTGTTCGATAACAGTGGCGCCCCTAGGAATGAAAGACGCAGACGAACTTCTTTTGATTGAACGTGAAGTGGAGTTCACTTTATTTTGCTTGACTGTTCTAGTAATCAGACATGGATGCTATAAAAAAGTTGGAAAAAAATGAGAAAGTTGTCAACAGAACGGATAACAAATAAATAGTGTTCTGTTAAACAAAAACATACTATAGTATAGTATATAACAAAGAAACCAATGAAAGATTTATCAATTTAAATTAATTTTAATTCGAGGTCTAGATCCATGATCTCTTTATGTTTATATCCTGAAGCCATTGAAAATGAGAAATCATTGTATAATGGTTTTGTTATAGTATATATATTCTTGAGCAGAGCGATGAACTGAGTCGATTTAGCCCCGTCAGTCTGTTCGTCCGTCCTTAAGAATGATCTCGATCTCAGAAACTGTAAGAGCTAGACACTCAATATTTTTTTATTAGGTCTGTGTATTCGATAATTAGGAAAGGGGATGGGTTATCGAAAAAACAAAACAAACTCGTACTGCGTAACTAACATACGAATATTCATATGAAATATCAGCTCTCTAGCTTTTGTAGTTTCCGAAATCTCGACGTTCATACTGTCGGGCGGACAAACGCACAGACGGACAGGGCTATATTTATTAAAATTAACACATAGAACATGAAAGGCACTGTGCAAAGAATAATCCGTAGTGCACACAAGTAAATGTAGCGGACGACAGTGTCTAGTTGTTCGGGACGGAACCGAAAAATTAAGACGCATCAACAAAGAGGACGAATCAATATTGCCATTAATCAATTTGTGCAGAAAAACAATTCCTAAAATTGTTCTGCGATTGATTAACGATGGAAGATCAATGAGCTGAAGCCTACTATGGTAAGACGGTAATCGTAAATTACTATCCTAGTTAAGATCCCTTAAGGCAAAGAGAAGAAACTGTTTTTGGACCGATTCAGCACGATCCTGATACAGTTTATGTTGAGGAGAATAGATAACTGAGCAATACTCTAGGATAGGACGCACAAGCGAAGTAAATAATTACTTAGTAATAAAAGGATCTTTTAATTCCTTAGACCAACGTTTAATAAAGCCAAGAACACTTTTGGCTTCATTTATGATGGTAGAAATATAAAGATTGAAATTCAGTTTACAATCAAAGAGAACACCAAGATTTTTGACTGTAAGGATGCGTTGTAAGGAAATGTTGTTAATTTTATAGTCAGCAATATGAGGAACCGTACGACTGAAGGTCATTGTCATACACTTTGAGCTATTTAGGTGCAACTGGTTTGCCACACACCAAAGTTGAAATGCATTCAGGTCATCTTGAAGGTGTAAATGCCCATTTGCATTGGAGTATGGAAGACAAAGTTTTACATCATCCGCATACATTAATAAGGTAGAATAAGAGATACAACTGGGAAGGTCATTAATAAAAAGCAAAAAAAAGTAATGGTCCTAAATGACTTCCCTGAGGTACACCAGGCGAAACAAAGATAAGTTTAGAAATAGCTGTTCTCAGCAATACTCTTTGGGTTCTACCCTTCAAATAGGATGAAATCCAGGACACAAGTTTAGGGGAAAATCCTAAGCGTTCAAGCTTTAAAATAAGTGTCTGGTGATGAACTCAGTCAAATGAAGTCAGTATAAATAACATCAGTTTGCATTTTTTTCGAAAAACTGTCATTGAAGCGAAGTAAATTCAAGAAGATTAGAGGACGTTGATCGATTTTGAACAAATCCATGCTGGGATGGATGAATAATCGATTTGCAAAAATGTTGCAATGCCGATGTTATAATTTTTTCAAATAGCTAAGCTATGTGTCTATGTGTGAGGTGTGAATATGTGATTCCCCCATCCTTAAAAAAGCCTGTCGTCAGGCGGATATAGTAGGGTATAGGGAACTAGTTATTTGTTGAATTGTATTGTTTGGAATTCCTAATTATTCTGTTTTTGGTACTTTTTTATGTGACTATTTGACAATTAGTCTCTTAGGAATATTTTTAAACTTAGAGATTAAGTACAATATTAAAGTTATAGTTATTATTATAAGGGTAGTAATGGTAATGATTTTAAAGACATGATTTTAAAGACATGGTTTTAAAGACATTATTATGTGTAGTGTGTTCAAAGATTATTTCTTTGGCTTGTATATGTATATGATATTGGTTCTAACTTTGTAATATTATTAGATATATAAATGCTTTGTGTATAGTTGAGTTTTGAGTTTCTTACAGATATTTCGTTTGATTGTATTGAACAATCAAATATTTTTATTATATTATTGCCTTCTATAATTAATTCATTTTCTACACAATTTTTCCTTCAGTTTTGTCTTGGGAAGGTTCCAAGTTACAATTATATTTGGTTCAATGAATGAAGTCTTATATCTTATATGTTTTAATATATTTACATGAAGTTACGGTTTGGTTTATTATTCCTGATATACAACTATTCTTTTCAATCGATTTTGCGTTATAGTTGAATAAGGCTTCATTATTATAATAATATTTATCGTAGCAATTTTCAATTAAAATATTTGTATTTTCATCAGAATATGGAAGTATCTCAAAAACAGGCAATTTAATTATCTCTCTTGGAATATTTTTTATTATTAATATTTCATTTGTGCCCTATTAAACCATGTGGAAGATTTTATATTTGATAACTTTTCTGAATTAACGTGTTGTAAATAGTTATGTTTTAATAGTTTTAGGTTAAATATTCCTAATCTTGTGAGTTGCATACCCATTTCTATATCATCGATATACTCTGTGAAGTGGTTTTGGGTTAAATATTCCCAATCTTGTGAGTTGCATACCCATTTATATATCTTCGATATACTCTGTGAAGTGGTATAAATTGAATACTAAGTTTTCTAATTTCAGTGATTTTTCTTTTTCTTCTCTAATGGAATTTAATATTTCTAATCCTTGATTTATGGTGTCTATTACGTGATTTAGCTCGTTGGTTTGTACGCTATTTTCTGATACATTATTTATTTTGTCTTCTAATTCATCACTATCTTCCTGATCTAATGTTCCGAAAAGATATTTGTAAAATGATCCTACAACATTTATTAATCCGCGTCTATTTCGCTAGATTATTCTAATTCCTTTAATTTCTCTGTTTAGTTTATCTATTAGGTATTGAATAAATTATTGTATTCTTGAGCTTGTTCTATTAGGTTATTATATGTTATATCAATTTTAGTTATATTTACTTTTAAGTAATGATTTTCGAAGTTAATTGGTAAGTCCATTGTGCCTGTTTTAAATAGTAAATAACCGTTCTGGGCTTTTGTTGGATTTATCTCAATGCTTTGATTTTGTAATGTGTTGATATTTATTGATAAGATGATTATTATAGTATTTATGATGGTCGTCTTAAACTGTTGACCTGTAATTAATTATCAAATTTGCTTTTATTAGCTTTCATTTTCGTTTTAAATTTTGATTTATAGAGTGCTATTTTTCTACCTCTGTTGACTTCTTCATAGTGTTTGTTATCTATTTGTGTTATATTTCCCGTTTGTTTAAAAGGGTTTGTAGATTTTGTTTTTTACTAATGGTTATTTTCTGTACCTAATGTCTACTTCTAATTCTGTTCTATTTTCATTTAGAATTTCTATTTTATTATACCCTGAACCCATTGAAAATGGAAAATCAGGGTATAATGGTTTTGTTAAAAGTATGTAACAAGCAGAAGGAGGCTTGGCAGACCCCACAAAGTATATATATTCTTGATCAGGGTGACGAGAAAAGTTGATATAGCCATGTACATATGTGTGGCTGCGTGCGCATTTGTACATTTGTATGTAAAGCTAATTGTAAAAGAGTTTAAATTTGAAAAAAATCGAAAAATGTTCAATAAAATATTGAGATTATATGCTGAAACGTTCAATACATTTCATTAAACACTTTCATATTTATTAAACAAAATAAAGCAATTAAAATAGCAATGCAAATGCAAGCAACGTTGGTAACGCAAAGCAATTTTTCTATGCGTGTGTGTTTTCTATGTTGCCATCCATGTAGATTCTTAGAATCACAATTTTCTTTGAATTGTGTTTAGCATTGCATTTGAATTGTATTGGTATTTTCAGCCTCTGCTTTAGTTTTTTGTTTTTTATACCCTGAACCCATTGAAAATGGGAATTCAAGGTATGTTTTTGTGAAAATGTATGTAACAGGCAGAAGGAGACGTCGCAGACCCCATAAAGTATATATATTCTTGATCAGCACAAAAAAATAAGTTGATATAGCCCTGTCCGTCTGTCCGTCCGTCCGTCCGTCCGTATGAACGTCGAGATTTCGGAAACTACAAAAGCTAGAGAGCTGAAATTTTACATGAACACTCGTATCTTAGTTACGCAGTACAAGTTTATTTTGTTTTTTCGATAACTCCTCCCATTCCTTAATTATCGATCAAAAAATCGTTTACGCTTTTTAGGTTTTTCGAGCATAACTTCTACACCGTTTTAGCTAGAGACTTCAATATATATATTTGTATATTTAGATAGATATTATGGATACGCAGATTATGTAATTTTCAGATTTTGGATGCCACGCCCCCTTCGCCCCCAATTTGAAAAAGACGTATTTCAAATACTAGAGACTTGTAATTTGGCAAATGGACAAATTTGAATGCAATTAATATATTCTGAAAGTTTCATGAAGATAGTCCATCTAGAAACGGAGTTATAAGCGTTCAAAGTACAGCCCATCCCACCCCCAACCGTCGGCAGCAACTGCGCGGTTAGCAGAGCGCGCGCTTATACGTCCGTAAAGAAGAAGAATATTAATTTTTTTGCAGGGTTCAGGGTATCTCGTAGTCGAGCCGTCTCGACTAGAGCCTTCTTACTTGTTTTTTTTTATACCCTGAACCCATTGAAAATGGGAAATCAGGGTATAATGGTTTTGTTAAATGTATGTAACAGGGAGAAGGAGGCGTGGCAGACCTCATAAAGTATATATATTCTTGATCAGGGTGACGAGAAAAGTTGATATAGCCATGTCCGTCTGTCCGTCTGTCCGTATGTTTGAACGCAAGGATATCCGAAGATACAAAAGCTAGAGACTACATTCTTTTTGTGTTAGGTTCGTATATTGCACGCGCAGTACGAGTTTGTTTCAGAAATTCGATAACTCTTATATTTCCAGAGTTATCGATATATCAATTTATCGAGAATCAGTTATAAAATTATATCTCGCTCATCTTTAGAGTTAGAGTCTCCAAGTCTTCTACGTATATATAGATATTAATTTAATACAATTTCGGTTTTTGTCAGATTTTGTATTCCGGTCTCCGATTCACCGCCACACCCCCAAATGTGTAAAAAATGTATTTCAAATGCTAGAGACATACAGTTTGGTTTGGCATATAGATATGATTGTCATGATCATAATCTGAACGTGTGATTACAAATGTCCATCTAGAAACAGAGTTATTAATCATAGAAGTTGTCGCAACGCAACCCACGTGGCAGAGCAAGCTAGGCAGCGCGTCAGCAAGACGCCTGCAGTGCGTACATACATACATATACATATGTATGTATGTATACGTGCAAGCGTAGATCAGCGTGTGGCTGCGTGCGCATTTGTACATTTGTATGTAAACCTAATTGTAAGCGTTGAGATTTCTAAAAAATCGTAAAATGTTCAATAGAATATCTAGATCATATGCTGAAACTCATAAAGTATATATATTCTTGATCAGCACAAAAAAATAAGTTGATATAGCCCTGTCCGTCTGTCCGTCCGTCCGTCCGTCCGTATGAACGTCGAGATTTCGGAAACTACAAAAGCTAGAGAGCTGAAATTTTACATGAAGACTCGTATCTTAGTTACGCAGTACAAGTTTATTTTGTTTTTTGATAACTCATCCCATTCCTTAATTATCGATAAAAAAATCGTTTACGCTTTTTAGGTTTTTCGAGCATAACTTCTACACCGTTTTAGCTAGAGACTTCAAATTTGTATATTTAGATAGATATTATGGATACGCAGATTATGTAATTTTCAGATTTTGGATGCCACGCCCCCTTCGCCCCCAATTTAAAAAAAAAACGTATTTCAACTACTAGAGACTTGAGATTTGGCAAACGGACAAATTTGAATGCTATTAATATATTCTGATTTCATGAAGATAGTCCATCTAGAAATGGAGTTATAAGCGTTCAAAGTACAGCCCATCCCACCCCCAACCGTCGGCAGCAACTGCGCGGTTAGCAGAGGGCGCGTAATATATACGTGCGGTAAGAAGAAGAATATTTTTTTTGGCAGGGTTCAGGGTATCTCGTAGTCGAGCCGTCTCGACTAGAGCCTTCTTACTTGTTTTTTTTTTCTGTTTCGTATATGACGCCTAGCGGTGAATTCCATTCCTTTTCGCTAT
The DNA here is from genome assembly GCA_035047405.1 of Drosophila stalkeri. Classification (NCBI taxonomy): domain Eukaryota; kingdom Metazoa; phylum Arthropoda; class Insecta; order Diptera; family Drosophilidae; genus Drosophila; species Drosophila stalkeri. Next base: position 33,821,587 of record JAWNPR010000039.1, on the reverse strand, counting down.
TGCAAGTTTAAGTTGTGCCGTGGTGTAGATGGCTATGTGCTTAATTTTTTTTTATACCCTGAACCCATTGAAAATGGGAAATCAGGGTATAATGGTTTTGTTAAATGTATGTAACAGGGAGAAGGAGGCGTGGCAGACCTCATAAAGTATATATATTCTTGATCAGGGTGACGAGAAAAGTTGATATAGCCATGTCCGTCTGTCCGTCTGTCCGTATGTTTGAACGCAAGGATATCCGAAGATACTAAAGCTAGAGACTTCATTCTTTTTGTGTAAGGTTCGTATATTGCACGCGCAGTACGAGTTTGTTTCAAAAATTCGATAACTCTTATATTTCCAGAGTTATCGATATATCAATTTATCGAGAATCAGTTATAAAATTATATCTCGCTCATCTTTAGAGTTAGAGTCTCCAAGTCTTCTACATTTATATAGATATTAATTTAATACAATTTCGGTTTTTGACAGATTTTGGATTCCGGTCCCCAATTCATCTCCACACCCCCAAATGTGTAAAAAATGTATTTCAAATACTAGAGACATACAGTTTGGTTTGGCATATAGATATGATTGTCATGATCATAATCTGAACGTGTGATTACAAATGTCCATCTAGAAACAGAGTTATTAACCCACGTGGCAGAGCAAGCTAGGCAGCGCGTCAGCAAGACGCCTGCAATGCGTACATATGTATGTATGTATACGTGCAAGCGTAGATCAGCGTGTGGCTGCGTGCGCATTTGTACATTTGTATGTAAACCTAATTGTAAGCGTTGAGATTTCTAAAAAATCGTAAAATGTTCAATAGAATATCTAGATCATATGATGAAACTTTTAATACAATTCCTTAAATACGTTCATATTTATTAAACAAAGTAAAGCAATTAAAATCGCAATGCAAATGCAAGCAATGTTGGCAACGCAAAGCAATTTTCCTATGCGTGTGCACATATACACACAAAACAACTTGGGCTGTTTTCTATGTTGCCATCCATGCAGATTCTTAGAATCAGAATTGTCTTTGAATTGTGTTTAGCATTGTCTTTGAATTGTATTTGTATTTTCAGCCTCTGCTTTAGTTTTTGTTTTGTTTCGTATATGACGCATAGCACTGAATTTAATTCGTTTTCGCTATTGCGAGTTTAAGATGTGCCGTGGTGTAGATGGCTAGACTGTTGCATGTAATGTTAGATCATCGCGAGTTCTACAACACCGATGTTAAGTCTTATGTCCATTGACAAGTTCTAAGTCCATAATAATTTTTATTTTTTTTTTTTATATAGATATACATAGATACTAATTTAATACAATATCGGTTTTTGTCAGATTTTGGATCCCGGTCCCCAATTCACCTCAAAATGTGTTAAAACACTTATTTTAAAGTCATACAGTTTGGTTTGACATATAGACCTGACAGTTTGATTACGAAACATAATTATGAATCAAATAAGTTTTCGCAGCTTAACAAACGTGACAGAGCAAGCGAGACAGCGAGTCAGCAAGACGCCTGCAATGCATACACACATGCATGCGTACAAGCGTAGATCAGCGTGTGTATGCATGTGTACTTTGCTATGCGTGCAGAAACGAATCGAATAATTCTTAGAATATTATTCTTTCTAAGAGGAATTCGGGGGATTTCGTAGTCGAGCAGTCTCGACTACAGCTTTCTAACTTGTTTATATATATAGATATACATAGATACTAATTTAATACAATTTCGGTATTTGTCAGATTTTGGGTCCTGGTCCCCAATTCACCCCCAAATGTGTACAAAATGTATTTTAAAGTCATACAGTTTGGTTTGACATCTGAAAGCTTGATTACGAAACAGAATTATTTATCAAATAAGTTCTCGCAGCTTCACAAACGTGGCAGAGCAAGCGAGACAGCCAGTCAGCAAGACGCCTGCAATGCATACACACATGCGTACAAGCGTAGATCAGAGTGTGTGTGCATGTGTACTTTGCTATACGTGCAGAAACGAAACGAATAATTCTTGGAATATTATTCGTTTGAAGAGGGGTTCAGGGGATTTCGTAGTCGAGCAGTCTCGACTACAGCTTTCTTACTTGTTTTATTAGTTCCGTGTATTGCACGCGGTATACGAATTTATTTCAGAAATTGATAACTTTATCCTTTAAGAGTTATCGATTTAAGCATTAATTTAAAATCAGTTAAAAAAAATATATTTCGTTCATCGTTAGAGTCTCCAAATCTTCTGCATATATATATATATATTACCAAAATCTGACAAAATATATATATATATATATATATATATATATATATATTTTGTCAGATTTTGGTTTCCGGTGGTGAAATACCACCACACCCCCAAATGTGTAAAACATGTATTTCAAATACTAGAGACATAAAGTTTGGTTTGCAAGTGGATATGAATATCAGGATCATTATCTAAATGTGTGATTACGAATGTCCATCCAGAAACAAAAATTTTAGCAACTCAACCCACGTGGCAGAGTAAGCGAGGTAGTGGGGCAGACAGCAAGACGCCTGCAATGCGTACATACATACATATACATAAGTGTGTATGCGTACAAGCTTAGATCAGCGTGTGGCTGCGTGCGAATTTGTACATGTAAAGCTGATTGTAAAAGAGTTGAGATTTCTAAAAAATCATAAAATGTTCAATAGAATATTTATGTAGATTGTGTGCTGAAACTTTCAATACATTCCATTAAATACGTTCATATTTATTAAACAAAATAAAAAAATTAAAATAGCAATGCAAATGCAAGCAACATTGAGAGACGTTTAATAAAAGACACATTAAAAGAATATAAAAACCTTATAATGTAATCGTACACCGCCGAACTTTAATTGTCATGTAAAAAGTTTAAAAAATTAAACTCAAAAAGAAACAAAAGGTTTCTCAACAAAAAGTGCGTTGAAAAGTTTGAAAAAAAAGTGCTTTTTGAAACAGAAAACAACGCCATTAAAGTTGCACGATAAAGAATCGTTTAAATGAAACTAAAAAATACCAAACCAAAAATTAAAAACCAAATACAGAAAATTTGTGATCAATCCAAAGACGATTAAGAAGGAAGGAAGAACGACCCAAGGAAGGAAGGACGACCCACCCAATATACTAAAACCCCAAGAAAGAAGTACTACTACATGAGCGATCGTGAATTATATGTATATATATATTTTTTTTGTTCATTAAGAAAAAATATTTTGTTTTATAATTGTACTAAACCTGGATGAGTTAATTGAAAATTTAGGAAAACTTAAAATATCTACGAACAATTCAAAAATGGCTAACAATCTGACAGCAGAGATAATAGCTCAATTGATAGCTAACCAAGCTAGAGTACTTCAAGAACAAATTACATATATATATTTCTTTTTATATATATTTCTTTTATGAAAATGGGAATTCAGGGTATAATGTTTTTGTGAAAATGTATGTAACAGGCAGAAGGAGACGTCGCAGACCCCACAAAGTATATATTTTCTTGATCAGCACAAAAAAATAAGTTGATATAGCCCTGTCCGTCCGTATGAACGTCGAGATTTCGGAAATTACAAAAGCTAGAGAGCTGAAATTTTACATGAACACTCGTATCTTAGTTACGTAGTACAAGTTTATTTTGTTTTAACGATAACTCATCCCATTCCTTAATTATCGATAAAAAAATCGAAAATTCGTTTACGTTTTTTAGGTTTTTCGAGCATAACTTTTACACCGTTTTAGCTAGAGACTTCAAATTTGTATATTTATATAGATATTATAGATACGCAGATTTTGTAATTTTCAGATTTTAGATGCCACGCCCCCTTCGCCCCCAATCTGAAAAAAACATATTTTCAATACTAGAGACTTGAAATTTGGCAAATAGACACATTTATATACAATTAATATATTCTGAAAGTTTAATGAAGAAGCCTTCTTACTTGTTTATTCATTAAGTAATAGTTTAAAACAAGTAAGAAGGCTCTAGTCGAGACGGCTCGACTACGAGATACCCTGAACCCTGCAAAAATATTAAATTTCTTCTTCTTTACGCACGTATAAGAGCGCGCTCTGCTAACCGCGCAGTTGCTGCCGACGATTGGGGGTGGGATGGGCTGTACTTTGAACACTTATAACTCCATTTCTAGATGGACTATCTTCATGAATCTTTCAAAATATATTATTTGCATTCAAATTTGTCTATTTGCCAAATAACAAGTCTCTTTGCTGCGATCCACAACGCTTGAGTTGTGAAGTCGTTTATTTCGACTGAAAATGTTGTCTCGCTTGCTCTGCCACTTGTGTGTTATGCTGCTAGAACTTTTTTGATTAACAAGTAAAAAGGCTCTAGTCGAGACGGCTCGACTACGAGATACCCTGAACCCTGCCAAAAAAAAAATTAATATTCTTCTTCTTCACGCATGTATAGCGCGCGCTCTGCTAACCGCGCAGTTGCTGCCGACGTTTGGGGGTGGGATGGGCTGTACTTTGAACGCTTATAACTTCGTTTCTAGATCGACTATCTTCATGAAACTTTCAGAATATATTAATAGCATTCAAATCTGTCCATTTGCCAAATTACAAGTCTCTAGTATTTGAATATTTTCAAATTGGTGGCGAAGGGGGCGTGGCATCCAAAATCTGAAAATTACATAATCTGCGTATCCATAATATCTATCTAAATATACAATTTGAAGTCTCTAGCTAAAACGGTGTAGAAGTTATGCTCAAAAAATCTAAAAAACGTAAACGAATTTTCGATTTTTTATCGATAATTAAGGAATGGGATGAGTTATCGAAAAAACAAAATAAACTTGTACTGCGTAACTAAGATACGAGTATTCATGTAAAATTTCAGCTCTCTAGCTTTTGTAGTTTCCGAAATCTCGACATTCATACGGACGGACGGACGGACGGACGGACGGACGGACAGACGGACAGGGCTATATCAACTTATTTTTTTGTGCTGATCAAGAATATATATACTTTATGGGGTCTGCGACGTCTCCTTCTGCCTGTTACATACATTTTCACAAAAACATTATACCCTGAATTCCCATTTTTAATGGGTTCAGGGTATAATAATTCTGTTTCGTAATCAAACTTTCAGATCAATATGCCAAACCAACCTGTATGTGTCTAGTATTTGAAATACATTTTTTACACATTTGGGGGTGTGGTGGTGAATTGGGGACCGGAATCCAGAATCTGATCCGGAATCCGAAACTGTATTAAATTAATATCAATATATATGCAGAAGACTTGGAGACTCTAACCGTAAAGATGAACGAGATATAATTTTATAACTTATTCAGGATTAATGTTAAAATCGATAACTCTGAAACGAAAAAAGTTATCGATTTTCTGAAATAAACTCGTATACCGCGTGCAATACACGGACGTAACAAAAAAATAATGATGTCTCTCGCTCTTATTGTTGTTGAGATCGACGCGTTCATACATACGGACGGACCGACACACGGATAGAGATATATCAACTTTTTTCGTCACCCTGTTCAAGAATATATATACTTTGTGGGGTTTGCCACGCCTCTTTCTGCCAGTTACATACTTTAACAAAACCCATTTTCAATGGGCTCAGGGTATAAAAACAAGTAAGAACGTTACAGTTAGGCGAAACTAACTGCGAGATACTCCGTTCCCGTATGTGTACTTTATTAATTTAATAAACATTTAATAAAAAACAAGTAAGAAGGCTGACCCTGAACCCTGCAAAAAAATGAATATTCTTCTTCTTTACGCATGTATAAGCGAGCGCTCTGCTAACCGCGCAGTTGCTGCCGACAGTTGGGGGTGGGATGGGCTGTACTTTGAACGCTTATAACTCCATTTCTAGATGGACTATCTTCATGAAACTTTCATAATATATTAATAGCATTCAAATTTGTCCGTTTGCCAAATTACAAGTCTCTAGTAGTTGAAATACGTTTTTTTTCAAATTGGCTGAACTTTGGACGCTTATAACTCCATTTCTAGATGGACTATCGTCATGAAACTTTCAGAATATAATAATAGCACTAAAATGTGCCTATTTGCCAAATTGCAAGTATCTAGTATTTGAATTACGTTTTTTTTTTCAAATTTGGGTGGATGGGGGCGAATTTGAGGCCGGTATCCAAAGTCTACCAAAAATCGAAATTTTATTAAATTAATATCTATATATATCCAGAAGACTTGGAGACTCTAACTCTAAAGATGAACGAGATGTAATTTTATAACTGATTTTCGATAAATGGTAAAATCGATAACTCTGAAACGAAAAAAGTGATCGATTTTCTGAAACAAATTCATATACCGCGTGCAATACACGAACCTAACAAAAAAAGAATGAACTCCCTAGCTTATGGCTGCTGAGATCGACGCGTTCATACATACGGACGGACGGACGGACAGATGGACAGGGCTATATCAACTTTTCTCGTCACCCTGATCAAGAATATACATACTTTGTGGGCTCTGCCACGCCTCCAATCTGCCTGTTACATACTTTTAAAAAAAAACCATTATATATAAAAAACCATATATATATATAGTTACAGCGATAAACGCAGCGAGTAATAAAGATAAAACGTGAGCCTAGACAACGGTTTAACGATCGAAAGGGATACTTGACAAAACATCTGTGCACTTGTGTGCATGGAATAAATTTTACCCTTCCAGTGCCTGGAAGAATTTTTAAGGTATATAAGTACTAGGATTTTAATAAATAAACAGTTCAATTTTTTAATTCAGCAAATGTGAAGTAGTTGTCTTTTAACTCTCCAACAATTATTTAGTTATTTATTTCACTCAATAATGCATTCTTTTTTCTTCTTTTCATACCCTAATTGAAAATGGGAAATAAGAGTATAATGGTTTTGTTAAATGTATGTAACAGGCAGAAGGAGGCGTGGCAGACCCCATAAAGTATATATATTCTTGATGAGGGTGACGAGAAAAGTTGATATAGCCATGTCCGTCTGTCCGTATGTTTGAACGCAAGGATATCCGAAGATACAAGAGCTAGAGACTTTATTCTTTTTGTGTTAGGTTCGTATAATACACGCGCAGTACGAGTTTGTTTCCGAAATTCGATAACTCTTATATTTCCAGAGTTATCGATATAACAATTTATCGAGAATCAGTTATAAAATGATATCTCGTTCATCTTTAGAGTTAGAGTCTCCAAATCTTCTACATATATATAGATATTAATTTAATACAATTTCGATTTTTGTCAGATTTTGGATTCCGGTCTCAAATTCACCACCACACCCCCAAATGTGTAAAAAATGTATTTCAAATACTAGAGAAATACAGTTAGGTTTGGCATATAGATGTTATGTCATGATCATAATCTGAACGTGTGATTACAAATGTCCATCTAGAAACAGAGTTATTAATCATAGAAGTTCTCGCAACGCAACCCAGAGCAAGTTAGGCAGCGTATCAGCAAGATGCCTGCAATGCGTACATATATACATATATATATGTATGTATGTATACATACAAGCGTAGATCAGCGTGTGGCTGCGTGCGCATTTGTACTTGTAAAGCTAATTGTAAAAGAGTTGCGATTTTTAAAAAATCGTAAAATGTTCAATAGAATATCTAGATCATATGATGAAACTTTCAATACATTTCATTAAATACTTTCATATTTATTAAACAAAATAAAGCAATTAAAATAGCAATGCAAATGCACGTAACGTTGGCAACGTAAAGCAATTTTTCTATGCGTGTGCACATATGCACACAAAACAGCTTTGGCTGTTTTCTATGTTGCCATCCATTCAGATTCTTAGAATCAGAATTGTCTTTGAATTGTGTTTAGCATTGGTCATAATGTTTACTTTTTCTATACCCTGAACCCATTGAAAATGGGAATTCAGGGTATAATGGTTTTGTGAAAATGTATGTAACAGGCAGAATGAGATGTCGCAGACCCCATAAAGTATATATATTCTTGATCAGCACAAAAAAATAAGTTGATATAGCCCTGTCCGTCTGTCCGTATGAACGTCGAGATTTCGGAAACTACAAAAGCTAGAGAGCTGAAATTTTACATGAATACTCATATCTTATTTTGTTTTTTCGATAACTCACTCATCCCATTCCTTAATTATCGATACAAAATCAAAAAGTCGTTTACCTTTTTTAACGTTTTTCGAGCATAACTTCTACACCGTTTTAGCTAGAGATATTAGTATATTTAGATAGATATTGTGGATACGCAGATTTTGTATTTTTCAGAATTTAGATGCCACGCCCCCTTCGCCCCCAATTTGAAAAAAAAAAACATATTTTAGATACTAGAGACTTGTTATTTGGCAAATAGACAAATTTGAATGCAATTAATATATTTATATATCATGAAGATAGTCCATCTAGAAATGGAGTTATAAGCGTTCAAAGTACAGCTCATCCCACCCCCAACCGTCGGCAGCAACTGCGCGGTTAGCAGAGCGCGCTAGTCGAGCCGTCTCGACTAGAGCCTTCTTATTTGTTCCTTTTATGGGGCACTTCACTGTTTTTTTTTTTAGTTCTGTTAGTATTAATATCTTTAGCTGGCGAATTTAAAGATGAAGGGCCGTAAAGCTGGTGCGGTGAATCTGGTGCGGTGAAATTGGTGCCCGTGAAATTGGTGCAGTGAAATTGGTGCCTGTGTCCAGAGCCTGCTATATTTTTGTTGGGCTGCACTCTGACACGGGCGAAGAGTAGCAAAAAGCTAGGGAGATTTCCTTTTATTACCCTATAAAGTTGGCTGCACTTCTAGTTTATAGCGCATGAATAAGTTCAACTGTGCCTAGATCAGCTGCTAAGCATGCGCGACAGCAATGCTTTTGATGCACCCGCATAAAGCTTTTGCAATGCGTTTGGTCACATTCTCTCAAAGCTTCGTGTATTCTAAGCTTACTATAGCTTTCTATGTACGCTTGTAATTACGATAATTCAATGATATTTATTTTGCTTTGTGCTTTTAATGTCGTATTCCTGAGAACATTACAACTTCTACCAGCAAGATCCCAAGTGGTACAAAAAATAGAATTGTTTTCAGCGGAAGATAACATTTTAATTCCCAATCATAAAAGTAAACCGGGTGTCTACGTTGCAAGCACAACTGCAATAATCCAAAATACTTATGTACGATTCCTAAGCACAACAAATATATGCCAAACGATATGTATTAACAATTTGAAATTTGAATCACTTTCGAACTATAAAGTAGCTTAAAAGCTCAATGATATCAGAACAGAGTCTGTATTAAATAAATTAAGAAAGCATTCCCACCTTTATGCAAGAAAAAACTTGAAGATATCTGTACCCAGTACACAACTAATAATTTTTATAAACAAAAATTGAAACTTAGGGAATGTGAAAAATTATCGATGTCCGCATAGCCAAATATGTGAAATACAACAGCAGGTTGGAAAAGTAATTGAGCAAGAGATTGCTGAGCCGTCTGTATCAGCTTATAATAGCTCCATTTTATTAGTCCCAAAGAAGGCCCTTCCAGGCTCTGAAAAAAATGGCAATTAGTGATTGTCTATCGTCAGACAATCAAAAAACTTCTGTCCGATAAAATTCCACTCCGCAGAATTGATGATATTCTTGATCAATTGGGTCGAGCTAAACACTTTTCATGCCTTGACTTCATGTCAGGTTTCGAGCAAATCGAAAACTCATGAAATATAACGTTTTTTTTTTTTCAACGAGCAATGACTCATATCGCTTCACGCGATTGCTTTTTGGTTTAAAAATAGCGCCTAATTCAGAATTATGACAATTACATTCTCTGCCCTTGAGCCTAGTGTAGTTTTCCTTTATATGGATGATTTAATCGTTATTAGTTGCTCTGAACAACACATGATTAAAAACTTGACAGATGTTTTTAATCTTTGTAGAAAAAACAATCTGAAATTGCAACCAGAAAAATGTTAATTTTCCATGTATGAGGTGACGTTCATAGATCACAGATGCACAAATAAAGGAATTTTACCAAATAACAAAAAATTTAACATCATCAAAAATTGTCCAGTCCCACATGACGCGGATATCGCTAGAAGATTTGTTGCATTTAGCAATTATTATAGACGATTTATACAAAAGTTCGCCGAATATTCACTGCACATAACAGGATTACGTAAAAAGAATGTCCCATTCGTATCGCTAGAAGATTTGTTGCATTTTGCAATTATTATAGACGATTTATACAAAAGTTCGCCGAATATTCACGGCACATAACAAGATTATGTAAAAAGAAAGTCCCATTCGTATGGACAAAGGAATGTGAAAAGGCATTCCAGTACCTAAAAGATAAACTTGTTCAACCAAATTTATTACATTACAGTCAAAGATGCAAGCAAAGACGAATGTGGAGAAGTTTTAATTCAAAACTAAATTGGAATCCAACTACCAGTTGCATATGCATCAAGAGCATTCACTAAAGGTGAAAGCAATAAGAGCAGCTATACACTGGGCAATAACATATTTTCGACCATATATATATGGCAATCATTTCACAGTTCGTACAGATCACAGACCTTTAATATATTTGTCCTCAATGGTGAACCCTAGCTCAAAATTAACACGCATGCGACTCGAATTGGAAGACGTACTATCGTGTATTACAATACAAGATTTCAAAGACATCCAAAAACAAGTCCTGAGAGTCACTAACAAAGAAGAACTTTTGCCAAGACAAAATTTTCAAAATGATTCTAAGCCCAACGTAAATTCACTCATTACCAATGGAATTGCGAATAACCGAATCCAAATGTTTATTAAAACATGAAAATAAAGTTATCGCAAGAATTGAAGTTAGTGACTTATATACCATTGGAACTCTTAACTTAGGTCAGTTTTTCCAAAGGCTTGAAATGCAAGCCGGTATACTTCAGCCAACTCAAAGTGGCACCAAGCGTAAATATCTTTGAAATAATTTCAATAAATACTTTTAAAAATATGGGCAGTAATATATTAAAATCATTAATAGTAGCGCTACTCAAGCCGGTGACCCTCATTGAAAATGAAAAAGTAAAAGTAGCAATACTGTTTACATTCCATGATGATCCTATAAAAGTAGGTCATAACAAGAACGCTTGCGAAGATAAAGAGACACTACTATTGGAAAAATATGACTCGTCATATCAAAGAGTACAAACGTAGATGTCAACAAGTAAGAAGGCTCTAGTCGAGACGGCTAGACTACGAGGTACCCTGAACCCAGTAAAAAAACTAATATTCTTCTTCTTTACGCACATATAAGCGCGAGCTCTGCTAACCGCGAAGTTGCTGCCGACGGTTGGGGGTGGGATGGGCTGTACTTTGAACGCTTATAACTCCATTTCTAGATGGACTATCTTCATGAAACTTTTAAAATATATTAATTGCATTCAAATCTGTCCATTTGCCAAATTACAAGTCTCTAGTAGTTGATATACGTTTTTTTCAAATTGGTGGCGAAGGGGGCGTGGCATCTAAAATCTGAAAATTACAAAATCTGCGTATCCACAATATCTATCTAAATTTGAAGTCTCTATCTAAAACGGTGTAGAAGTTATGCTCGAAAAACGTTAAAAAAGTAAACGACTTTTCGATTTTGTATCGATAATTAAGGAATGGGATGAGTGAGTTATCGAAAAAACAAAATAAGATACGAGTATTCATGTAAAATTTCAGCTCTCTAGCTTTGTTAGTTTCCGAAATCTCAACGTTCATACGGACGGACGGACGGACGGAAGGAAGGAAGGACAGATGGACAGAGGGACAGAGGGACAGGGCTATATCAACTCATTTTTTTGTGCTGACCAAGAATATATTCTTTTGGGGTCTGCGACGTCTCCTTCTGCTTGTTACATACATTTTCACAAAAACATTATACCCTGAATTCCCATTTTCAATGGGTTCAGGGTATAAAAATGCCAAAAAACTAAAACCACAACACATATGACATTAACAGAAACACCAACTATAGTTTTTGACAGAGTGATACTAAATACTATAGGTCCACTACCACGCTCGGAAAATGGAAATGAATACGCTGTTACGATAATATGCAATTTAACAAAATACTTATTTGCCATTCCAATTCCAAAGAAAAGTGCAACAACTGTTGGCAAAGCTATATTTGAAAACTTTTTTCTGAAGCACACCAACTATAGTTTTTGACAGAGTGATACTAAATACTATAGGTCCACTACCACACTCGCAAAATGGAAATGAATACGCTGTTACGATAATATGCAATTTAACAAAATACTTATTTGCCATTCCAATTCCAAAGAAAAGTGCAACAACTGTTGGCAAAGCTATATTTGAAAACTTTTTTCTGAAGCACGGTCCAATGAAGATGTTCATTACGGACATGGGAACAGAATATAAGAAATCCGTTATATGTAAATGACTTGTGCAAATATTTGAAAATAGACAAAATAATGTCTACTGCACATCACCACCAGACCTTGGGGACAATAGAACGAAATCATAGAACATTCAATGAATGCATTCGTTCATATATATCTGCGGATAAAGCCGATTAAATTGTTTGTCTGCAATATTTCACATAGTGTTTCAATACAACACCTTCGGCCGCTTATGACTATTGTCCACACGAACTAGTTTTTGGCAAATTACCAAGACAGTTCATAGATTTTAATAAAATAACTAGAATAGAACCCCTATATAACATAGACGATTACGCTAAAGAAGTAAAGTTTAGACTAGAAATAGCTTATAAAAGAGCTAGACTATTGCTAGAAAATAGTAAAGCTAGAAATACACAAGTAAGAAGGCTCTAGTCGAGACGGCTCGGCTACGAGATACCCTGAACCCTGCAAACAAAAATAATTTTCTTCTTGTTTAGCGATCACTCTGCTAACTGCGCAGTTGCTGCCGTGGCTTGGTGGTGGGTTGGGCTGAATTTGAATGCTTATAACTCCATTTCTAGATGGACTATCTTCATGAAACTTTCAGAATATATTAATAGTATTCAAATTTGTCTAAGTTTTTTTCCAATTGGGGGCGAAAGGGGCGTAGTATCCGAAATCGGAAAATTACAAAATCTGCGTATCCATAATATCTATCTAAATATATAAAGTTGAAGTGTCTTGCAAAACAGTGTAGAAGTTACTCTCGAAAAAGGTAAAAAGTTAACGAATTTTCGATAATTTATCGATAATTAAGAAATGGGATGAGTTATCGAAAAAAAAAACAAAATAAACTCGTATTGCGTAAATAAGAGTGACAATAAATCAACCATCTCCTCGAAAGCAAGTTTTTCTATCTTGGCTTTCACCTGATCCGACATGTGAGACAATATTTGCTTTTATTTCTAGCTAGACTTCAGCCAATGTTTTTATATCGAAGTTTAGTTTCTTAACTCCGCGAGAAATTGCTTCATTTAAGATCAATGTACCTGTTGAATATTTTACTACCAAATGTGATCCTAAATTCTGGCCACCTCATGTAGTTGTTCATGAATTCAAACCTAAGAATCGTAACAAACCTATTTCTTTTAATCTTCCTTCAATCTTCTTCTCAGATTTCTCTGATTAATAAACTTAAAAGTCTATTTTCGCATAGTTACAGTGTACTATATGATATTATCGCATTCACTGAAACCTGGTTAAGTCACAATATTCATAATAGTGAAATTCTTTCAAGTAATTTCACTATTTATAGACTTGATGATTATCTGTTGATAATCCTCAACCTTATACTCCTTTGCTTTCTATAGTAAGTCGCTGTTATCGTAAATGCAATTTTGTTTTGGCTAACGAATTAATTAATTCAACAGACTGGTCTCTTTTATATGAGTCGGTTAATATTAATTTGGCAGCATCGTTTTTTATACCTTAAATTCTATTCTTGATGTGTGCGTCCCTCTTTGTCGCATATCGCCCAGCTCAAATAAACCGCCTTGGTTTACTAAGACTCTTTTGAATTTAAGAAATATTAAATCTAAATGTTTTAAAAATTATAAAAAGTCTGGCTCAAGTGTTGACTGGTCTAAATACTCCATAGCCAAGTCAAACTTCAATCTTTTAAATTCTCGTTGTTATGAGAATTATCTTATACGTTGCAAATGTCTGTTTGCTCGAGATCCTAAACAATTTTACCCATTTGCAAACTTGAAGTGTAAGTCTTCGGGTTTGCCGTCCTCGTTTGTTCTTGGTACTGAAAGAACTTGTAATGACCAGGATTCCTTTGATCTATTTGCAGATTTTTTTTTAATCCACTTACTCCTTTGTTGATTTTAACAGCAATTCATATCTTCTACTTCTTGAATATGGTTCTAATAATGCTCCTAATGTCACTGCAGCCTCTCTAGCTGCAGCCATTTGGACGTTAAAACCATCTTTCTCTTCTGGTGTGATTAAGAGTGCACGGGCGTAGACGCATAATTTTTGGCCAGTTCTTAGAAAGAGCCGAGGGTAACATAACTGGTTTCTTGCACTCCAAAAATGCGAAAATTACAGGGTATTTTTTTTTGCCACGCCCCCAAAGAGGCTGAAAATTATTTTTGGGTCATCGATAGAGAAGGCCACTAGTAACTGAACCATCCAATTTTTCTTCTAGCTCCAAAAATGTGCGAGATATACACTTTTGCGGTTTGCCACGCCCCCTGTGAGTGTAGATATATTTACCATAGCTTATTGATCTTGGGTAGTCAACCCGATTATGCAAGCCAAATTTCAAGTCTCTAGTGTCAATAGTGTTCAAAATATTGAAAAATCAATAAATATTCAGGTCCGAATTGCCACGCGCCCAACTATTTGATCGATCTTCATAGAGTCATAACCTTAGCTCACATGCTCACAGCTTTAAAGCTGCAGAAGATACTTTTTCCCGATTTGCTACGCCCCCAATGGGCGTAGATATATCCGCCATAGCTTTTTGAACTTGGGTTGTCACCGCGAGTATACATTCCAAATTACAACTCTCGATCTCATCAACTAGTACGATTACTGGCTTACGGGCACATACATATTCCGATTTGCCACGCCCCTAGTGGGCGGATCGGAAAAATGTTTACACATTATAATTCGGGGGCTCACATGAGTATATGTTCAAAGTTTCAAGACTCTAGCTCTATTTGCGCCGAAAAATATTGCGCTCATACGGACAGCAAGACGGACATTGCACAAAGTCAATATAATTTTTTTCCTTTTGGGAACAGAGTATAAAAAGTAAGAAGGCTCTAGTCGAGACAGCTCGACTACGAGATACCCTGAACCCTGCAAAAAAATTAATATTCTTCTTCTTTACGCACGTATAAGAGCGCGCTCTGCTAACCGCGCAGTTGCTGCCGACGGTTGGGGGTGGGATGGGCTGTACTTTGAACGCTTATAACTCCATTTCTAGATGGATTATCTTCATGAAACTTTCAGAATATATTAATAGCATTTATACATTTGCCAAATTACAAGTCTCTAGTAGTTTAAATACGTTTTTTTCAAATTGGTGGCGAAGGGGGCGTGGCATCAAAAATCTGAAAATTACAAAATCTGCGTATCCATAATATCTCTCTAAATATATAAATTTGAAGTCTCTAGCTAAAACGGTGTAGAAGTTATGCTCGAAAAACCTAAAAAACGTAAATGAATTTTCGATTTTTTATCGATAATTAAGGAATGGGATGAGTTATCGAAAAAACAAAATAAACTTGTACTGCGTAACTAAGATACGAGTGTTCATGTAAAATTTCAGCTCTCTAGCTTTTGTAGTTTCCGAAATCTCGACGTTCATACGGACGGACGGATGGACAGACGGACAGGGCTATATCAACTTATTTTTTTGTGCTGATCAAGAATATATATACTTTATGTGGTCTGCGACGTCTCCTTCTGCCTGTTACATACATTTTCACAAAAACATTATACCCTGAATTCCCATTTTCAATGGGTTCAGGGTATAAAAATGGTTTTAAATAGAAAACAATGTTGTATTATTACTGTAGAGGAATTCATGGCTGTGTTAGGTTTAGTTATAAATTGGATCTTAGGACAGGGCACATAGGAGTTAAGCACTTACAGTTTTCTTTTTCTTTTCCATCGGTGAAAGGCCTTTCCTGGTGGTTTGTTGCTTGCTGTTGTATTTAAGAAGAAAAATTGAGTTCTTGAGACATTCGGCACAATTTAACTAATTATTCACTCATGTTTATACTATGGGGGCGTGAAACATCGGGAAAACGTATCTTCTATAGCTTTAAAGCTAAAATTCTAAAATTTCGCACGTGATTCTATGAAGATCGATCAAAAAGTTATATGTCTACACCCTTTGTGGGCGTGGCAAATCGAAGCTGAATATATGGTGATTTTTGAAATTGTGCTAATAAAATTTTTTTAAAAATTTATTTATTCACAATCCGCTATAAATTTAACTTTTTATTTTTTTCGGCAAAGAACAAAATTCTGTTTTTTTTTTTCTAACTCTCAGAGGTAGATTTCACCTTCTGTCGACTAAAGAATGCAGCCGGAAAAGAACGGAGTCGGCAACGTGGCTTTTATCCAAAGCTCTAGTTTAGGCTTTGCAGCACAGGTGACAAATTTGTTATGAACGATATGCGCTGCTAATACCCATCCCGAAAATCTTTTGTACTAACCATTACAGTCACGAACAACTAGACACTATCGTCCGCTTCATTTACTTGTGTGTACTACGGATTATTCTTTGCATAGTGCATTTCATGTTCTGTGTTAATTATAATAAATATTATCACGTATTTTCCTTACAGCTCTCTCTTCCTAAAATAAAATCCTTACTTTTATCTTACCGTAGGGAAATCACTCGCAGTTCCTAGGCATTCTTTTAATATTTTCTTCTTATTTCTTAATCTTTGTTCTTTTTATACCCTGAACCCATCTAAAATGGGAATTCTTGTTACATTTTTCGAGCAAACCTTCTACACCGTTTTAGCTGGACTTCAAATGTATATACTTATATAGATACGCAGGTTTTGTAATTTTTAGATTTTAGATGCCACGCTCCCTTCGCCAAAAAAAGAGCCCATTTCAAATACTAGAGACTTGTCTTTTGGGAAATAGACACATTTGAATGCTAATAATATATTCCGAAAGTTGCATGAAGACAATCCATCTAGAAATGAAGTCATAAGCGTCTAAAGTTCAGCCCAACCCAGCACCAAGCCAGGGCAGCAACTGCGGGATTAGCAGAGCGCTCGCTTATACGTGCATAAAGAAGATATCAGGATATCTCGTAGTCGAGACGTCTCGACTAGAGCCTTCTTACTTGTTATATTAAGAATTATGATAATTGTATCATATTAATTATATTTAATCTCTTTTAATCTTTATTTTAAGTTTTTATTTAATACTTTCTTTTCATAGTTTTCAATAGTATCACTGACCATATTTGGCTGCAAATAAAATACCCAAATCGGGTTGGTGATACTATTGTAATAATTTTATTTCCTTTTTGTAGGCTATTAAATTAAAGTTTTAGTTGACTCACGTCTTGTCAATATCTTTTAAAATAAATAAAAAAGAAGAACAAAACAATAATTAACCACAAAAAAAAAAAAATTTTTTTTTAATTCAGATACCCTGAACCCTGCAAAGAAATTATTATTCTTCTTCTTTACGCACGTATAAGGGCGCGCTCTGCTAACCGCGCAGTTGCTGCCGACGGTTGAAGGTTGGATGGGCTATACTTTGAACGCTTATAACTCCACTTCTAGATGGACTATCTTCATGAAACTTTCAGAATATATTAATATCATTTATCAATTTGCCAAATTACAAGTCTCTAGTAGTTTAAATACGTTTTTTTTCAAATTGGGGGCGAAGGGGGCGTGGCATCTAAAATCTGAAAATTACAAAATCTGCGTATCCATAATACCTATCTAAATATACCAATTTGAAGTCTAGCTAAAACGGTGTAAAAGTTATGCTCGAAAAACCTAAAAAACGTAAACGAGTTTTCGATTTTTGATCGATAATTAAGGAATGGGATGAGTTATCGAAAAAACAAAATAAACTTGTACTGTGTAACTAAGATACGAGTGTTCATGTAAAATTTCAGCTCTCTAGCTTTTGTAGTTTCCGAGCGGACGGACAGATTTTGTAATTTTCAGATTTTAGATGCCACGCCCCCTTCGCCCCCAATTTGAAAAAAACGCATTTCAACTACTAGAGACTTGTGATTTAGCAAATGGACAAATTGAATGAATGCTATTAATATATTCTGAAAGTTTCATGAAGTTAGTCCATCTAGAAACTTAGTTATAAGCGCTCAAATTACAGCCCATCCCACCCCCAAACGTCGGCAGCAACTGCGCGGTTAGCAGAGCGCGCTCTTATACGTGCGTAAAGAAGAATATTAATTTTTTTTTGGCAGGGTTCAGGGTATCTCGTAGTCGAGCCGTCTCGACTAGAGCCTTCTTACTTGTTTTATTAATAATTCTGCTTCTATATGGACATTCGTATCAAATTTTCAGATTATGATCATGACATTCATTTCTATATGCCAAACCAAACTGAATCTCGATAGTATTTGAAATATATTTTGTACGCATTTGGTGGTGTGGGGGTGAATCGAGAAACGGAATCCAAAATCTGACAAAAACCTGAAATTGTATTAAATTAGTATCTATATATATTGGAGACTTTAACTCTAAAGATGAACGAGATATAATTTTGTAATTGCTTCTTGATAAATGTGTTTACCAATATCTCTGGAAGTGTAAAAGTTATCGAATTTCTGAAACAAACACGTAATGCGCGTGCAATATACTGACCTAACACAAAACGAATGAAGTCTCTAGCTCTTGTATCTTCGGAAATCGACGCGTTCAAACATATGGACAGACGGACATGGCTATATCAACTTTTTTCGTCACCCTGATCAAGAATATATATACTTTATGGGATCTGCCACGCCTTCTTCTGCCTGTTGCATGCTTTTAACTAAATCATTATACCCTGATTTCAAATTTTCAATGGGTTCAGGGTATAAAAAAAGAAATGCTATATATAAAAGTATATTATAATGATAATAATAACACAATAAAATATTTGTAACTAAAAACAATTTATATACATGCTAATAAGCACTTAAGTTTATTTCTAAGATTATTTATTTATTAAGTTTTGGGAATGTAGTTTTTCTCCATTTTCTTTTGACAATATTTTTATCGCTTCATGTCGTTTGCTAATTGGACGTTGGATATTCCAAGATTGTATTTCTGCTGTCCCAAAGCACTGATAAAATATGTATGTCAATATCGAAATAAGTCCAGACACTTCAAAAACTTTTCTCCACTGATCTATGGAATCCTAAAAATAAAAATAAATTTAAGTTCATTAATTTAATTGAATGTGGCCTATATAAATTTGTTAATGTAAAAAGTACATTCTTATGATGCATCAAATTCAATTGGTGCTAGAGAGTTAAAAGGTATATGTTTATAAATTTTGGGACGAAAAAGCACGAAAATGATAATAAAAATCTTTTTAACGCGCCCAGTCTGATCCTACCGAAATCGTTCACTGGTAAGTGCACACCCATACATATACATATTTCACGGGCACCAAGAATATTTTCCTACACAGGCACATAAATTCTCTTACTGTAAATGCTGTAACGGCCGATTGACGAAATCATATATCATAAATCTCATATTATCAACACGTATATATGTGTGTACACATTTCACACAATTAGAGTAGCTTGCTACTTGTATAACTACTTATGTGCCTGTGTGTAAAAATCTGCTCTTACTACATGCGCTTCTCAGTAGACCTTTCTCTAAAGATATGCAACTGCAAATATTAGACTTGACAATGTGTGTGTACATACTCATCGTTAAAGAATATTCGTTACGCGCATTAACGCTATAGAGAGAGAGAGAGAGAGAGAGAGAGAGAGAGAGAGCGAGAGAGAGAGAGAGAGAGAGAGAGAGAGAGAGCGTACACATATAACTTTTTTTACTCACAGTGACTTATATTTTAATTAAAATTTAATTATTTGCCATTGAATGTTTTTATTTATTATTATTATTATTATTTATTATTTGTATTGATGTGGACAATAGAAAATTATGCTTTAATGGTTAATAAAATTTACCTCTTGAGCTACTAAGAATCCAACAGTCAATGGAGAAAGAAATGATGCTGACATATGAATCGTTTGGCAGAATGCTAATACTGCTCCTGAGTGTCCATAGTTTGGTGAGATATCTATAATATTGGCCATAGCTCCAGCGTACGATGCCGTAATAAAAATAACAGATGTAAACCAGATTGTCAAGAGAAACGTTATATTATCTATATATCCTAAACAACATATAAGTAATCCTGGGACAACTTGCGATAAGGCCGTGAATAATTTTCTTACCTTAGTAAGACCCAAAATATTTTTCAATAATAGTTTATCTGCAATATAACAGAAAAATACTGACGAGATATATGAGCAAAGAAACGGCATTCCTGACAAAATTCCATTTGTTCCAAATTCGAACTTAAGAATATGATTCATAAAAGCCGGCCCATTAACTATAAAAATATAATGTACGAAAATTCTACCAAATGTTGTAACTGCAATAGCCCAAACTGGTAATGATTTAAATATATGAACCCATGGAACTTTTACTAAAAATGATTTTCGTATATCTTCTCCAATATGAAGCTCTATATAATTTAATTCCTCATTAGTTATTCGGGGATGTTCTTGTGGTGTATCAAACGCTAAAGCGTACCATAGAGTACACCATACAATTCCCAAGAGACCAGTCGTGTAAAAAACAATTGGCCAACCGAACGTTGTTATAATAAATCCACAAAGTGGATACGTTAGACCAATGCCAATACTAAATCCTTGAAAGCTCGACATAAAACGCGATCGTTCCATCACAGGTATCCAATAGCCCACCATTGCGTACATTGCAGGCCAAGTTAAGCCAGATGCAAATCCTTGAATTGAGCGTAAGATTATAACAACAGTGTAATGAAATTCTGCTGCCAATGGCATAAGTAGACTGCATAAAGCAGTTGCCAATTGTGACCATCCAAATACACATTTAGTTCCAAATGCTTGAGTTGCAACTCCACCAACTACTTGAGACAACACATAACACCAATAAAACGAACTTATAATCACAGACTTAACAATTGATATATGATCGTCAGTGCCACTACCCTGAAATAAAATAAGATTTAAATTTTCACATGAATTTACATACATATGTATTCATAAATGTGTTACCATATTCAATGAATAAAAAACATTTTCATTTTCTTTGTGTGTTTCATTGCCATTGGATATCATGGCCACCAGAGCAAAATTCATATCATTACGCATCATGAATGACACCAGAAAACCAGACCAAGAAAGAAAATATAAGACAAGTCTGGCAGGAACTTTATCTGTAATTGCATTTTTAGAGAAATAATTGTATGAAACGCGAAAAATAGACATAACTTCGGAGACCGAAGATAAAATTTCATTCCTTTTGCATTGCAAATACGTAACATATCGGCACATAGTTTTGCATTATTATTGATCCGTGACTATAAGCATTAACCATACAACACATAGACTGGACAACTAGAACAAAGGGGTCATATCTTCCCTTCTGAGTAAGAATAAACCGAACTTTTAAATGGGTTTGCCAGGCTCATGCAAAATTGTAATGTTTTCATGATTATTTTTGGGAAGCGTATAAAAACGCTGATGTGCATAGACCTTACATTTACGCGATGAGCATGCATACAGACATTTACACTGCCTTGCTACATGTATGAGCATTTAAATGTGTGTGTGCATGTTCATCGCGAAAAAGTATTGTTTATGCATATCAGCGGTTTCATTCCTTTACAAAAAATAATCTTGTAAATCAATAAAATGTCCATGAGCTAGGCAAACCCTTTTAACAGTCGCGTCGCGATTCACGAGTTGCAAACAAATATCAATTTTTGTACGCTTCGTAAGTAACACAGCCTCCAAAACATTATTAAATCGCTAAATCATAGTTTTGCAGTAACTAGTAACAAATACATCGTGTATCGGTTTATAATTTCAGTGAAATACGATAAATTACATAAATAAAATTATAATTATATTACATAATAAATAAAAGTTATATCTTACCGCTAACATTCGAATAATCCCAAACTTTTTTTCGTACGTTCCGTGATATCGAATACATGATTTGTGTATGTCTTTATAATATACAAAAGTTTCTAAAAAAAAAAAAAAAGTATGGAAAAACATTACTAATAAGAAACAATGCTTCAATCAAGACTCTTCGAATTCGAGATCTTCTGAACCTTCCGAAAAATTGAATACCATTGAAAATGGGAAATCAGGGTATTATGGTTTTGTTAAAAGTATGTAACAGGCAGAAGGAGGCGTGGCAGACACCATAAAGTATATATATTCTTGATCAGGGTAACGAAAAAAATTGATATAGCCATGATCGTCTGCCCGTCCGTCAAATTATATCGGTGATTCTTTCGTTAGTATCATCATATGTCTTTCTATAATTTTCGTTATCATTCATGTAAGGCATCTAGCGTGTTTTCTTGCTTCACTAGAACAACTTGACCTATAAGGTTTGACTTTTATTGCCGCCATTTGATTCGCTGTTGTCAGATGTCAACGTGTCGTCTACATTTATGTCGCAACTCAGTAATGTGAGTTTAACACTGATTCAATCTGGCATAACAGAGTTTACAATTCTTTAAATTTAAAGATGTTGACGACAATGATGTTTCACTGATTTTACTTCAATTTCCGATAATCCTTACATGTGGGGCTAGCCGGCTGATAAAGGGACACTTGATGCTTTCTTTTTCCATCACTGCACTACATTAAAAATTTCAGAAAAATTTTTTGATGGTTGGACCACGTATTCAAAGATTTGACAAAATTGAATCATATGAATCTAATGCCCTGTGGGAAACAACAGTGATGTTTAATTTGCTGCATTTTCCGAGCATCCAAGCGTCTGCTTGGCGATTAATGCTTGATTATACGTGAAATAGAGGTAAAGAAAATAACTCCACATTTCACGAATTTAAAATCTGAACTGTTTATTTCCTTACTAAACTCTTTGAATCTTATTATTTCCTTCAATATATATACTTAATATCTTAAAACTACAATAATTTCCATGCACACAAGTGCATAGATGTTCTGTCAAGGGTCCCATTTAGATCGTTAAGCCGTTGTCTAGGCTTACATTACATTTTTATTAGCCACTGCAACTAAGGGATGACATATTTATTATTTGGCGCAGATAACACGCAGATTATTGAGTATTGCCTATGTTTATTTATGAATATGGCATGTTCATGCTTGAACATACTGCCAGGGGCCAAAGATTTGTTACTGTGAAATTTTATTTTTTATTCGATAATGCGCAGGTTATTCATACAGTTATGTTTTATTATCAATAATAGAACATTTTGCAAAATTTAATAAACCACAGAAAATAACAAGTAAGAAGGCTCTAGTCGAGACGGCTCGACTACGAGATACCCTGAACCCTGCAAAAAAACTAATATTCTTCTTCTTTACGCACGTATAAGAGCGCGCTCTGCTAACCGCGCAGTTGCTGCCGACGGTTGGGGGTGGGATGGGCTGTACTTTGAACGCTTATAACTCCATTTCTAGATGGACTAACTTCATGAAACTTTCAGAATATATTAATAGCATTCATTCAATTTGTCCATTTGCTAAATCACAAGTCTCTAGTAGTTGAAATACGTTTTTTCAAATTGGGGACGAAGAAGGCCTGGCATCCAAAATCTGAAAATTACATAATCTGCATATCCATAATATCTATCTAAATATAAAAATTTGAAGTCTCTAGGTAAAACGGTGTAGAAGTTACGCTCAAAAAACCTAAAAAACGTAAACGAATTTTCAATTTTTTATCGATAATTAAGGAATGGGATGAGTTATCGAAAAAAACAAAATAAACTTTTACTGCGTAACTAAGATACGAGTGTTCATGTAAAATTTCACCTCTTTAGCTTTTGTAGTTTCCGAAATTTCGACGTTCATACGGACGGACGGACGGACGGACGGACGGACGGACAGACGAACAGGGCTATATCAACTTATTTTTTTGTGCTGATCAAGAATATATATACTTTATGGGGTCTGCGACGTCTCCTTCTGCCTGTTACATACATTTTCACAAAAACATTATACCCTGAATTCTCATTTTCAATGGATTCAGGGTATAATAATGGATAATGAATTTAGATCAAAATATATAATACAGTACTTAAATAATGAAGGTATTGAAACACATTATACAAAAACCAAATCCCATAGAGGAAACGCTGATATTTACTTATTTATTTATTTATTTAAATGACATTGACACAATGAGAGTCAAACAAAAATTAACAGCCTAACAAAAAAATACAAAACATTAATTCAATTGTATCACTAACCCGATGGGGGTATTTTATTTGCCAGTCCGGCCAGCTATGCCCCAATTCACAGCCAAATAAGATCAATGATACTATTGAAACTATAAAAAAGAAAGTGTTAAATAAAAACTTAAAATAAGATTAAGAGAGATTAAGTATAATTGATATTATAGTTATATTATAGTTATATTGTTATACTCCTAAGATAAAAAATTAGTAAAAAGGGAAAGTATTAGAAATATTTCAAGCAAGTTAAAAGAAAATAGAAAAAGACATAAAAATAGGAGTTAAAGAAGAGATAAAATAGAATAGGATTGAGAAAACACTGCAAATAACTTTGGTAACGTTGTGTATACCAAAGCTTATGCCTGGGCACTGTGAGTGATTTCCCTAAGATAAGCTAAGAGCAAGGATTTTATTTGAGAAAGAGAGAGCTCTGCGGAAAATACGTGATAATATTTATTAAAATTAACACATAGAACATGAAAGGCACTGTGCAAAGAATAATCCGTAGTGCACACAAGTAAATGTAGCGGACGACAGTGTCTAGTTGTTCGGGACGGAACCGAAAAATTAAGACGCATCAACAAAGAGGACGAATCAATACTGCCGTTAATCAATTTGTGCAGAAAAACAATTCCTAAAATTGTTCTGCGATTGATTAACGATGGAAGATCAATGAGCTGAAGCCTACTATGGTAAGACGGTAATATTAAACTACTACCTCAGTTAAGATCCCTTCAGGTAAAGAGAAGAAACTGTTTTTGGACCGATTCAATACGATGATGATACAGTTTATATTGAGAAGACCAGACAACTGAGCAATACTCTAGGATAGGACGCACAAGCGAAGTAAATAATTGCTTGGTAATAAAAGGATCTTTAAATCCTTAGATCAACGATTAATAAAGCCAAGAACACTTTTTTTTCGAAAAACTGTCATTGACAAGCAAAGTAAATTCAATAAGATTAGAAGACGTTGATTGATTTTGAACAAATCCATGCTGGGATGGAAGAATAATCGATTTGCAAAAATGTTGCAATTCCGATGTTATAATTTTTTCAAATAACTTCGGTATAGCAGATAATTTCGCAATACCTCTATAATTGGAGATATCAAATCTTCCTCCTTTTTTATATAGACGAATAATGAAAGACTCTTTCCAAATTGAAGGGAACACAGAAGTTTCCAAAGACAAATTAAACAATTTTAGTAATTGTGACTGAAGAGAAACACTACACTCTTTAATCACACAACTTGGAATATTGTCAACACTAGGAGAGAAAGATGATTTTAACGTCCTAATGGCTGAAGCTAGAGAGGCTGCAGTGACTTTAGGAGTGACCTTAGGAACCATATTCAGAAAGTAAATGTGGATAGGAATTGCTGTTAAAATCAACAGAGGAGTAAGTGGATTGAAAAAATCTGCAAATAGATCAGAGGAATCCTGATCATTAAAAGTTTTTTCAGCACCAAGGACAAATGAGGACGGCAAACCAGAAGATTTACGCTCTACGTTGACAAATGAGTAAAATTGTTTAGGATCTTGAGCAAACAGACGTTTACAACGTATAAGATAATTCTCATAACAACGAGAATTTAAAAGATTGAAGTTTGACTTGGCTATGGAATATTTAGACCAGTCAACACTTGAGTTAGACTTCTTATAATTTTTAAAACGTCTAGTTTTAATGTTTCTTAAAAGAGAAAGAGTCTTAGTAAACCAAGACGGTTTATTTGAGCTGGGCGATATGCGACGAAGAGGGACGCACACATCAAGAATAGAATTTAAGGTATTATAAAAAAACGAAGCAGCAAAATTAATGTCATCTGACTCATAGAGACCAGTCTGTTGAATTAATTAATTCGTTAAGCAAAAAAAAAGTTGCATTTATGATAACAGCGACTTAGTTTAGAAGGCAAAGGATTATAAGGTTGAGGATAATCAACAGATAATAAAACCTCTAAAGTGGAGTGATGTATATCCTCAGGTAAGCAGAAAGGAGTTGATTTGATAACATTAATAATGATTAATGAAGACAAGATCAAGAGTGCGATTCAGATGATTAGTGATAGATATCATCTGAAACATAGATAGATTAAATAATTCATCAAAAAGATTGTGATCAATTGTCGGAATATAGTAATTTGCATTAGTAGCGGACCAAGAAGTGTTAGGAATATTAAAATCACCCAACACCAGAAGCAAGTCTCTATTATTTACGTGTTCGTAGATTTCTTTAATACAAGTTTAATACAAGCATAAACTTGTACATCAGAAGATGAAGGGATATAAGAACATGTAATAAACAATGAACACGATGGGAGAGTTTATTTAACCTCTATAATCTCCGCATCCTGAAGGTACGAAAAGATAAACCATTCGGAGAGGATACTGGATTTCACAGCAATTAGCACCCCACCCCCCCTTACGCATCAAACGGTCAAGTCTATAAATAGTGAAATTACTTGAAAAAATCTCACTATTATGAATATTATGACTTAACCATGTTTTAGTGAAAGCAATTATATAATTTTCAGCACTAAAACTATGTAGCAAAAGGCTTTTAATCTTAGAATTTAAGCCACGTACATTTTGGTAAATTAAGGAAAGATGATAAGAAGATTGTGAAATATTTAGTTTTTTGGTACATTGTTTGAAGTAGATTGCACCGACGGTAAATTCAAAGAAATAGGATTCGATTTGTTTCGATTTTTAGGTTTCAATTCATGTACAACTACATGAGGTGGCCAGAAATTAGGATCACATATTGTTGTAAAGAAATTCGACGGCACATTGATATTGAATGAGGCAATTTCTCGCGGAGTTGTGAAACTAAACTTCGATACAAAAACATTGGCTGAAATCTTGCTAGAAATAAAAGCCGATACCGCCTCACATGTCGTATCAGATGAAACCCTAGATAAAAAAACTTGCTTTCGAGGAGAGACAACAGATAAGGTAATGCCATTATTGGCTGACTTATTGTCACTCTTTGCCTGAACAATAATTGGAGAAGAATCCAATTTTTGAACTTCAGCTGTAGCAGCAACAACAGGAGAAACAATAGATTCAGGACCAGGTGATGTAAGATCAATTGAGTTAGCAGCAGATGACAGTGCAGAAGCACAAGGTGAAGGAGGGGCAAGCGAATTAGGTGGCGATGTTGTTACGGAAGGAGGTACCAATAACAAAGGGGTGTCCGATTTGGGAAGAGGAGTTTCAAAACTATACTGAGTTAATATTTCTTCAGCAGCAGCCATGTCACTAGATAACTGCTTAGAAATCTTCTTCAGTTTTAAAAATTGTGCTCTTACAGCACTATACATTTTGGAAAAGTTAATCTGCTTTTCCAAGCAAATCGGGCAAGACCAGCGTACGCCCCCAATACCAATTTTGGCAGTGGACATAATCTTGTCATAATCACGCCCAGTAAGACCTGCACATTTAGTATGCATCAAATTATCACACAACCAGCAATTTACAAATGGTGCTTGTGCAGAATCAACTGCCTGCCTGAAAGTGCAAGATTTTTTGCACAGCACGCAGTTAAAGTAAAAGAGAGGCAATTACAACAAGTAAGAAGGCTCTAGTCGAGACGGCTCGACTACGAGATACCCTGAAGCGCACGCTCTGCTAACCGCGCAGTTGCTGCCGACGGTTGGGGGTGGGATGGGCTGTACTTTGAACGCTTATAACTCCATTTCTAGATGGACTATCTTCATGATATATAAATATATTAATTGCATTCAAATTTATCCATTTGCCAAATTACAAGTCTCTAGTATTTAAAATACGTTTTTTTCAAATTGGGGGCGCAGGGGGCGTGGCATCTAAAATCTGAAAATTACAAAATCTGCGTATCCATAATATCCTTCTAAATATACAAATTTGAAGTCTTTAGCTAAAACGGTGTAGAAGTTATGCTCTAAAAAACTAAAAAACGTAAACGAATTTTCGATTTTTTATCGATAATTAAGGAATGGGATGAGTTATCGAAAAAACAAAATAAACTTGTACTGCGTAACTAAGATACGAGTGTTCATGTAAAATTTCAGCTCTCTAGCTTTCGTAGTTTCCGAAATCTCGACGTTCATACGGACGGACGGACGGACAGACGGACAGGGCTATATCAACTTATTTTTTTGTGCTGATCAAGAATATATATACTTTATGGGGTCTGCGAGGTCTTCTTCTGCCTGTTACATACATTTTCACAAAAACATTATACCCTGAATTCCCATTTTCAATGGGTTCAGGGTATAAAAACAATAGCAAGTGAGAGCAAATTTGCAAACATTCACACACCCATTTTCAATGGGTTCAGGGTATAAAAACAATAGCAAGTGAGAGAAAATTTGCAAACATTCACACTAACAAACGTATTTAGAGTGAAGTGGGGAGAGCGCCTAAAATAAAAAACACAAATGCAAATAGTGTAAAGAATAAAACCAACGCTGCACCGAAATGAAAATTAAAAGCGCTTTCTTAAAGACACAGCACACCACGGATAAAATCTTGCACAGGAATATAAATATATTTGCATAAGTAACAACCGCGATTATGTGAAACTTTAATAAAATTAATTTAATACGAAAATAAAGCAAAATTGCAGAGTACTAAAATAAACACGTCTGATAACTCTCGCTGAGAACTCTCTTTTTGGGATTACATTGTACATTAATTGAAATAATAACAGGAATAGATTATAATTAACTAACCATTGAGTCTAAAATTCAATTAGCAATTATAGCTTACGTTATCATTCAACAATAAAATGTACACCAAATCATGCTAAAGATACAGAAGATGCAACTAAATTAAAAATTACTATTGAGGAATGTAAGAAAATTACTATAAACAAAATAAATAATACGAGGGAAGAATACAAAGAACAAAGACAGGAAGGTCCAATTAATAATTATAAAAGGGTCAGACATAAGGATGAGCCTTATTTTAGATATGCAGAATTAGAAAACATTCATCCAAGTAACATTAAAAGACCGTTAAATCATGAAATTAACAATTCTAACGAAAATATAACATAAAACTGATATAGTAAACAAAACAATAATTATATTCTACATTATTAATATTGACCCACTTCAGGATTGTTTAAACCAAATAGAAACAAACATAAGAACAACCAGTATTACAGATAAAGAGGAACTATTAATAGAAATCTGATTGTTAGAGAGTTAAAAGAAAACAACTCCACATTTGCTGAATTCAAAAATTGAACTGTTTATTTCTTAAATTCTTAAGAAAACAACCTTAAAAATACTTCCAGGCACTGGAAGGGTAAAATTTATTCTATGCACACAAGTGTGTGCTAACCGCGCAGTTGCTGCCGACGGTTGGGGGTGGGATGGGCTGTACTTTGAACGCTTATAACTCCATTTCTAGATGGATTATATCATAAAACTTTCAGAATATATTAATAACATTCAAATTTGTCCATTTGCCAAATTACAAGTCTCTAGTAGTTGAAATACGTTTTTTTCAAATTGGGGGCGAAGGGGGCGTGGCACCTAAAATCTCTAAAATTCCAAAATCTGCGTATCCACAATATCTATCTAAATATACAAAATTGAAGTCTCTAGCTAAAACGGTGGAGAAGTAAAAAGGTATACGAATTTTCGATTTTTTATCGATAATTAAGGAATGGGATGAGTTATGGAAAAAACAAAATAAACTTGTACTGCGTAACTTATATACGAGTATTCATGTAAAATTTCAGCCTTGTACTGCGTAACTAAGATACGAGTATTTATGTAAAACTTCAGCTCTCTAGCTTTTGTAGTTTCCGAAATCTTGACGTTCATACGGACGGACGGACGGACAGACGGACATGGCTAAATCAACTTATTTTTTAGTGCTGATCAAGAATATATATACTTTATGGGGTCTGCGACGTACATTTTCACAAAAACATTATGCCCTGAATTCCCATTTTCAATGGGTTCAGGGTATAAAAAGCCAAAAAAGAAAAACTATATCAAAATTGTGACAAAAGAAATATTACATTCAACGGAAATAACCTCATACCATTTAGAAATTGCAAAATAAAAACAAGTAAAAAGGTTCTAGTCGAGACGGCTCGACTACGAGATACCCTGAACCCTGCAAAAAAATTAATATTCTTCTTCTTTACGCACGTATAAGAGCGCGCTCTGCTAACCGCGCAGTTGCTGCCGACGGTTGGGGGTGGGATGGGCTGTACTTTGAACGCTTATAACTCCATTTCTAGATGGACTATCTTCATGATATATAAATATATTAATTGCATTCAAATTTATCCATTTGCCAAATTAGAAGTCTCTAGATTTAAAATACGTTTTTTTTTCAAATTGGGGGCGAAGGGGGCGTGGCATCTAAAATCTGAAAATTACAAAATCTGCGTATCCATAATATCCTTCTAAATATACAAATTTGATAATTAAGGAATGGGATGAGTTATCGAAAAAACAAAATAAACTTGTACTGCGTAACTAAGATACGAGTGTAAAATTTCAGCTCTCTAGCTTTTGTAGTTTCCGAAATCTCGACGTTCATACGGACGGACGGACGGACGGACAGACGGACGGACAGACGACAGGGCTATATCAACTTATTTTTTGGTGCTGATCAAGAATATATATACTTTATGGGGTCTGCGATGTCTCCTTTTGCCTGTTACATACATTTTCACAAAAACATTATACCCTGAATTCCCATTTTCAATGGGTTCAGGGTATAATAAAATAAACATTTTCCAATGAAAAAATAGAATTTCATGAAATTTTTTTATACCCTGAACCCATTGAAAATGGGAAATCAGGGTATAATGGTTTTGTTAAATGTATGTAACAGGGAGAAGGAGGCGTGGCAGACCCCATAAAGTATATATATTCTTGATCAGGGTGACGAGAAAAGTTGATATAGCCATGTCCGTCTGTCCGTCTGTCCGTATGTTTGAACGCAAGGATATCCGAAGATACAAAAGCTAGAGACTTCATTCTTTTTGTGTTAGGTTCGTATATTGCACGCGCAGTACGAGTTTGTTTCAGAAATTCGATAACTCTTATATTTCCAGAGTTATCGATATATCAATTTATCGAGAATCAGTTATAAAATTATATCTCGCTCATCTTTAGAGTTAGAGTCTCCAAGTCTTCTACATTTATATAGATATTAATTTAATACAATTTCGGTTTTTGGCAGATTTTGGATTCCGGTCCCCAATTCATCTCCACACCCCCAAATGTGTAAAAAATGTATTTCAAATACTAGAGACATACAGTTTGGTTTGGCATATAGATATGATTGTCATGATCATAATCTGAACGTGTGATTACAAATGTCCATCTAGAAACAGAGTTATTAACCCACGTGGCAGAGCAAGCTAGGCAGCGCGTCAGCAAGACGCCTGCAATGCGTACATACATACATATACATATGTATGTATGTATACGTGCAAGCGTAGATCAGCGTGTGGCTGCGTGCGCATTTGTACATTTGTATGTAAAGCTAATTGTAAGCGTTGAGATTTCTAAAAAATCGTAAAATGTTCAATAGAATATCTAGATCATATGCTGAAACTTTTAATACAATTCCTTAAATACGTTCATATTTATTAAACAAAATAAAGCAATTAAAATCGCAATGCAAATGCAAGCAACGTTGGCAACGCAAAGCAATTTTCCTATGCGTGTGCACATATACACACAAAACAGCTTGGGCTGTTTTCTATGTTGCCATCCATGCAGATTCTTAGAATCAGAATTGTCTTTGAATTGTGTTTAGCATTGTCTTTGAATTGTATTTGTATTTTCAGCCTCTGCTTTAGTTTTCGTTTTGTTTCGTATATGACGCATAGCACTGAATTTCATTCGTTTTCGCTATTGCGAGTTTAAGATGTGCCGTGGTGTAGATGGCTAGACTGTTGCATGTAATGTTAGATCATCGCGAGTTCTACAACACCGATGTTAAGTCTTATGTCCATTGACAAGTGCTAAGTCCATAATAATTTTTTTTTTTATATATAGATATACATAGATACTAATTTAATACAATATCGGTTTTTGTCAGATTTTGGATCCCGGTCCCCAATTCACCTCAAAATGTGTTAAAACACTTATTTTAAAGTCATACAGTTTGGTTTGACATATAGACCTGACAGTTTGATTACGAAACAGAATTATGAATCAAATAAGTTTTCGCAGCTTAACAAACGTGACAGAGCAAGCGAGACAGCGAGTCAGCAAGACGCCTGCAATGCATACACACATGCATGCGTACAAGCGTAGATCAGCGTGTGTATGAATGTGTACTTTGCTATGCGTGCAGAAACGAATCGAATAATTCTTAGAATATTATTCTTTCTAAGAGGGGTTCGGGGGATTTCGTAGTCGAGCAGTCTCGACTACAGCTTTCTTACTTGTTTAACTTACAGAACAGAAAAAATAATGAGAGAATTCATACTCTATGAGGCCATCACTTCTTCAGTTATGCCATCACTTCTCACAGCGTCAGCCGACACTATACCATAAGCTTCATTTTCATAAGAATAACGACACTTATTGCTAACTCAAAGAGCATACCCAATATTATAAATAATAATGTTTGTCACAGCCCACCTGCATAATATAAACAAGTATCGCAGCCTCCGCTGCATAACTGTTCTAGAATGGTCTCGAAGACTCTTCATATTCTTGAAAATAAGCATGTACTAAAGACAGTCGTTGGCTGCGCCAGCGACTTCCTAGAATAAGACCCAGAATATTCTTTATGTAAAGAAACAATTATAAAAGCAGACGGCACATAGGCTAAGTAGTTCAGTTGTATTCCATGACATGAATAATGAACATGTATTTAATATTAATATAAAAGAAGTACATCATTCGCGTGCTTATACGTATCACATTTTTTGCAGGGCTCAGAGTATGACGTGGTCGAGCGGTCAAGACAATAGCTTTATTACTTGTTATACCCTGAGCCCATTGAAAATGAGAAATCAGGGACTAATGGTTTTGTTAAAAGTATGTAACAGGCAGAAGACGGCGTAACAGACCCCACAAAGTATATATATTCTTGATCAGGGTGACGAGAAAAGTTGATATAGCCCTATCCGTCTGTCCGTCCGTATGTATGAACGCGTCGATCTCAGCAACTATAAGAGCTAGAAACTTCATTCTTTTTTTGTTAGGTCCGTGTATTGCACGCAGTATACGAGTTTGTTGCAAACAATCGATAACTTTTTTTCGTTTCAGAGTTATCGATTTTAACATTTATCGAGAATCAGTTATAAAATTATATCTCGTTCATCTTTAGAGTTAAAGTCTCCAAGTTTTCTGCACATATATAGATATTAAATTAATATAATTTCGGTTTTTTTAAGAATTTGGATACCGGCCCCGAATTTGCCCCCTATCCCCCAAATTTGAAAAAAAAAAAAAAAACATAATACAAATACTAGAGACAATTTGGCAAATTGACACATTTTAGTGCTATTATTATATTCTGAAAGTTTCATAAAGATCGTTTGTCTAGAAATGGGCTTATAAGCGCCCAAAGTTCAGTCCAACCCACCTCCAAGCCACGGCAGCAACTGCGCAGTTAGCAGAACGCGCGCTCAGGGTATCTCGTAGTCGAGTAGTCTTGACTAGAGCTTTCTTACTTCTTTCAAATTGGGGGCGTAAAATTACAGAATCTTGTTATCCAGTTAAGAGTGATTGACGTGATTTTTTTGCGCTCCGCGGCCATTTATTTATTTGTATTGTTTTAAATAATTATATCGTTTCGAATTGCATAAAATTGGGATGATTATTAGCTGCGAAGATTGTTTTAATCCGTGATTCATGTGATTTGGTTTATACTGCCTTTGTTTACATTTGCCAGTAAGTCCTGCTCTTAAACATAAGTTTGAGTTCTCTCTGATAGTTTACGTTTTCGTTTTTGCGCTTTAGCTGCTGTTTGTTGTTGTGAATTGCTCTCGGAACATTATCAAGTTTTTTGTCTATCCACTTTATTTCTTTAAAACCCCAATTGCCAATATGATTTGCTACAAGAAGGCATGCACATTCAGAAAGACAGTTGACTCTGCACAGGCCCAATTTGTAAATTCCTGGCTATGTGAGAACATTATGTATACTAAATGCGATGGCTTTACGGGCGGGACTACGATAAGGTCATGTCCATTGCCAAAATTGGTTGTGGTGGTTTACCTTGGTCTTGTCCGACTTGCTTGGAAAAACAATTTGATTTTCCAATATGTATAATGGTGAGGGTTTAATTTTATAAACAAAGTAATATTTCTAAGCAATTATCAAGCGACTTGGTAGCTGATGAAATACTATTGAACAAATAAAATTTTGACAACCCTCAATCTCAATCTGAGATTCCCTCGTTGTTGGTACCTCCTCGTGTAATAACATTGTCCCCCAACTTGCTTGCTCCTCCCTCACCTTGTGTTTCTGTTTTGTCTTCATCTCCTAAATCGCTTCGTGTTCCCTTGCCCTGCCCTGTGGCTACGTCTATACCAGTTGAAGCTGTTATCGAATCTCTTGTCCCTGTTCAAAAACTGGTTTCTCCTACAATTGTTGTTCAAACAGAGAATACCAATACGTTAACCAATTCTTCTACTACTATCCCCACTTTATGTGCTAATGCTCCTCGAAAGCAAGTTTTTTTATCTAGGCTTTCGTCGTATACATGTGAAGCAATATCGGCATTTATTTCCTGTAAAACTTCTGCGAATGTCTCTATAACGAAGTTTAATTTTTCGACTCCTCGTGAAATTTCTTCATTTAAGATAAATGTACCGGTTGAATATTTTACAACTATATGTGATACTAAATTTTGGCCACTACATGTAGTTGTGCATGAATTTAAACCGAAGAATCGTAACAGATCAGCACCTGTCTCGTTGAGTATTCCTTCGGTGCAATCTTCATCGAAAATTGTTTCAAAAAACAAAATAATAATAAATATTCTCCTCAGGTATTCCTGATATATCAAAATGTATGTGGCATAAACTCTAAGCTTAAAATCGTATTTATTAATAATTTCAGTTGTGCATATGATATCATTGTTTTAACTGAAACGTGGTTAACTCAGAGTGTTCATAATAGTGAAACTCTGTCAAGTAATTTCACTATATAGACTTGATCGTTTGATACGTAGAAGAGGTGGTGTTTCAATTGCTGTGAAGTCCAGTATCCTCTAAGAATTAGTTTCATTTTCCTCCCTTAACGCTGCGGAGATTATAGGTGTTAAAATAAGTCTCCCATCGTGTTCGTTATTTATTACATGTTCTTATATCCCGCTTTCTGCTGATATACAAGTTTATGCTCAACACATAATTTGTATCAAAGAAATTTATGGATGTCAATGATAACGATTTTTTTCTTGTGTTAATATTCCGAACACTTCTTGGTCCGTAACTTGTAATGTAAATAACCTTATTCCGACAATTGATCACTATCTTTTTGATGAATTGTTCAACCTTTCTATGTCTCAGATGAACTCTATTTCCAATCATCTGAATCGCTAGCTTGATCTTGTGTAAATGTATCGAGATCAACCCCTTTTTGTTTACCTGAGGATATATATCATCCAACTTTAGAGGTTTCGTTGTCTATTAATAATCCTTCATCAATCACGTTGCTATCGTAAATGCAATTTTGTTTTGCCAAACGAACTTATTAGTTCAGCTGACTGGTCCCATTTATATGAGTCGGTTGATGTTAATTTGGCATCATCACTTTTTTACTCAACTTTAGACACTATTCTAGATGTATGAGTTCCACTCTGTAGTATTTCGCTTGCTTTGAATAAGCCGCCTTGGGTTTTAAGACTCTTTTAAATTTAAAAAATAATAAATCAAAGTATTTAAAAATTTTTTAAAAGTCTAGTTCGGCTGTAGACTAGGTTAAATATTCTATAGCCATGTCAAATTTTACCAAGTCAAATTTTAATCTCTTAAATTCTCATTGATATGAGAATTATCTTATTCATGTTAAGCGCCAGTTAACAGTTTGTAAATTTTAAGTGTAAATCTTCTGGTTTGCCAACCTCCTTTTTCTTTGGTATGGAAAAATCTTGTGAATATCAGGTCTCTTCTGATCTATTTGCAAAATTCTTCCAATCAACTTGTTCTTCCGTTGAATGCTGTAATAGGTTATACCCATTTTACATTTCTGAATCTTATTCAATTGATGTTGCAAAGGTGTCTGGAGATTCATTGGCTGCAGCCATTAGGACATTGAAATCATCCTTTTCTCCGTGTGCTGATAAGATCCCAAGTTGTGTGATTAAAGAGTGCACTGCTTCTCTTCTGTCACCATTACTAAAATTGTTTAATTTATCAATGGAAACTTCGGTTTTTCCTTCAAATTGGAAAAAGTCCTTTATCATTCCGCTAATAAATAAGGCGGAAAATCCGATATATCCAATTATAGAGGCATTGCAAAACTTTCAGTTATTCCGAAGTTATTTGAAACAAGTAAGAACGTTGCGGTTAGGCGCAAATAACTGCGAGATACTCGGTGGTGACTTTTATTTAATAAACGAAATATTTCGGCAATTAGCAAACGTCATTGCAATCAACAAACTGTTGTGTGCGCAAATTAATTGATTTTCTAAGCATACATACAAAGGCTGCATGCTATACTATTCTAAGAATTGCGATTAAATTGTGTGTTGTGTAGCAGTGAACTTATTTAGATTTAGCTAACGTGTACATGTTATTGTAAAATGACCTGGGTTAAAATTCCGCTGGAAACTTTTTGTTTTTTAATCGAAAACTTATAAATTTTATATTTTTAATTGCCATCTTAGCAATTACTACAAAGCTACTTGTAAGCATGAATGATGCAGTTGACCACAACAAACTTATTTGCCGATTTGCCACGCCCCCCGTGGGCGTAGATATATCCGCCATAGTTTTTTTAACTTGGATTGTCCCCGCGAGTATACATTCCAAATGGCAACTCTCTAGCTCAAGAACTAGTATGGTTACTGACATGCATTTTCCGATTTGCCACGCCCCTAGTGCACTTTATAATTCGGGAGCATACATGAGTATATGTTTAAAATTTCAAGTCTCTAGCTCTAATAGCGCCGAAAAATATCGCGTTCATACGGACAGACGGTCGGACAGAAAGACGGACATTGCACAAAGTCAATATACTCTATTTCCTTTTGGGAACAGAGTACAAATAATAACATTGTCAGTGTAAAACTTTTGTAAATCAATTATTCATCCATCACAGCATGGGTTTTTTTTTTCAAAATCGATCAGCTACTACGAATTTATTAGAATTCACTTCCCTAGTCAATGACAGTTTTTTGCATAGAATGCAGACTGATGTTATTTATGACCTCAGTAAAGCATTTTACTCAGATAACCATCATTTGTTAATTTTAAAGCTATCCAGCTTAGGATTTTCCCCTAAAATTTTATAGTGGTTATTATCCTACTTAAAGAGCAGAACCCAAAGAGTTTTGCTGAGAACTTCAATTTCAAAACTGATCTTTGTAACGTCACGTGGGGAACCCCCATTAGTCCCATTACTCTTTTCCCATTTGATACCAATTGAAAATGGGAAATCAAGGTATAATGGTTTTGTTAAATGTATGTAACAGGCAGAATGAGGCGTGGAAGACTCCATAAAGTATATATATTCTTGATCAGGGTGACGAGAAAAGTTGATATAGCCATGTCCGTATGTTTGAACGCCTCGATTTCTAAAGATACAAGAGCTAGAGACTTTATTCTTTTAGAGTTAGAGTCTCCAAGTCTGCTACATATATTAATTTAATAAAATTTCGGTTTTTGTCAGATTTTATGTTCCGGTCCCCAATTTAACCCCACAGCCCCAAATGTGTAAAAAATGTATTTCAAATACTAGAGACATACAGTTTGGTTTGGCATATAGATATGAATGTCATGATCATAATCTGTGATAACGAATGTCCATCTAGAAACAGAATTATTAATAAAAGAAGTTCTCGTAACGCGACCCACTTGGCAGAGCAAGCGAGGCAGCGTGTCAGCAAGACGCCTGCAATGCGTACATACATACATATTTATATGTATGCGTACAAGCGTAGATCAGCGTGTGGCTGCGTGCGTATTTGTACATTTGTATGTAAAGCTAATTGTAAAACAGTTGGGATTTTTAAAAAATCGTAAAATTATCAATAGAGTATGTAGATCATATGCTGAAACGTTCAATACATTTCAATAAATTTTTTCATATTTATTAAACAAAATAAAGCAATTAAAATAGCAATGCAAATGCAAGTAACGTTGGCAACGCAAAGCAATTTTTCTATGCGTGTGCACATATACACACAAAACAGCTTGGGCTGTTTTCTATGCTGTCATCCATGCAGATTCTTAGAATCAGAATTGCCTTTAAATTGTGTATAGCATTGTCTTTGAATTGTATTTGTATTTTCAGCCTCTGCTTTAGTTTTTTTTTTCTGTTTCGTATATGACGCCTAGCAGTGAATTTCATTTCTTTTGGCTATGGCGAGTTGAAGATGTGCCGTGGTGTAGATACCTAGACTGTTGCATATAATGTTAGCTCACCGCGGGTTCAACTCCTGCCGATGTTCAGTGTTATGCTCATTGAAAAATTCGAAGTCCATCATAATTTTTATACCCTGAGCCCATTGAAAATGGGAAATCAGGGTATAATGGTTTTGTTAAAAGTATGTAACAGGCAGAAGGAGGCGTACCAGACCCCACAAAGTATATATATTCTTGATCTGGGTGATATAGCCCTGTCCGTCTGTCTGTCCGACTTTATTATTTTTTTGTTACGTCCGTGTATTGCACGCGGTATACGAGTTTATTCAGAAAATCGATAACTTTTTCGTTTCGGAGTTATCGATTTTAACATTTATGGAGAATCAGTTATAAAATGATATCTCGTTCATCTTTAGAGTTAGAGTCTCCAAGTCTTTTACATACATATAGATATTAATTTAATACAATTTCGGTTTTAGGCACATTTTAGTGATATTATTATGTTCTGAAAGTTTCATGACGATAGTCCATCTAAAAATGGAGTAATAAGCGTCCAAAGTTCAGCCTAACCCACCTCCAAGCCACGGCAGCAACTGCGCGGTTAGCAGAGCGCGCATTTATACGTACGTAAAGAAGATGAGTATCATATTTTATATTTGCAGGGCTCAGGGTATCTTGTAGTCGAGCAGTCTCGACTAGAATTTTCTTACTTGTTTTTTTTTTCAGTTTTTGTCAGATTTTGGATTCCGGTCCCCGATTCACCCCCAAATGTGTAACAAATTTATTTTAAATACTAGTGTCATACAGTTTGGTTTGGCATATAGATCTGGAAGTTTGATTACGAAAAATAATATTAATCAAATAAGTTCTCGCAGCATAACACACACGTGGCAGAGCAAGCGAGACAGCATACATACATGCGTACAAGCGTAGATCAGCGTGTGTATGAATGTGTACTTTGTTATGCGTGCAGAAACGAATCGAATAATTCTTGGAATATTATTCATTTGACGAGGGGTTCAGGGGAACTCGTAGTCGAGCAGTCTCGACTACAGGCTTCTTACTTGACCTTCCTAGTTGTATTTCTCATTCAACGATACACTTGTATGCTGATGATGTAAAACTTTGCTTTTCATACTCTAACTCAATTGAACATGTACATCTTCAAGATGAGCTTAATGCATTTCAAGGTTGGTGTTAGGTTAATCAATTACATTTAAATTGCTATAAGTATATGACAATGACCTTCTGTCGTACTGTTCCACACATGCTCGGCTTTAAATAAATAATAATTCCTTACAATTCCTTCACCGTCAAAGACCTTGGCATTCTTTTTGACACTGAACTTAATTTTAATCTGCATATTTCTGCCATCACAAATGAAGCCAAATGTGTGCTTGGCTTTATTTAACGATGGTCTAATGAATTTAATGATCCTTTTATTACCAAGTAGTTATATATTTCACTTGCTCGCTCTATCTTAGAGTATTGTTATGTTATTTGGTCTCCGCAACATAAACTGTATCAGGATTGCATTGAATCGGTCCAGAAACAGTTTCTTTTCTTTGCCTTAAGGGATCTAAATTGGAACAGTAATTTACGTTTGCCTTATCATAGTAGGCTTCTTCTTATTGATCTGCCATCATTAATGAATCACAGGACAATTTTAGGTATTACTTTACTTCAAGTTTATGGGTAATATTGATTCGCCCAGTCTGTTAATGCGGCTGCATTTCTCTGCTTCTTCCCGAACTACTAGAAACTATCGGCCGTTACATTTACCACAGTGCACCACGGATTATTCTTTACATTATGCTTTCCATGTGTTGATTATTATAAATATTATCACGTATTCTCCTTAGAAATCTCTCTTCCGCTAATAAAATCTTTTCTTTCAGCTCATCTTAGGTTTTTAGTTAGTTTTTTGTTTTTTGTTTTTGCTATCTATCTTATTCCACTATCTTCATCCCACTCTGAATTTTATTTCTTAATATTTCCTTTTTATACCCTGAACCCATTGAAAATGGAAATTCAGGGTATAATGTTTTTGTGAAAATGTATGTAACAGGCAGAAGGAGACGTCGCAGACCCCATAAAGTATATATATTCTTGATCAGCACAAAAAAATAAGTTGATATAGGCCTGTCCGTCTGTCCGTCCGTCCGTATGAACGTCGAGATTTTGGAAACTACAAAAGCTAGAGATCTGAAATTTTACATGAATACTCGTATCTTAGTTACGCAGTACAAGTTTATTTTGTTTTTTCGATAACTCATCCCATTCCTTAATTATCGATAGAAAATCGAAAATTCGTTTACGTTTTTTACGTTTTTCGAACATAACTTCTACACCGTTTTAGCTAGAGACTTCAAATTGTATATTTAGATAGATATTATGGATACGCAGATTTTGTAATTTTCAGATTTTGGATGCCACGCCCCCTTTGCCCCCAATTTGAAAAAAAACGCATTTCAACTACTA
Organism: Drosophila stalkeri; assembly: GCA_035047405.1. Lineage (NCBI taxonomy): Eukaryota > Metazoa > Arthropoda > Insecta > Diptera > Drosophilidae > Drosophila > Drosophila stalkeri. The sequence goes on along the minus strand of JAWNPR010000039.1, from coordinate 33,780,199 downwards.
GAGACTTGTAATTTGGCAAATGGACATTTGAATACAATTAATATATTCTGAAAGTTTCATGAAGATAGTCCATCTAGAAACGGAGTTATAAGCGTTCAAAGTACAGCCCATCCCACCCCCAAACGTCGGCAGCAACTGCGCGGTTAGCAGAGCGCTTATACGTGCGTAAAGAAGAAGAATATTCTTCTTTTTTTATGCAGGGTTCAGGGTATCTCGTAGTCGAGCCGTCTCGACTAGAGCCTTCTTACTTGTTTCTTGCTAATCCTTAGTCTAAGTATTTATTTTTTAAATGTTAGTTCATAATCAGTCCTAAGAACCTTTAATATTTTAGGTTTTCAATTAACACTGTCTCTTTTGTCATACTTTCATTAGTATCACTTACCATTCTTGGCTATGAATTGGGGAATAGCTGAAATTGCCAAATTACAAGTCTCTAGTAGTTGAAATAAGTTTTTTTCAAATTGGGGGCGAAGGGGGCGCGGCATCTAAAATCTGAATTTCAAAATCTGCGTATCCATAATATCTATCAAAATATACAAATTTGAAGTCTCTAGCTAAAACGGTGTAGAAGTTATGCTCGAAAAACCTAAAAACGTAAACGAATTTTCGATTTTTTATCGATAATTAAGGAATGGGATGAGTTATCGAAAAAACAAAATAAACTTGTACTGCGTAACTAAGATACGAGTGTTCATGTAAAATTTCAGCTCTCTAGCTTTTGTAGTTTTCGAAATCTCGACGTTCATACGGACGGACGGACGGACAGACGGACAGGGCTATATCAACTTATTTTTTGTGCTGATCAAGAATATATATACTTTAGGGGGTCTGCCACGTCTCCTTCTGCCTGTTACATACATTTTCACAAAAACATTATACCCTGAATTCCCATTTTCAATGGGTTCAGGGTATAAAAAACAAAACAACAAGAAGGCTCTAGTCGAGACAGCTCGACTACAAGATACCCTGAACCCAGCAAAAAAATTAATATTCTTCTTCTTTACGCACGTATAAGAGCGCGCTCTGCTAACCGCGCAGTTGCTGCCGAACGTAAACGAATTTTCGATTTTTTATCGATAATTAAGGAATGGGATGAGTTATCGAAAAAAAACAAAATAAACTTGTACTGCGTAACTAAGATACGAGTATTCATGTAAACTTTCAGCTCTCTAGTTTTTGTAGTTTCCGAAATCTCGGCATTCATACGGACGGACAGGGCTATATCAACTTTTTTTTTATGCTGATCAAGAATATACATATGTATATACTTGATGGAGTCTGCGACATCTCCTTCTGACTGTTAAATACATTTTCACAAAAAACATTATGATTTCTGATTTCCCATTTTCAATGGATTCAGGGTATAAAATAAAAGTAGGAAAGCTCTAGACGTGACTGCTGGACTACGAGATACCCTGAACCCTTATTCGAACGAATAATATTTAAAAAATTCCTCGCTTCATTTCTATACGCGTAACAAACTATACGTGCACAAACACGCAAGCAGCCACACTTGCTTATATGATGAATAAGATGCCGGAGGTGTCGGGATGAATTGGGCGCCGGTATCAAAAATCTGACACAAATCAAAATTGTATTAAATTAACATCTATATATATGAAGATTGTAGATCTAAAAATAGGCGAGTCATAATTTTTCTTCCTACATTCTGTATTGTACGACTTGATTAAACTCAATTCTTCTGCATCTCCCATTTCGTCTGAGAAACCGCAAACCACCAGCACGTTCAAGCGCAGTCCGGTCGTAACCCGATCTAGTGCGAAGCATGCAAGTCCGTCAGCAAACTTGATGCTCTCTGATTTTGTTTTCGCTGCTGATAGACTTACGAAATTTTAATATCCAATTTAAGGTCCCGAGGACTCTGGCTCCATCCCTCCGGTTCAGCTCCGAACACTGGGCCAAGGGGTCACCAGTGTCGAAAATGAGTCATGAAGGTCAACTTCGACCACTGCTATACTGATTACGAGCGGTGTATACCCTAACTGGGTGTACAGATCGATGCCCTCTCCGCATTAAGTGCACCGCCCGCCCCCATTTACCCTCCTTTCACCATGCCTGGAGGATTTCACCTTCTACCCGTTGATATAGAAGTGTTCCATGGCAACTACTTGCGCTGGTCGACTTTCCGAGATCTTTTTACGGCCATAATACCGTCGAACTCTCTGGGAGCACGAAATACTCAAATTCCAGCCTGGCAGAATGTTAGTCAGTTCCTTTGCGAGTGTGCTTGAGAGCTTGAAGCTGTGGTAGGTGATCTTTCTGCTCTAAAAGTTTCAATCTCAGTTGCTAGATCCGTACGCACAATTGTTCCAAGTGCAATAGTCGGCATAAAACCCATATGGACAACAGTCCTCAGGGCAATGCTGCATTCGCAATCGCCATAACTCCCAGTCCGAGTCAAATTATGCCGAACATCCAAACGTATGCAGGCTGCATACCCGCAAACTGGCTCCTCCTTCACAGCTCAAGTTCCAGAGGATGCTAAACTTGAGAGCTTGAATGATATTCTTTATTCAGGCCCAACACTTCAAAAAATTCGTCCTCCTACTCTTTTCACCTTCCAGGTAATACTTCCGTCAACACAAGGCAGCACACCATCCAACGCCAATTCCTTACGTTGTCGCGTGTACAGAGTAGTCCACGCTCTCCGGAATGCCAGCGATTCATGGAACTTCCGACGAAAAAACAAGTACTGCACGACCAGCTTGGCTCACGAGCACTCTGGGCAATCCTACCATAGAAAAGGAGAGTGCAAAACATATGGCCAGGATCCCCGCTTTCCTGCACCTCTATAGATCAGAGCATTATCCCGTCTGAGCTCCTAGAGAGGCGCTCACTACTCCACTCTAACTTTGCAATCCTTGCAAAGGGGAGTATGTTAATGTCAGATTCCATTAAGAAGAATTGCTCCTCCTTCACATCGTCATACAATGCTATTAACAGTACTATGATCTGTTAATAGCATAATTTCCACTCAGTTCTCCTCCTGGTTCGCAATCGGCGATTAGGATGTTCTTCCTACATTTAGTATTGTATAACTACTCTTAATATACGATTAAGAAAACACACAGCTTTTACACAAAAATAAAGTCGAGGAATTATAACCACGTTTTTGTATTTATCATCGGGCCTCCACTCTAACGCAGCTAACACAGAAAATCGAACTCTAGCTCTTAAATCTTCTGAAATCGACGCGACACAGCTTGTCGCCCTGATCAGGAATATATATACTTTATGAGGTCGGCCCGCCTCCTTCGGCGAGCGTGTGTGTTTGTGTATGTATTGTGTTATGCATACAAAAAGAAATCACGGAATTCTTGGAATATCAGTTTTTCGGAGGGTTTAGGGTATGTCGTAGTCGAGCTGTCTCTTACTTGTTTAATTAACTATTGTTTGACAATTGCAATTTTATAGTTGGTGTGGCTTAGATTGCGCTATTTTTTTTTTTAATTCTTGTCGAATACTTACCCGAGGGTCAATTATCTTCACAGATGTATTATAAACAGTTTTTCGCGAAAAAAAAATCTGCAGCTATTTATCCAACAGATTTACACAAGGTGTGGTTATGTTAAATTAATGAGATCACATAAAGAAATTATTATTATTATTATTAATTTTTAATAATTTTAGAGCTTACCCCGCAAAATTGAACAACGAAATTAAGCAATTAAGAACGCTAAAGTTGGATGCAACCAATTGCGTCATACTCTGTTCCCATAGGTAATTAGTTCATTAATAAACATTTAATAAATAAAATATTTGAGCAATTAGCAAACGTAAAAAACATTAAAAAGTCATTTTTCTTGCATATTCTTAAATTTGCGATTGAATTTTTTGATCTTCCTTTAGTTTTGTAAGAAGGCGCTCAAGCAGTGACTTATTTGGGTTTAGCTTCTTAGTCCCAGATGAGGTCAGTGGCGGTGGTGGTAAGCGTTCTTCATATACATATTTACAGATGTTTTTACGTGTGTACACATCCAAATATATCCACTTGTACACATATTCTAAGAATTGCGATTGAATTGTGAATTTTTAGTTTTGTCAGAAGCCGATATAGCAGTGAATTTATTTTTGTTTAGCTATCATGTTACAAATCAGGATAGTGGTGTGGGTGGTAAGTGTTATACAACTTGCGCGAGTGACATTAGTTCAAATCCTGACGAAAGCATTTTTTTGATACCCTGAATCCATTAAAAATGGGAATTCAGGGTATAATGGTTTTGTGAAAATGTATGTAACAGGCAGAAGGATACGTCGCAGACCCCATAAAGTATACATATACTTGATCAGCACAAAAAAATAAATTGATATAGCCCTGTCCGTCTGTCCGCCCGTCCGTCCGTCCGTACGAATAATTTTCAGATTTTAGATGCCACGCCCCCTTTGCCCCCAATTTGAAAAAAAAAAACTTATTTCAACTACTAGAGACTTGTAATTTGGCAAATAAAAAAATTTGAATGCTATTAATATATTCTGAAAATTTCATGAAGATAGTCCATGTAGAAATGGAGTTATAAGCGTTCAAAGTACAGCCCATCCCACCCCCAACCGTCGGCAGCAACTGCGCAGTTAGCAGAGCGCGCTCTTATACGTGCGTAAAGAAGAATAATAATAATTTTTTTGCAGGGTTCAAGGTATCTCGTAGTCGAGCCGTCTCGACTAGAGCCTTCTTACTTGTTACCATATATATTATTTAAAAATCCTACTGAAAACTTTTTTTGTATCGTAAACTTATAACTTTTATTTATTTATTTAATTTATTGTTGGACTAGAGGCCCGATGATAAATACAAAATCGAGGTGGTAATTGCTCGACTTTATTTTTTGTAAAACCTGTGCCTTGTATTATTCGTCTTATTATTTGTAGTATGTAGTGGCGCTGGAATAATTATAAATATGTTTATATATATATATATATATATATATATATATATATATATATATATATATATATATATATATATATATATATATATATATTTATGAAACTTTCAGAATATAATAATAGCACTAAAATATATATATATATATATATATATATATATATATATATATATATATATATATATATATATATATATATATATATATATATATATATATATATAAGCTAGTATATTAGTTGTTTATTCGTATTTCTACTTATTATTAGGGGGTTGATTTTATTGGTTTTTTTTTTTTCCAAAATTTTCATTTATCACTAATTATTACTAATCTAGTTGTTATTTATATTTATAGAAATAGGAAAATGCCTCTCACACGCAGTAGCTAAAATTTATCTTTGCTGCCTAACCTAACTTTAACTGTTTTATTTGTACTGCGCCTATTATTAATGAAAGCCAGTTATTTAAAAAAAATTGTGGTCATGTATTCCATCAATCGTGTTTCAACGCGAAAATAAGCAGTCGTTGCAATTACCGTGTGTTGCCGTTAGAACCGGTTCACTAATGGATAAGCCATCAGGATCGAGTAACTAAAACTAGATCACAGACAAGGACAGCAACATCAGTCATATCCAATATGTCTGACGGTGATATTCCGTCACCAGTGTTGGTTCCTTCGGTGACATCACCTTCAGTTGCCCATTTTGCAACAATAATTTTAGATGCCATTGCTGCGGCTTCACTTCAACTTAAGGCTAAGTGAGACATTGCCACAGGCAAAAGAGAGTGGCTTCTAGAAATTGTTTGCGTCTTCTTCCATACCACCTATAATTTGTAGTACCGTACTACCTACTCAAGAAAATCCAAGTAATCTTTCTCAGCATGAGGAGCTTCGAGCCTCAACTATATCTGGTACTTATACCAGCAATAGGCTCACTTCAGGAACGGATTTGCGACCAGATCGGATTAGCCAAGTCATTGTCAATTGGAAAATTCGTTTCAATGGAAAAACCGCCAATATTGATAGACGATTTCATTTAGCGAGTAGAAGCTCTAACGCATCAGACTGTTGAAGGCAATTTTGAGCTGTTGTCTAGGTACGACAGCAACCTTTTTGAGGGAAATACGAGTGAGTGGTTCTGGCATTATCACAAAAGTATGCCTGAGATTTCTTGGTAAAACTTTGTTTCGCACTTCGGGATCAATTCAAAGATGATAGAACGGATATACATATTCGAGCTTCTATCGATTGGCGTGAGAAAAAGATAAGCGAACCCTTCGATGAGTTTTATGAGTCCATTTTCGGACAAACTTTCGAGTCCCTTGCATGAGTTATCTGTGCTCCAAATTCTCAGTAGCAATTTGCTTCCAGATATTAATCACGAACTCCTCTATCAGATGTGAGGACCAATATAGATATGCACGTACATATGTAGTGTAAATAAATACATGCATTTGCTGTGTATTTATATGCACATAAGTGCATGCATATGCACCACACAGCGACGCGAGTAATTGTAGGAGCAACCCTCGTGACTGGAAAGGGTCAGAGGCCGTCTATAGTCCGTCTCTTTCGCTCCTACAATGTTCGGCAATTGGCTCGCGTCGCTCGCACGCCGGTCATAGGGGTCTCTCGCATAACAACAGCGGTACTTCGGCCAACGAAAGGCTGCCACGACTTTCGGCGTCACCCAGATCACGCGATATTGCCGTTAAATGGGCACGAGCGGCAGACAGGTCCCGCTCCAGAACCGAACAGGCCTCGTTACATCGCGAAGCAGGGCCTGTGGCCGCCGTATAAAAGGGCATCAGCGGCATCATGAGGGATGGCAGTGATACAGTGAAAAGCAGAGTGAAACTAGTGAAATTACGCAGCATCTAAGTTAGTAAATCCGAGTGAAATTGCCGCAAGTCAACACGAGTGAAGAGCACAAAAAGACACCGAAGGTCTGCGATATCGGCACAGATATCAAGGACTTCTAGCGGACAGGACATCGTGGGAGAACACAACAATATCCTAGGCCGATATTTTGGACGCCTATTAAGGACCATAGGCAATACAGGAGCTACAGCGGCTATCAGCGAGAGAATCGTTGAAATTTGTGTTTGGCGAGCTTGGCGAGCGAGTCAGTTCACGTGTCCGTGCGGAAAAGGGGGTGACATTGTGCGCGAGATAAACTAGTAGATGCCAAGAGCGAGTCCAGTTGTAGGAGTAGCCTGTAGTATATCCGTGCGAACCGCCGGAGCATACAGTGCGAATCCTGGCGAGCTCTGGAGCGCTTGGGCGAATCCTAGTATCACTGAGCCACAATCGCTCGCCCAGCTTGAGTACGCTGATCATACACTCGACGATCCTGCGGACAGGTGTGTATTTAGAAGGCGAGTCCTTGCACATAGCAGGAGTACCTCAGGCAGAACAAAATTTGTATCGAGAAGTGAATTATAACCTGTGTCTGAAGATCAAGATAATATATCAAATTGAAATCCATAAAAGCGAGTGCATTTATTCAATTATCACAGGGGCTTCAACAAATAAATTTGTTAGCACGAACACATAGTCGGCTGAAACTGGCCCGGCTTAGACTCGGGTATAACCGGAGGTTCGTTACAGATAGTCGCCCATTTGCGACATTTGATGCGCATACGCGAAATTTTTTTTACAAACCGTTGGCAAACCATTATCGACTCGGCCTCATCCTATACCAATGCCACGTCACATAGTAAGTGGAATTGCAATAGTTCACGAGTTCAGGGATGAGAAAGTAAACAGTCCAGAATTACCAGCAGTAAAATTACTGTGCTGAAACTGTAATGCGACAGGGCACTGGTACCAAGATTGTATGGTAGAACGACGCATATTTTGTTATGGTTGTGGCAAACCCGACACGTATAAGCCTTCGTGTAAGAAATGCAATAACCATTCGAAAAACTTGTCATCCCGTATATCGTCGACCAGTGCACGCAAACAAATGAAATTGACATCAACCAACATAGGCTTTCAATCCTCCGAATTTACAATCAACCCAACTTTACAACCATACAACTTTATATTTACAACTTTTATTTCGAAACAATACACAAATAAATAAATAAATAAGCTGTATAGGTGGTGAATTTTCATATCACGTTCTCAGAATATTATGGGTAAAATTATTACCGAAATTAAATTTAAAAATGAAACTAGAATGTTAACATTTTACATATTGCCTTCCTTGTCTCAGGATTTACTTCTTCCACTGTCAATCATTTGTCTCCTATAGAGGATCGTAACGTAAAACCACTCACAGCCACGCAGCACCAATTACTATTGCAAAACGTTAACATGTTTTCTACTTTTGCTAAACTGGGCTTGGGTCGAATAACTCTTCTTTCAGAGATTAATGTCGCCGGAGCCGCTCCAATTAAACAACAAAAACTGGACAGAAACAGTTGTGCTAGTTCGCAAACCATGAAAAGTTCGATTGTGTTTATATAGCAGCCATGTTAATGAGGTTACAATTAAGGATGCATATTCTATGCCGTTCATTGATGGCATTCGTAGTATGCTACCAGAAGCTGAATTTATTACCAGTTAAGACTTAAAAGACGCATTCTGGAAAATCCCATTAGAGCGCTATAAAACCGCATTTAACGTACCTCTTAGGCAATTGTATCAATATACTGCTACGCCTTTTGGGCTTGGTAAAGCTCCACAGACCATGTCAGAGTTCCCATTTCCGCGGCCAGTCAAAAAAGTTAGGCGGTTTTTAGGTATGACGGGGTGGTATAATAAATTTATTCAGAACATGCATAAAATTTGTATAGGGTGAATCCGCACAAAAGGCGTTCGAAGAACTCAAGATAAAGCTTAGTAGGGATCCACTTCTGCTTAGCCCAAATTATAACATACCATTTCTCTGTCTGATTATTAAGAACTGAAAACCAAAGTAATAGCCAATCAGTCTAGATCACTGGATGTAAAGGTAGTTGACGGCTATATATATCGGAGAGCCGATCATGCACCGAGTGAGAAAATAGCCTATGAAAATAGCAGTAAGCAGTAAGCCTACACAGCTTACAGCTTCCCACAAGCTACGTCACTCTATTTATTAGCCACAAATGGCAGTTAAGAAAATTGTGAATAATTGCGAGAGCTGCAAGTTCAAATGGCATCTAAATCGCACATTGGGTCCACCTTTAGAAAAATCATGCCCGACTCAATGCTTCTTTCAAAAGCTCTATATCGATTTTCTAGGTCCTTACACACAAAGTCTGGCTGGGAATGCCGGAATCCTTGCTGTTATGGACCATAAATCGAAATTTCCTTTTTTGAGACCAGTCAAAAATTGGACTGAAGATGCAATCACAAATTACTTAGAGCGGGACTTGTTCCATCGCTTTGGGGTTCCCGAAACTATTGTCTCTGACACCGGCCAGGCTTTCACCCGCCAACCAACAAGATATAGCTAATTTTACTGTGAAAAATAAAGAAAAAATCATTCTTTGTCAAGAAAAAATTCAATAGTGCAAGTGACAAATCAAACATTGGTTAGTCGGAACGTTCATGCCAATAGAGAAACATATAATATAACGCAGTCTTAATTTTTTTTTTTTTCTGACCTATCTGGCCGTAAATCCAGAGTTCCTGGGACATGCAGTTCAAGATTCAAATTTGGTTAGTCTATCAGCAGACAAAACCTGACAGCGACATGTTTGCTGATGGACTTGCAGACTTCGGACTGGATCGGGTTACGACCGGGCTGCGCTTGAACGTGCTGGTGGTTTGCGGTTTCCCGGATGGAATGGGAAAAGCAGAAGAACTGCGTTTATTCAAACGCAGAATAAAAAAGAATAATTAAACTAATATATAATTCATAAATTTACTTTAAGTTTAATTCAATTATAAACTATATATTTCTTTTAATATTTTGAAATAAAATAATAGTTTAAAAAACAAATTAAATGATGAATGCGGGAAGTGAAACCGTTCTGATCGTGGAACGACTATTGGAAGAAATTGTGGCAAGTGTTATTGATAGTTTAGTGATTTGTACAATCACAATGTTCTATATGGATATTGTATTATGTGTATATTAAATATATTGGAATAGATTATTATACCCTGAACCCATTGAAAATGGCTATTCAGGGTATAATGGTTTTGCGAAATTGTGTGTAACAGGCAGAAGAAGACGTCGCAGACCCCATAAAGTATATATATTCTTGATCACCACAAAGAAATAAGTTGATATAGGCCTATCCGTCTGTCCGTCTGTCCGTTCGTCCGTTCGACCGTCCGTCCGTATGAACGTCCGTCCGTATGAACGTCCGTCCGTATGAACGTCGAGATTTCGGAAACTACAAAAGCTAGAGCGCTGAAATTTTACATGAATACTCATATCTTAGTTACGCACTACGAGTTTATTTTGCTTTTTTTTTTCGATAACTAATCACATTTCTTAATTATCGATAAAAATCGAAAGTTCGTTTACTGTTTTTACATTTGTCGAGCGTAACTTCTACACCGTTTTAGCTAGACACTTTAACTTTATATATTTAGATTATCTATCTAATATATAATATCTATGGATACGCAGATTTTGTAATTTTCTGATTTTGGATGCTACGCTCCCTTCGCACCCAATTTGAAAAAAACGTATTTCAAATACTGGAGACTTCTAATATGGCAAATTGATAAATTTGAATGTTATTAATATATTCTGAAATTGTCATGAAGATAATCTATCTAGAAATGGAGCTACATGCGTTCAAAGTTCAGCCCAACCCACCCGCAAGCCAGGGCAACAACAACGCGGTTAGCAGAGCGCTTGCTTATACGTGTGTAAAGAAAAAGAAAATTAATTTTTTTTGCAGGGTCCAGGGTATCTTGTAGCGAGCCGTCTCGACTAGAGCCTTCTTACTTGTTTTGTGTAAAAGCTGCGTCTGCAATGCGTACATACATACATATACATATGTATGTATGTATACGTGCAAGCGTAGATCAGCATGTGGCTGCGTGCGCATTTGTACATTTGTATGTAAAGCTAATTGTAAGCGTTGAGATTTCTAAAAAATCGTAAAATGTTCAATAGAATATCTAGATCATATGCTGAAACTTTTAATACAATTCCTTAAATACGTTCATATTTATTAAACAAAATAAAGCAATTAAAATCGCAATGCAAATGCAAGCAACGTTGGCAACGCAAAGCAATTTTCCTATGCGTGTGCACATATACACACAAAACAGCTTGGGCTGTTTTCTATGTTGCCATCCATGCAGATTCTTAGAATCAGAATTGTCTTTGAATTGTGTTTAGCATTGTCTTTGAATTGTATTTGTATTTTCAGCCTCTGCTTTAGTTTTTGTTTTGTTTCGTATATGACGCATAGCACTGAATTTCATTCGTTTTCGCTATTGCGAGTTTAAGATGTGCCGTGGTGTAGATGGCTAGACGGTTGGATGTAATGTTAGATCATCGCGAGTTCTACAACACCGATGTTAAGTCTTATGTCCATTGACAAGTTCTAAGTCCATAATAATTTTTATTTTTTTTTTATATAGATATACATAGATACTAATTTAATACAATATCGGTTTTTGTCAGATTTTGGATCCCGGTCCCCAATTCACCTCAAAATGTGTTAAAACACTTATTTTAAAGTCATACAGTTTGGTTTGACATATAGACCTGACAGTTTGATTACGAAACAGAATTATGAATCAAATAAGTTTTCGCAGCTTAACAAACGTGACAGAGCAAGCGAGACAGCGAGTCAGCAAGACGCCTGCAATGCATACACACATGCATGCGTACAAGCGTAGATCAGCGTGTGTATGCATGTGTACTTTGCTATGCGTGCAGAAACGAATCGAATAATTCTTAGAATATTATTCTTTCTAAGAGGGGTTCGGGGGGTTTCGTAGTCGAGCAGTCTCGACTACAGCTTTCTTACTTGTTTTTCTATATTATTTATCACCACTAAGTATGTATAATTGGTGGTATAATGCAATGACATTGTATAGAGAAAAAAAGTAAATTCGGAATAAATAACACTTAACCTTGAAAATGGGAAATCAGGGTATAATGGTTTTGTTAAAAGTACGTAACAAGCAGACAAAGTATATATATTCTTGATCAGGGCGACGAGAAAAGTCGATATAGCCCTGTTCTTCTGTCCGTCCGTATGTATAAACGTGTCGATCTCAGCAACTTTAAGAGCTAGAGACTTAATTATTTTTTGTAAGGTCCGTGTATTGCACGCGGTATACGAGTTTGTTTCAGAAAATCGATAACTTTTTTCGTTTCAGTGTTATCGAGAATCAGTTATATAATTATATATCCAAGTCTTCTGGATATATATAGAATTTAATACAATTTCAATTTTGGATACCGGCCTCAAATTCGCCCCCTTCCACCCAAATTTGGAAAAAGAAAAAAAAAACGTAATTCAAATACTAGAGACTTGCTATTTGGCAAATTAGCATTTTAGTGCTATTATTATATTCTGAAAGTTTCATGACGATAGTCCATCAGCGGCAGCAACTGCGTAGTTAGCAGAGCGCTCGCTTATACGTGCGTAAAGAAGAAGAGTATCATATTTTTTTGCAGGGCTCAGGGCATCTCGTAGTCGTGTAGTCTCGACTAGAGCTTTCTTACTTATTAAGTAGTGGAATTAAGGAACAAAACAGTGTTCGCATCTCCTCCTAGAGAACGTAGCGTTTAAGATCTAATACTGAAGCAATAAAATAATTTTCTATTGTACTAAATCGATTGTTAAACTGACCCAATAAAGCTGATCTAAGTTTTTTAATTTCATAATTTCATTATTTACAATCAATTTTGTAATAAAACAGCCAAATATCACTTTTTGTTTTTACCATGGTTATAAAGTTTGTGGAGCTTTTCCGCGAAAATACTCTAGGAAACGTCGCGATTATTTTTTTTTGGAATAATCGATTATGGTTTCAATTAATCGCTATCCATTTTACGATACAATCTTTTAAACACAGTCACATAAATGATCATATACATGTAGCAAGCCACTGAAAGTATTGCTTATGCATGGGCATGGTAGCATAGCACAGCCGTTGAGCATACTCTTACTAAGAAGGGAAGATGGGATCGTCGTAGAGAGAGAGAGAGAGAGAGAGAGAGCCTTGTTATCTACCTGACCAAAAACTACATACAAGTAAGAACGTTGCAGTTAGGCGCAACTAATTGCGATATACTTTGTTCCCGTAGGTGCATTTTATTTATTTAATAAACGAAATATTTCGGCAATTAGCAAACGTCATTGCAAGCAACAAATTGTTGTGCACGCAAATTAATTGATTTTCTATGCAAACATACAAAGGCTGCATGCTATAATATTCTAAGAATTGCTATAGAATTGTGTGTTGTGTAGCAGTGAAATTATTTAGGTTTGGCTAACGATTACATGTTATTATAAAATGACCTGGGTTCAAATCCCGCTGGAAAACTTTTTGTTTTTTAATCGAAAACTTATAACTTTTATTTTTAAAATTATTATATATTTTTGTATTTATGTTAAAATGCTTTCTGCTGTGTTAGCAATTACTAATAAAGCTATTTGTATGCATGAATTATGTAGTTGACTACAACAAACTTCTTTGCCGATTTGCCACGCCCCCAGTGGGCGTAGACGCATAATTTTTGGTCACTTCTTAGAAAGAGCCGAGGGTAATATAACTGATAAACTGGTTGCTTACACGCCAAGAATACGAACATTACAGGGTATTTTTCGATATGCCACGCCCCCAAAGAGATTGAAAAATTATTTTTTGTCGTCGATAGAGGAGGCCATTAGTAACTGACCATCTAATTTTTAAGCTTCTAGCTCTAAAAATGTAGGATATACACTTTTTCGGTTTGCCACGCCCCCTGTGGGCGTAGTTATATCTACCATAGCTTATTGATCTTGCGTAGTCAATCCGAGTATACATGCCAAATTTCAGTCTCTAGTGTCAATAGTGTTCAAAATATAGCACAATTTGAATAATCAATATATATTCAGGTACGAATTGCTACGCCCCCAAAGGACGTAGACATATAACTTTTTGATCGATCTTCATAGAATCGTAACCTTAGCTCACATGCGAAATTTCAGCGTTCTAGCTTTAAAGCTGTATAATATAGATTTTTCTCGATTTGCCACGCCCTCAATGGTCGTAGATATATCCCCCAAAGTTTTTGAACTTGGGTTGTCACCGCGAGTATATATACCAAATTGCAACTCTCTAGCTCATCAACTAATATGATTACTGGCATACCGGCACATGCAAGTACCGATTTGCCACGCCCTTAGTGGGCGGATCGGGAAAAGTTTTACACTTTATAATTCGGGAGAATATGTGAGTATGTTGTCAAAATTTCAAGTGTCTAGCTCTTATAGCGCCGAAAAATATTGCGGACAGACAGACGCACAGACGAACGGACAGCAAGACGGACAAAACCAGTATACTCTGGGAACAGAGTATAAAAATATGAAAAATAAACATACGTTGAAAGACGCAATTAGTAAGTAGCGGTAAGACACCGATGCGTAAAACGCAATGTGTATGAGTAATATTAGTAATTTAGTTTTGTAATCTTTTTATAATTAAACTTAAAAAATATTATTAAAAAAAACGTTTTTTGAATGGCTTTTATATTTACATCTAACTGTACATACAGTGTGCTACTTAAGTCACACGAGAAGAAATACCCTGTAAAAATCTTCTTCATGTTCCAGAAGAAACGTGTCACCAGACAGTACAGCGCAAGCAAGAGTATGGAGAATTTCGTAAGCTCAAATACGTGAATACTTTAGTTAGAATATTAGACTAACATTAAAATGTTACTATTATTTAAATGCTATTGTGTAGTTAAAACATAATTTTATCAATTTGCATAAAAACAGTATTGATTTATTAAAATTTGACAAAGTTACAGCGTGTTTCGTAAAAATGTACCAGGGGTCTGGTGACTTTAGTTGCACACTGTATGTACATTTTATTTCTTTACGTTTTACTTACTAACTTACTAATTATATACATATGTACATATCTAGATTTGTATGCACATAAATTGTACATACTGTAAAGAAAAAACAAAATACAGCACAAATTTTTCGATATTCCGGATTTTCGCAATGAATATAGACAAAGTTGGTATGCAATTATTTATTTTTTATTTTAGAAAAAAAAGTTTATTACAAAATTATGTACATATAAAAAGTTACTAGGAAAAACATAAAATGTTCAAAAAAGTCAACATTGCTAATACTCTTTTATAAAAAAAAATTTAAAAAAAAGGGGGAAATATAGTCTTCTGCTCGCCATTTAATTATTAGCCTTCGAAATGATCAAAAAATCATATGGTGAAATCGCAGAGATAGTTAAATTAAGTCATCCAGACCATCATTCGCAACTACAACAACAACAACAACAACAATTACACAGAAAACAAGAGATCAGGCTAAAGAAGCTGTCAAGTCAGGACGAAAGAAACATCCTCACGGAAATGAAAAAAACCCGAAAATAAGTGCACCAACATGGCGGAACACATCGAGATATGTTCATGAGTCAATGTGCATCCAAAAACAAATGCCAATTATCTGCACAAGGATGGTTTCAAAAGCCGAGTTCCACGGAAGAAACCTTTAATTTCCGGACTTTGCGCTTGGGATTTGCCAAAGCTAACTTAAATAAAGAGGCGAACTTTTGAAAAAACCTTTTACTTACTGATGAGAGTAAATACATATTTATAATATTTTCAGAAGTGATGGCCGTTGTAGTTTGGCCACACACAAACACCGCTCTTGACTCGTTTTTTCCTCAACTGTATATCTGCTGCATGTTTACTTACATATGCACATGTATGCACATGTGTATTTATGACCATTCGGAAAATCTTGCACCGAAGTGAGAACATGCATATATATATACATATTTTTATTAATTCAAACTTACCATTTAAAATATAAGAAAGTATTGATCAAAACCAGTTTTAGTTAAATAATCACAAATGAACAAATGCAATATGCGGCAACCAAGACAAGGCTCATTTGAATAAAACTACATACATATGTATATTTACATACATACATCGCATACATACATATATATGAACATTTTTCTAAGAATTCATATATATATATATATATATATATATATATATATATATATATTTATATATTTATGTATTGCTGTTACGAATATCGTCACACCGATATTTCGATATTTCATTCAAAAAATTCCAAGTTGAGGCACTTACCATACAACACATAGACCGGACATCACATAGACGAGACATGTAGAACAAAATTTTACTTTTTAAATGCTATTAGCCACAAATCTAACAATTTTAAATTATTTTTTTTAGCAATTTCAACAGCATTTTTATAAAACTAGCAATTCTTATATTTTTCTTTAGTGTTTTTTTTTTTTTTGCACTTTGTATACCTCTTTATTACCAGAACGTATTTAACCTAGTTCGATTAAAACAACTACTTTATAGTGTTTGGTAACTCCTTAAATGTGATTGGTTATAGTGACCGGAACAAGATGCCAAAAGTATATAAACAAGATTTTCGTGATGTTTGTCTGCAAGATGACGAGTTCAAACAATGGATTCATAAGGATGGCACTGATCCAACGCGTGATTATTGTGCGTATTGCAAATCATCAAATAACGCTAAGCTTTTTGACATTCGCTACCACGGTGCCTCAAAAAAAATGTGACTTTGATGGGCGCATGTACACAAAAGAATAAGATGCGTTTTATTCTCAAATCGACCAAAACCAAGGAGCAGAAAGCAGCATTATGCCTGCATATTGCTCAGCACATGGCGATTGCCATTGTTGATCACTTGTCAAAATTCTGTGTAAACCAATTTTCCGCTTGTAAAACTGCTGCAAGTATAAAATTAAACTGAACCAAAGCAACTACATTATGCATGAGCATGGCAAACCTTTTGAAGAGTTCGGCATACTCTTACTCAGAAGGGAAGATGCGAACGACGCGAATCGCGGATAAATTTCAATTTTTGGCATAGAAAGAGTGAGTGACTGAATGTGACAGTGAGAGGAAGGAAAGAATAGCACAGCGGTGCTTCATATGAAAATAGAATTTCGAACTGACTAACGAGTGCTATATTTCCCGAGCCCAAACTACATAGCCGAGCAAATACGAAGATAATTAGGACATGAAGTCCAATTCTGCTGCGTGCAGAAAATTTGTTTTACATATCTGTAGTGCTGGCCGCAACATCGATGTAACATCGATACATCGAGGTTTCAAATAAAATGAGAAACATCGATGTTCGATGTTTTGTAAAAATGTTCCGTCCACTAAATTTATTGGTTTAATAGAACTATTTCTATACATCTCTAACAAGCACAAAACGTGTTGTGAGCTTGGTAAGAACAAATTTGCATTTATTTCTCAAATGAGACCCATTAGAATATTAGATGGTAAAGTTTCCCATACTTAGATTAATTTTAAATAAAGATTTTAATAACAATTTAATTTCTGATATTCAAATACGAGAATTTTAAAAAAGCTAAGCGTCCAATAATGGTTATTGACGGTGAAGACTGATGAAGTGATACATATATTTTTTATTATTGTTTAATTTTGTTTTTGTTTCTTTTTTTGTGATGACGAATGGGTTTCAATCGAATGTATCATTTAACTTTGTTAAGAATATAAACATTGCGTTTATAATAAAAAAAAGTTTTCCCGATATCTTATCAATATTTCATGTCTTCAAATATCGATGTTTCTCCAGCACTAATGTCTAGTCCATGGGTTTGCAGTGCTGCCAATTTAGCTTCTTTCCCACTAGATCTAGTGAGTTCCAACAAGGATATGCCGGATAAATTATTATAAACGGCTAGCGGGAATTATGGCTATTTTTCAAGAAATACTAGCTTTACTTTATATTTTTGTAACATCTGGTAACTTGAGGTATTTTTATGCTCTGTGATGCCACATTTTCATACGAATAGTATTTTTTCATTTGAATGGCAAAAACATCGATAAGCCAAGCGAGCTTCAGTCTTATCGATGTTTGTGAAGTCTACCGAATCGTATTTTATGCCATAACTAAGAGGGTATTTTACAAGTTTTAAAGCGCGAGCGGGGGATAATAATGCCAAAAACTTATAAACAAAAACCGCGAATTATATGGATGCAAGATCCTGCATATAAATATTGCTTGACTTTAGATGCAGCTGATGAGGGCAAATGTTATTGCAAATACTGCAAATCCAGCATTAATGCCAAGCTTTCAGACTTGCACGCACATGCCAAGACTGCTAAACACAAGTCAACTTCAGCCTAACAAACTACCATTTGTTTCTTCAATCTCATTGAAAAATTGTGATCAAGAAGCCGGACTGTGTTTGTATATTGCAACACATTGTTCAATCAAACCTGTGGACCATTTGGGATTGCTGTGCAAAGAAAAGTTTCAGGATGCCAATCTTTTAAAGCTCCATAGAACAAAGTGCACGAGCATAATCAAAAACGTTTTAGCTCCTCACTTCATAGAGCTACTGAGGGAAAATATCGGTGATGCGAAATAAAGTTTATTATGTACCGATATAAGTGTGTAAAAGACTCTTGGTAAGTAATAATTCTAATCATTCTGAAAAAATAATCTTAATCCAAATTACTTTCTGTATAGGTGTTGCCATAAACTATTTTAGCTCAAAACGGAGTGTTGCCATAAACTACTTTAGCTCAAAACGGAGCGCATTTTTATCCTTAGTCCCGCCCGATCGTGAAAAGCCTCTGCGAGGCACTTAACAACATTAATTTAAACCTTGCGAATTTGATTGGAATCAGCACAGACCTCCAAGAAAAATGCTGCCACGATTACAAATTACCAGCAGCATGTTTGAGAAAGATAGGTACCAATACATAAACCAAGAGGATAGAGAGGAAGTCATTGATGAAATCTTATAAAATTTTGAAATAAACTTAAAAAATTATATTTCAATGTTTTTTCTAGCTATTTCTAGCAGCACTGGTTGTATGGTTAGTGGCGATACATATAGTTCATTCAGAGATCCATTTCAGAAATATCGATGGTCACAACGATGGTTTCCCAGCTCTAGTGCCAGTCGAGCTAATTATAGATTTCAAACTTTCTGAATAATCGGAATAAGACAAAAGTATTTATATTTTTACTTTCCACAAATTATTTTTTATTCACATGATACTTGTAAGTTTCAGATCTTATTATGCCAACATAAAATGTTTATTGCTTCTATTGAAACTAAATAATCCCTATATTTAGACAATATGAATTCGGAACTAATAGCAATACTCTGTGTGGCTATATCATTAAGGTCTATCATATCAATGAACTCCTACTCCGGATTTAATAAGCCGCCGATGTTCGGCGATTATGAAGCTCAGCGACACTGGCAGGAAATTACATTTAATTTAGATGTAAAACAGTGGTATACTAACAGTACACGTAATGACCTGCAGTATTGGGGCTTAGATTATCCACCCTTTACAGCGTATCACAGTTACTTACTTGGCTGTGTAGCTGAGCGACTTAATCACAGTTATGTTGAATTATACAAAAGTAGAGGTTTTGAATCAAAGGACCACAAAAGCTACATGCGTTTCACAGTTTTAACAGCTGACGCATTAATTTTTATTCCCTCTATATTGGCTCTGTCTGTTAGTATGGATCGCATCTTTAAAAAAAACTTGAAGAAACATTTGCAGCTACTCTTTGCAATTTATCCGGGCCAAGTTCTAATCGACAATGGACACTTTCAGTACAACAACATGTCTCTTGGCCTCACAGCTCTCGCCATCGCTGCATTGATGTATGACTGGAATTACGTTGCCGCTTTCATATTTACGTTGGCTTTAAATTATAAGCAAATGGAATTATACCATGCCTTGCCGTTCTTCGCGTACCTTCTGAAAACATCTTTAACAAACAAAAGGTATATCATGTGAATTTAAAAATTTCTTTTAGAGACTTCTTTAGAGACTCAATTTTCAGAACCAATTAGTAGTCAGTTATTCATTTCATCTATTCTGACTTGATTACCAAAGGCTCTTGAACCTTAGGAGGGATTAATTCCAATTCTTTTACACATACATGTATATAGGTACTGTTGTTGCTCGCATAACACTGTACATCTGAAGATTTTGTTTTTGTTTAGTTGTATCACTAACCATACAACACAGACTAGACATGTAGAAAAATTTTTTCCATGCACCAGATTTGGACTTCATGTCCTAATAATCTTCGTATTTGCTCGGGAAATAAAGTACTTGTTAGTCAGTTCACTGCCAGCGCTCGAACGAAATGGATATATGTTTATATGAAGCACCACTATATGCTATTCTTTCTTTACTCTCACTCACTGACTCTATGCCTCTCACATACATATATATGTATGTATATGTACGAAAGCACAAGCCAGCAGCGCAAAAAATTGAAATTTGTCCGTGAGTTGCGATGATCTCTTTAAAAGGTTTTCCATGCTCATGCAAAATTTTAGTATCTTCGTGATTATTTTTTTTGTATGAAAGCTTGATGTGCATAAGCAATACTTTTTCGCGATGAGCATGGAGACACACATTTACAACCCTTATTTCAAGCACTAGATACGTGCAATTTGGCAAATAGAGACATTTTAATCTTATTGTTACGTTCTGAAAGTTTCATTCAAATAAATGGATTTATAAGCGTGCAAATTACCATACAACACCCCAAGTCTCTACATCATCTACACAGTTAGCATAGCCCGCTTATGTGTGCGTAAAGAATAAAAATTTTAAGTTTTTGCAGGGTTCAGGGGATCTTGTTATACCCTCAATCCATTGAAAATGGGAATTCCAGGTATAATGGTTTTGTGAAAATGTATATGTATAATGTATAAAGTAACATCCAGAAGTAGGCGTCCCAGACCCCATAAAGTGATATACACTTCTTCATCAGCTCGAAAAAATAAATCGATATAGCCCTCTCCGTCTGTCTGCACGTCCGTACGTATGTATAAACGCAGAGATTTTGTAAATTACAAAATCAAGAAAGCTGAAACTTTACATGAATACTCGTATGTTAGTTACGCAGTACGAGTTTTTGTTTTTTCGATAACCCATTTCCTTATTATCGGTCAAAATCGATAATTCATCGCTTTTTGAGCATAGCTTCTACACCGTTTGAGCTAGATATTTAGATAAATATTATGGATAGGAAGATTCTGTATTTTTCAGATTTTGGATACCACGCCCCCTTCGCACCTAATTTGGAAGAAACAAATTTCAAATATTATAGACTTGTAATTTGGCAAATAGATACATTTGAATGCTATTAATATATTCCGAAAGTTTCATGAAGATCGTTCTTCTAAAAATGGATTAATAAGCGGCCAAAATATAGCCCAAGGCACGGCAGCAAGTGCGCAGTTAGCAGAGTGCGCGCTTATACGTGCGTAAAGAAGATTTTTTTTCAGGGTTCATGGTATCTCGTAGTCGTTTTTTTAAATATATATTTCACAATTGGTTTTTGACTACCAAATAGATATCTCGATATGGCGTCGCAAATCGGAAAATGAAGTTGGTTGTGTGTTAAGCGTGAAGAGTTACGTCCGACTTGTTTTAAATTTTTAATTGACACACATACATTTATTTATTGAATTATATTTATATTTATATATTTAATACTAAATATTTTTTAAAGTGTAAATTCGGCCGTTAAAGAGCTTACTGTATTAGCTACCATTGTGCTATCAACTTTTATTATTTTATGGCATCCTTGGTTAAGTACAATTGACAAAACATCAGATGTATTACGCCGCCTTTTTCCTCTTGGACGTGGTGTATTTGAAGACAAAGTTGCTAATTTTTGGTGTAGTATTAACATCGTTTATAAGTTAAGGTACGGTTATATATTTATTTATTTTATAAATGAAGATGTATACATTTTATATTTTATTTTAAAGAAAGCATATTAGTAACCACAAAATGGCATTAATCTGCTTTGGAACCACACTATTAACAGCTCTACCCACTAACGTACATCTCCTTTACCGACGAAGTAAATACATATTCATATTAACTTTATTTAATACGGCAGCTGCATTTTTCTTATTTTCGTTTCAAGTATGTATAAGATGCATTATATATCAAATCAAATTTACGATTTTAATTATATTTTTTTCAGGTTCATGAAAAGTCTATTTTGCTTGTAGCCCTACCGTCGATTTGCTTATTTTACTGGTGGCCAACGGAAATGCTATGGTTTCTTAAAGTTTCGGTTTTTAGTATGATTCCGCTTTTAAGAAAAGATAATTTGTTGGTCCCAACCGTTGCTCTAATGATTATTTTTCATTTCACTTTTAAAATCAACGGTTTAAAAACTGATGACATTATGATATCTACAAATTATTTTAAAATATCGATAAGACAAGTCTCAGAAATCTTAATGATTGTTACCTTATTAGCGTATTTATTAATAGAACCACCATCTCGTTTTCCAGACACTTGGCCTTTAATAATTTCTATACTAAGTTGCGGTCACATTTCGATGTTTCTAATTTGGGGGTATTCCAAACAGTTTACTAAAATATTATTATAAGACAATTCCATTTATTTCCATTTAGATCACGCTTAAAAAACTAAATTGGTACTGTAATAAATGAAGATCAATTTCTTCAACTTGTTCAAGTTGAAATCGTCAATATTTATTAAAAATTATCTTAAGTTCAAACAATATTGGCGTAACATAAAGCCGATGACGCCGGCAGCGGAGGGGCTGTCTTATATATTTGTTATATATAAGTGTATATAAAAAGACAGAGAGAGAGATAGAGAGAACAACAGGTGTTACTCATGTGTTACTTATGCAGTACGGGTCCCTAACCACAATATTAACTATGCAGTTAGCAGAGAGCGCGTTTATGCGTGCGTAAAAGGTGTACCCTTTCAGTCCTTTGTAGGGTTCAGGGTATCTCTTAGTCGAGCAGTCTCAACTATAGTTGGTATATATATATATAACCATCTTATATTACTTCTTGTTTTTGTTAGCTCCGTATATTACACGCGCATATCGATTTTTATTCAGAAAATTTATTACTCCTAGCTTAAAGATATCGTTAGATGCATTTATCGAGAATGAGTTACATTATATCTCTTTCATCTTTAAGCTGTTTTTACACATAGATAATTATTAAATAAAATTTTGATTTTTGAGCAGTGACAGACCCCATAAATTATATATTATCAGGGAAATTATATATTGTCAGGCGATGAGCAAAGTCTATATAGCCCTGTCCGTCTGTCTGTCCGTATAAAAGGCGAGACTGCAAACTACAAAAGCTAGAGATAAAATTTTAGGTGTATTCTCGTGTATTACATTCTTTTTTATCGATAATAATCGAAAAATGTCTTCGTTTCCACACTAACTAACACATAGACTGGACAACTAGCACAAACGAATGTGCACACTTGTTTTTCGACGTTAACTACCACACAAATTCGTTTTTGCTCGGGTTCTTACTTTTAAGTTCGGGAAACGAAAATGTGGGGTCACAAAATCATTTCGCTTCGAGCGCTTGACTGTGACGGTCGATATTCTAACAATGGTTTAATATGTGCCGGTCTATCTTTCTCTTCTGTCCTATGCTTTTTGCTTTCTGCTCTCTTACAATTATATATGTATGTATATGTATGCTGGCACAAGCAGCAAGCAGTTCAAAAAAATTTAAATTAAAACTTACCGCGCGCATATGTGTGAGTAAAGAGGAACATTGTTACTTCTTTCCAGGTTTCAGAGTATCTCCTAGCGAGCAGTCTAGACTAGAGACCTATTTTTAAGATTAGATTTTAAAATATATCTAGCAACACATTGTACATTTAAACAATAAATCACAAAACTACAAAATAAAATATAAAAATCTTTTTTGACATACATTCTTGAATTATTTCCCTAACAAAACTTTTCCATTATTGCAAACTCATAAGATTTTGTTGAGTTAAAAGTCGAGAATGATTTCCAGCGCTTTTTCGATTTACCATGCAACGCTGAATACAACATACAATATGCCATGCTCATGCAGAATTTTAGTGTTTTCATGATTATTTTTGGGAAGGGTTTGAAAGCGCTAATGAGCATAAATAATACTTGTTCGCAATGAGCATGCACACACTCATTTACATGTACATGCTACATGTATGAGCATTTATGTGCCTGTGGCTGTAGTAAACGTAGGTCCGAGCATCTACAATATATTTTTCTTGTGGGCCTTGGCATTAGAATTGGGGGAACGGTTCGATCTTGTCGACTTTCAAATCCATGTACATATATAACATACATGATAGCTAGCTGCATACATGTTATATATGTATGTAGCTACATGTTTTTTTTTTATAAATGAAAATGACTATATCAAATTTAGTAACATCTCAGGATCATAAAATTCATAAGTATTGACAAATGTCCTACGATAAGGAGTCTGCCTGGAGCGTTATCTTCTCCCACGAGCACGACTGTTCCGACCACCACGTTTTGCCTCTTTTTGGTCCACTTCGACTTTTGCTGGAGGCTGAGTAGGTAGTCTATTGACCAGTCGATCCAAAATCGGACGTTGATGTTTGATATCAGCTGCCATATTTTTAAGTATGTCAGCTTGACATCATCGACTGGCTCTGTTACCGTGAGTTGCAGCGGCGCGAGCGTTATCTCTATTAGGAAGTGCGCTGTCGTGAGCACTTAGCCGTCTTTAAGGTTGCTGCTGGGAGCGACGACTGCGCTTCGAGGTAAAACAAACAAATATGGCAATATACGTTTTAACTCGCGATTTGGCACGAATTCCCAACGAATCCGGTATTGGACCACAAAAGTCCACTCTGCTGAGTATAATGGTCTATTTCCGTATAAACGGAAGCTGGAAGATTACCCATTATTTGGGATAGATGTTTCGACATGTAGCGAAAATAATGTACGCATTTTTGAACTACCATACTGCAAGTTTCTGGAGCGTTGACCAGCCAAACCTGCTGACGAAGCAGGCCCATTATGACCAGTGGATTGGCGTGGCAATGAGAGCGAGGCAAGTGCTCCAAATAAAGCATCACGGAATGCCACTTTTTTCGAAGCAATTGGGGGTATTTAGAATTATGTGCTAGTGGTGCCTTCAATAACCGACCTCCTATTTGTAGCAACCGCAACACACGCCGGCCATGCTGGGTGCCAAAACGGTGTCAGTTTTTGCAATGCCGGCTGCAAAACGATTGATTTCTTCAGCTTCTTTATTTCATCGATGAATTCGATGTGTTGAATTACAAATGCGAAACTTAATTTAGAAGCTTTAAGAATCAGTGAAGTATGTCTTTCTTGCGTTCCATTGATAAATCGGATCATATATGCACCTATACGGATTAATTTAGAGAATGAAGAAGTTGCTTCAATAAGCTGTACGATAGGATTGGTTTCCTCATCGACCGCGATCAAAGTAATTGCAGTTCTACGTTTCTCAAGCAACTCTAATTTGCTGGCCAGAATTGTTTTAAGTTCCTCAACTGAACATCCTCGAGACACAACGTCAGCCGGGTTATCTTTCTTTTGGTACATGACGCCAAGATACATCAATAGTCAACTCTTGGATGGTTGCCACGCGATTAGCAACGAACTAGATGAATGCATTCGCAGCCAATGAAGCACAACCTCCGAGTCTGAACAAAATGGGACAAATAAGTAGTTTCTTTACCGCATTCCACAAGGTAGCTAACAATTCTGCAGTGTAGTGATAACCTTATCTGTTTGCATTCTTGCATTCATTATAAGCAACAACCGTAAGCTCTCGTTAAGGAGTCAGCAAATCCATGGATTTGGCATGCTTTTGACTTGAGTGCGCCAATGTGACGAGGTATATACTAATGCTAATTCAAATTGCCTCAAATTCTTTTCTCATTTGGACAGATAATTGGCCATCCCACTAAATTTGTGCACAAGTTACGATCGGACTTAACAAACCTAAGGGGTCGTATAACCGTTCCAAAAATGACAAAACGGACTGTTTGGTGGGTTGTACCTCTATTAAGCAGTTCATGGCGTATCTAAAAATGTCCTCCATCGGATTCCAAATTAATCATAAGGTTTTGGTGTCCTCTTGGTGACCAATGACAATATAATTTCTTGCTTGGTTATTCTACGAGTTGCTTACAGTTGGACCATTTTGTGAGAGGAAATCTAAACGCTTGAAGAATTGCTATCAAGTCTCGATGCAACAAACACAATTACTCAACGCTGTCTGCTCCTGTCAACAAGTCATCAACATAAATATCGACGACATTTCAGACGATGGATGCATCCAAGTCGCTTAGATGCTTTAAATCGAATTGCTAAGAATGGAGCAGTCGCTGCCCCATACGTTACTGTGTTTAAACGTAAAATTTGTAGCGGATCTGAACTAGTTACAGTAATTTGTGTCCGTTTCAGTTGCTAATCTAGACTTAGTTAATTATATTCTATTTATTCTAATTGAATTGATTAGACTTCTTCCGCTGTTTATGTCATTATATAGACAAACTTAATTTGAACTTAGTTTATCCTAATTAAGTTAATTTCTTCCGCTGTCTATGTTCTTACATAGACACATTTAATTTAAACCTTATTTATGCTAATATAATTAAATTCCTTCTTCTTCTTGTTTGTTGAATATTAAATTAAATAAACGGGTATTGCTTTTATGAAAATTATCCTAATTGTATTTATTAAAGTTGGTTCGCATCAGTTAGCAGATATAGGCTTAGATATTTGTATTCAATTTATTCTAATTGAATTGTCTTAATTTCTTCCTCTGTTTATATTCTTGCATAAGCAAGTTTAGCGTAAATTTAATTTATCCTAACTAAGTTAACTAAATTGCTTCTTCCTCATACTTAATTGATATTAAATTGAATAAACGATCGTTAATTATATTCAGTTTATCCTGAGTGGACCTATTGAAATATTAAATCCTGTCTTCGAATTAACTGGGGAATTGGTATTGTGATATTCAATTCGATCCGACTGACGGTTACTGATGCTCCTTTCTCTACTGACAATAACCGCTTTCTCTAATAGGAAATTCCGTCGACTAATCTGTAGTTGACTTCATGTCCGATCGTTCTAGACGATCACAGCTAAAGAATGTCGCTCTCTGATCATCAAGATTGGGATTCTGGCTTCACCCAAGCGGTTCAGCTTCGATTCGATGGGATCGAGTCAGGGCCTTGTGGGAGGACGCAGAAGAACAATACAACGCGTGTTCCAAAGCGCTGAGCCAAGCGGCCACCAGTGGCGAAGTTGAGTCCATGGAGAACAACTGCGACAACTGCTATACGGTTTACGAGCGGTGTCCGCGCCGAGCGCGCCGTCCGCCTCCGTTTCATTTCCTTTCGCCACGTCTGGAGGCTGACGCCTTTCACCCGTGGATACGGAGGTGTTCCACGGCGACTACCTGCGTTGGCCGGGATCTTTTTACGGCCATTTACATTCACCATCCTCGTTTGACTCCGGTGGAGAAGCTGTTCACCGTCTGTCCATCCACAAACGATGGTTTGGCCTTGGCTTGGGGCGCATTGTGTGACCGGTTCGAGAACAAGCGGATGTTAGTTAATAGCCAGCTTAAAATCTTGTTCAACCTTTCCAAGGCCAACAAGGAGTCAGGCTCGTCTCTCAGAGAGAATTGGGACTATATCCTCGTGTTCCTGTGCACCTCCGGAACAGACCTAATCCCTTGGGGAGCATTCCTTATTGAGAAAACCCGACATCCCGTTAGTCACTTCCTTAGCGTGCGCGCTCGAGCACTCGAAGCTATGGAAGGTCACAGACCCGTCCTCAAAGTTCCAACTTCAGACCCCATGTCCGTGAGCACTACTCTGTGCAAAAGAGTCAACGCCTTTGAGGTTCAAGAAGGTACTAAAACTAAGAAATGTGAATTTTGTGCCAAAGAGAACCATCCCGTTTGATTGTGTCCTAGTTTTTTGCAAATGTCTGTTGCAGCCAAGACACATACATTAGGCGAAAGCAGCTTTGTGTGAATTGTTTCGCACAAGGCTATCAGTTGCGCAATTGCACTAGCATCCACAACTGTTCCAAGTGCAAAGCTAGGCACAACACACTCCTCCATCGGGAAGGTCACACTGTGAGCAGCTCCGTCCGAGGTGGCCTCCATTGTGCAATCATGTTTCGCGAATAATGATCAAGGTGTCTTGCTCTGTACGGCGATCATTGATGTGAATCACTTAGGAGCCACATTTCCTGCCCGAGCTGTAATCGATTTGGGGTCCGAAGTGACGTTTATCTCAGAGAGATTATTCTACTTAATGAAGTTGTCATTTTAAGCAGTACAGACACAGGTGTCTGGCCTAGGCCACTCTGTAACGGCCCAGTCGCGGAAACGTTCCATATTGGTACTCCGCTGAAACCGATGCTCCGAATGGAGGCCTCGGCTCTCATCCTTTCTCAACTTTCCATCGATCTGCCGTCGTATCCCATTTCGCAACAGGTGAGGGTCGTGTTCAATGCATCGTGCCCTTCTTCCAATGGGAAAAGCCTGAAAAATGTCCTCACCCAGGCCCACTCCTCCAGTCCAATCTCACGATGCAGATTCTAAAATGCGATACTATCGGTACGTGCTCAATGCCGATATTGAACAGATGTATCGCCAGATTCGGGTTGATCGGAACCACACTCCGTTCCACCGAGTCATCTTCCGCAAATCCGACGGCAACATTGGTGATTTTGAGTCGAACACCGTCACCTTTGAAGTTAGCTGCGCTCCCTTCCTGGCCCTGAGCGTTCTTAAGCATCTCGCAGATGATGTGAGACTTCGGCTGCCTCTCGCTAGCAAGGTCATCTCCGAGTGCATGTATGTCGATGACGTGCTTGCAGGAGCGCACTCCAAAGAGAAGGTAATCGAAACCATCGCGGAGCTGCGAGAAGCTATAGACAGTGCTGGGTTTTATTTGGGGAAGTGGACTACTAATTCCAAGGTCTGTCTAAAAACCATCCCGAAATGTCATAGGTTACGCGAAGACTTCTTAGAGCTGGAAGTTTACAGCACAGCAAAGACCTTGGATATCCGTTGGCAAGCACAATCAGATGAGTTTTTCTTTGCGCCTGCCGACACTCCGCTTCAGGAATTTTCATGCAAGAAATTTTCCTGCAGTGTCTGAATTGGGATCAGCCCTTACCAATCGGTATCCACCACCAATGGCAAGAGTTCTTGCTGGACTTCCCAACTCTTCGGGAGATCTGCATACCTCGGTGGATACATTACCAACCTGAGCTGAAGGTACACTTTCATGGCTTCTGCGATGCCTCCGAGCGTACTTACGGAGCCGCTTTGTACCTGCGTGTCGATCGGGGCTGCCAGATTTTCGCCAATCTGCTTGCCCCCAATACGCGAGTGGCTCCAATAAGGACTGTGTCCCTTCATCGTCTGGAACTATGCGGCGCCGTTCTTCTGTCTGACCTGTGTTCCGTATTGCTCACCACCTCTCATGCAGTCAAGTGCCAGTCTTTCTACTGGACGGACTCGTCTATTGACCTGGCCTGGCCACCTTTCGTCGTCAACCGGATTAGTAAGATTTCAGAACACACTAATCCCGGCGATTGGGCCCACAGCCAATTCGAGCACAATCCGGCAGATCTCGCGAGCAGAGGGGGTAGTCCACGAGAGCTCCTCGCGAGCTCCTTATGGTTCCACGGCCCAGAGCGGCTTCGGCTCTCCAGTCAACAATGGCCAATAAGTCCATCTCTTGGACTAGAGACCACAATGGAACAAAACCTCAATCCATTCCTGGATCATAATGGAATCAGCTCTTTAATCTACGACGAACGCTATCCCATTATCCTTCCGTAATCCAGTGCGTTGTGAAAGCTGCTGGTTCGTCTTACCCATCGCATATCCTTGCATGGTGGGAACCAGCTAGTGACAAGGCTCATCCGCTCCCAATTCTCGATTACCAAGCTAAAGATCTTCATCAAGTCGGTAATTTATGCAAGTCCTGCGTGGTTTATCGCAAACGCAAATGATGGGTGATCTGCCAGCTGAGCGGTCGACTTTCTTCCGACTCTTTACTTTCGTAGGCGTCGATATGCAAGCCCCTTTGATATTAAAAACTACACGGGACGTGCTTGTCTCATAACGAAAGGGTACGTCTGCGTATTTGTATGTTTTAGCACAAAGGCCATTCATCTCGAGGCCACATTCGACCACCGAAAATTTTCTAGCGGCTTTCTCTCGCTTGGTGGCTCAGCGGGGATGTCGTCAACGGCTCTATTTCGACAATGGAAAGACATTTGTCGGAGCCGCAAAGGCCTTGACCCGAGACTTCCAATCCGAAATTCTCGCTAAACATACCCTACAACACCTGTCCTGGCACTTCAATCCACCGGGTGACCCTCACATGGGCGGTTTGTGGGAATCGGACATGAAGAGTTTCAAGGCCTTGTTCTACAAGTCCACTTCTGCGGCGAAATACACCATTGAGGAGCTCTCAACCCTCTTGACAAACGTGCCTCAACTCCAGGCCGATCGCGACCATGTCGGAAGACACCACCAACCTTCTCGCTCTGACTCCAGGTCATTTTCTAGTCGGTGGACTCCTTCTTTCCATCGTTGAACCTGAAAGGTTCATTGATAACACGGCCATCAATGAATGGCGGCTCTCCCGAGTCCATCTCACCTATCCTGGAGAGGATCGAATGGTCCGAGTGGCAGACGTCCACACGTCCCGAGATATCATCCGCAGGCCCACCGATATCCAACTAATAGTACATTCTCCATAAGCCAGCCACTCCTCACTATCACACCATTTCCTCTTCCAGTTATGGCGCCGTCGTCTCATCCACCAACTCAACTCTTTCCGCTGCCGGTCTGCAGAGGAATCCATGCGCTACGGAAGTGCCGGCGCTTTCTGGGCCTTCCGGTTGAAAAGCGTCTACGCGCAGCACTGTTCAACAAATACTGCGCAAAGTGCTTGGCCCTTCGGCATTCCGGGAAATCCTGCCGCAGCCGGGAAATCGTAATGCAGCACAAGGCCACCACTACAAACAGTTAACAATGCCCAACAACTTGTTCCCAGATTTCTGCCTTTCTAAATGCAACTGTTTCGCAAGTTCTTCAGTTTTGACATTAACCTGCGAACCGGAATCTATTAAAGCTCTAACTAAATGATAAGATCCAGATTAAACTTTTATTTTACCAACTGCAGTTGTTAAGAGAACTTGATCTGAGGCTATCCGTGCGTGATTTACGAAGTGTGACGAGGGATTGCCAATACAACTGCTGAGCTACCTTGAGTCGCCTCAGAGCTGTATCTGTATGGTGCGGATTAGAGCACAAACGACAGTGAGCTAATTTACAAGCTTTTACTGAGTGTCCTGTTCGCAAACAATTTATACAGAGAGGATAGCTCTGTATGAATGCAAAACGTTTTTGACATGACATTGCTGCAAATGACGAACACGAGTGAGTGGAGTGATCGTTCTTTTTACAAAACACGCATTTAGGACCCTGTGGCTGAAAGCTAATGAAGTTTTCCCAATTATTTTCCTGTTGTCCTGAACTACCTTACGACTTCGACCAGATGATTCTTCAGCCTTTTGTAGTTCAGATTCTATTCCCACGTGCCGGTGTCCGGTTTCGTCATCACTAAATGGATGAGCATGGCATTCGAAATCTGTTTATCAGATCCTAACGATAAGAACGATTCGTAAATGGCACGTACTGAATCAATTAGCATGCGTAAAGATGATGCTGATTGTTCAGACATGTATGGGGATCATATAGTTTAGAAATGCTGTTAAAAAATATGAGACACTAATTGTCTTACTCATTTTTTAAGGCAACTAACGTTTTTGGGTAATTATCATCTGTCACCTGATACGCCTTAACAGTTCCTAACTCTTCTTTGTCAAAGCATGACAACAAGTGATTAAACGTTTTTATATTTGATAGCTATGGCTCATTGTCGACTAAATTCTCAAAAAGACCAATAAAATTTATTCCGAATATTCGCCGCTAAACTTTGGCAACTTTATATTCGGTAGATTTATCAAGTGTGACACAGTAGAGTTAGCGGGACTCTCATTTTTCATTTTCATTCATTTCATTTTCATTCATTAGACGTGCTTTAGTTGACATACACAATTTGTCTAACGTGGATCGAGGCACTAAATCAGAATTAATGTGGTCCAAGTCTTGTTGTGTCTTAAAGGCTTTTTTTATGTAGCGGATCAGTATCTCAATTTGACATTCGATTTCGAATGGCTCTACTGGTCTAGTGTAAATGATTTCTTTATGTGGGTTATACCGTTCATAGCCAATTTCGACCAAAACAAAATAAGAAGCTCACTTAATGTATGACAACAAGCGAAGAGCAACTCCGAAAAAGATTAACAAATGCGTACGATATATTACGCTGGCAGTGTTAAACTATAATTGAGCGACTGTAATGGACAGTTGTTAACGATATAGCGAAAACAATCCGAGTGGCTGAGTGACTGTTAGTGGTCTATTGAGTGATATTTTGACTGTGTAGAGCGATTGAGTGTAATGCCTGCACACTTGACCATGCACAAATGCTAAGTGCGCAAAGTGAGAGCGTGAGTACAATGTGCGAAAATGCTAGGTGAACACGATGAGTGAAATGCATTCACACTTACACATGCACAAGCGAGAGCTCGTAACGATATTGCGAGAATGCAAACGAATAGTGCAAGCAAGCGCATACGATGAGCGCAAAGCGAGAATGCAAGTTTCGAGGGACAGTAATGAATGAAAGTGACAAGCGACAGTAGTGAGCAAAAAACAAGAGCGCAACTATGTGCAAGCGCGTGTGCAAACGATATTGCAAGCGAGTATGCAAATAATGAGCGTAAATCAAGCGCGCACTAATATGTGTGCAAGAGACGAAAATGAGCAAGAATTGTAACACACTAAAGACGCCAAAGAAAGCTTGGATTATGCGAGGAAACAGAGATTGCATTATTTGCAGAGCAAATGTCAATTACAATATGCACCTTATTTTTTTTTATTATTTAAATAAGATCAACATAATTTCCATGTGCATAGATAAATTTGTACATACAATAATATTCTGTGTCTCAAGTAATGCATTTATTTTAGTTATTGCTCTTGCTGTGTACTTCCCTGATTGTTGATGAAATCCATAAGCTTGCCTTCTAATCCTGAAGAGTCCACGCGGCGGTCTGAATCGAGCAGGTAGCAAGAGTAGAATTTCGGATACAGTCACATAAATGCTCATTTGTGTAAGACACCTTAAATGTGTGTGCATGCACATTAGTAACCTTCCCAAATCATGAAAATTTTGCATAGCAAACCCATTTAAGAGTTCGGTATACTTTTCTTCAGAAGGGAAAAAATGGTTCGCTGCGATTCGCAACTCGCAACAAATTCAATTTATTTGTGCTGCTGTCGAGTGCGCTTACACATTCAAATTGAGCACCTGCTGGTAGTTCCAAGCGCAGCACGCCTTCGTATATAATATTCGAAAGCGCATCAAGTATCATATCCCAGCTGGCTCTGTTGAACGCATTTTTGACATCTATTGTCGCCATGATGCAGAAATGATTTGTTTAATGCTTCCTTGTATGACTGAAGATGCAAGGCCAACAACTTTACTTTATGTATCTGTTGTTGATCGAGCGTTCCGAAAAACAAATTCATTTGGCGAAAGTCCTACGGCGTTAGCGATTGCAGTGTCCACCATAGAACTAATCAGTTTCTCGAGCACCTTTCGCATGGTGTCCAAGAGACAGATTGGCATATAAAAATTACTCTCTCGGCGGTTTTCCAGCTTTGAGTAGCAAAACAAGGTTTTGGATGCAAGGCAATGGCCAACTTCAGCGCGCGGTTTGGGACCCCGTCCGGTCCACGAGCTAAATTAGGTCCAATACTACTGGCATCTACTAAGATCTCGTCGTTCGAAACTAAAATGGGGTGTGCGCCGACCTAGTCTTGATTTGCTAACGCGGGGTTAGGACTATGTATGGAGCTCAGTCTTCCCGGAAAGAGCCTTTTGCCGGTCTATATAGTCTGTTTTATACCATGAACCCATTGAAAATGTATAATAAGGGGTCTCTCGCATGAGAGAGTTCGCAGTAAGAGGTATCAGACGTGTTTATTTTTGAGCTCTGCAAATTTGCTTTGTTTTCATATTTGATTAATTTTATTAAAGCTTCACATAATCGCGGTTGGTGACTTATGCAAATATATTTATATTCCTGTGCAAGGTTTAATCCGTGGTGTGCTGTGTCTTTAAGAAATTACTTTTGATTTTCAGTTTGGTGCAGCGTTGGTTTTATTCTTTACATTATTTGCATTTTGCTTTTCTGTTTTTTATTTTTGGCGCTCTCCCCACTTCACTCTAAATACGTTTTTTAGTGTGAATGTTTGCAAATTTACTCTAACTTTCTATTGTTTTTGTAATTTCCTCTCTTATACTTTAACTGCATGCTGTGCAAGTATACTCTCGCGCTGTTCAGCTTTCGTTTTGCTCTCTAACGGCTGTTTGTTGTTGACTAGCTCTCAACATATTTATATCTCTCTTTGATTTTATATCTTTGCTTATATTTCTCTTTTCTTCTGCATTTTGTGTTTGATCCCAATTGCCAATATGAGCTGTTCCAAAAAATTTTGCACTTTCAGGCAGGCAGTTGATTCTGCACATGCACAATTTGTAAATTGCTGGTTGTGTGATATTTTGATGCATACTAAATGTACAGGTCTAACTGGGTGTGATTATGACAAGATTATGTCCACTGCCAAAATTGGTATTGGGGGCGTACGCTGGTCTTGCCCGATTTGCTTGGAAAAGCAGATTAACTTTTCCAAAATGTATAGTGCTGTAAGAGCACAATTTTTAAAACTGAAGAAGATTTCTAAGCAGTTATCTATTGACATGGCTGCTGCTGAAGAAATATTAAATCAGTATAGTTTTGAAACTCCTCTTCCCCAATCGGACACCCCTTTGTTATTGGTACCTCCTTCCGTAACAACATCGTCACCTAATTCGCTTGCCCCGCCTTCACCTTGTGCTTCTGCACTGTCATCTGCTGCTAACTCAATTGATTTTACATCACCTGGTCCTGAATCCATTGTTTCTCCTGTTGTCTTACTCATTTTTTAAGGCAACTAACGTTTTTGGGTAATTATCATCTGTCACCTGATACGCCTTAACAGTTCCTAACTCTTCTTTGTCAAAGCATGACAACAAGTGATTAAACGTTTTTATATTTGATAGCCATGGCTCATTGTCGACTAAATTCTCAAAAAGACCAATAAAATTTATTCCGAATATTCGCCGCTAAACTTTGGCAACTTTATATTCGGTAGATTTATCAAGTGTGACACAGTAGAGTTAGCGGGACTCTCATTTTTCATTTTCATTCATTTCATTTTCATTCATTAGACGTGCTTTAGTTGACATACACAATTTGTCTAACGTGGATCGAGGCACTAAATCAGAATTAATGTGGTCCAAGTCTTGTTGTGTCTTAAAGGCTTTTTTTATGTAGCGGATCAGTATCTCAATTTGACATTCGATTTCGAATGGCTCTACTGGTCTAGTGTAAATGATTTCTTTATGTGGGTTATACCGTTCATAGCCAATTTCGACCAAAACAAAATAAGAAGCTCACTTAATGTATGACAACAAGCGAAGAGCAACTCCGAAAAAGATTAACAAATGCGTACGATATATTACGCTGGCAGTGTTAAACTATAATTGAGCGACTGTAATGGACAGTTGTTAACGATATAGCGAAAACAATCCGAGTGGCTGAGTGACTGTTAGTGGTCTATTGAGTGATATTTTGACTGTGTAGAGCGATTGAGTGTAATGCCTGCACACTTGACCATGCACAAATGCTAAGTGCGCAAAGTGAGAGCGTGAGTACAATGTGCGAAAATGCTAGGTGAACACGATGAGTGAAATGCATTCACACTTACACATGCACAAGCGAGAGCTCGTAACGATATTGCGAGAATGCAAACGAATAGTGCAAGCAAGCGCATACGATGAGCGCAAAGCGAGAATGCAAGTTTCGAGGGACAGTAATGAATGAAAGTGACAAGCGACAGTAGTGAGCAAAAAACAAGAGCGCAACTATGTGCAAGCGCGTGTGCAAACGATATTGCAAGCGAGTATGCAAATAATGAGCGTAAATCAAGCGCGCACTAATATGTGTGCAAGAGACGAAAATGAGCAAGAATTGTAACACACTAAAGACGCCAAAGAAAGCTTGGATTATGCGAGGAAACAGAGATTGCATTATTTGCAGAGCAAATGTCAATTACAATATGCACCTTATTTTTTTTTATTATTTAAATAAGATCAACATAATTTCCATGTGCATAGATAAATTTGTACATACAATAATATTCTGTGTCTCAAGTAATGCATTTATTTTAGTTATTGCTCTTGCTGTGTACTTCCCTGATTGTTGATGAAATCCATAAGCTTGCCTTCTAATCCTGAAGAGTCCACGCGGCGGTCTGAATCGAGCAGGTAGCAAGAGTAGAATTTCGGATACAGTCACATAAATGCTCATTTGTGTAAGACACCTTAAATGTGTGTGCATGCACATTAGTAACCTTCCCAAATCATGAAAATTTTGCATAGCAAACCCATTTAAGAGTTCGGTATACTTTTCTTCAGAAGGGAAAAAATGGTTCGCTGCGATTCGCAACTCGCAACAAATTCAATTTATTTGTGCTGCTGTCGAGTGCGCTTACACATTCAAATTGAGCACCTGCTGGTAGTTCCAAGCGCAGCACGCCTTCGTATATAATATTCGAAAGCGCATCAAGTATCATATCCCAGCTGGCTCTGTTGAACGCATTTTTGACATCTATTGTCGCCATGATGCAGAAATGATTTGTTTAATGCTTCCTTGTATGACTGAAGATGCAAGGCCAACAACTTTACTTTATGTATCTGTTGTTGATCGAGCGTTCCGAAAAACAAATTCATTTGGCGAAAGTCCTACGGCGTTAGCGATTGCAGTGTCCACCATAGAACTAATCAGTTTCTCGAGCACCTTTCGCATGGTGTCCAAGAGACAGATTGGCATATAAAAATTACTCTCTCGGCGGTTTTCCAGCTTTGAGTAGCAAAACAAGGTTTTGGATGCAAGGCAATGGCCAACTTCAGCGCGCGGTTTGGGACCCCGTCCGGTCCACGAGCTAAATTAGGTCCAATACTACTGGCATCTACTAAGATCTCGTCGTTCGAAACTAAAATGGGGTGTGCGCCGACCTAGTCTTGATTTGCTAACGCGGGGTTAGGACTATGTATGGAGCTCAGTCTTCCCGGAAAGAGCCTTTTGCCGGTCTATATAGTCTGTTTTATACCATGAACCCATTGAAAATGTATAATAAGGGGTCTCTCGCATGAGAGAGTTCGCAGTAAGAGGTATCAGACGTGTTTATTTTTGAGCTCTGCAAATTTGCTTTGTTTTCATATTTGATTAATTTTATTAAAGCTTCACATAATCGCGGTTGGTGACTTATGCAAATATATTTATATTCCTGTGCAAGGTTTAATCCGTGGTGTGCTGTGTCTTTAAGAAATTACTTTTGATTTTCAGTTTGGTGCAGCGTTGGTTTTATTCTTTACATTATTTGCATTTTGCTTTTCTGTTTTTTATTTTTGGCGCTCTCCCCACTTCACTCTAAATACGTTTTTTAGTGTGAATGTTTGCAAATTTACTCTAACTTTCTATTGTTTTTGTAATTTCCTCTCTTATACTTTAACTGCATGCTGTGCAAGTATACTCTCGCGCTGTTCAGCTTTCGTTTTGCTCTCTAACGGCTGTTTGTTGTTGACTAGCTCTCAACATATTTATATCTCTCTTTGATTTTATATCTTTGCTTATATTTCTCTTTTCTTCTGCATTTTGTGTTTGATCCCAATTGCCAATATGAGCTGTTCCAAAAAATTTTGCACTTTCAGGCAGGCAGTTGATTCTGCACATGCACAATTTGTAAATTGCTGGTTGTGTGATATTTTGATGCATACTAAATGTACAGGTCTAACTGGGTGTGATTATGACAAGATTATGTCCACTGCCAAAATTGGTATTGGGGGCGTACGCTGGTCTTGCCCGATTTGCTTGGAAAAGCAGATTAACTTTTCCAAAATGTATAGTGCTGTAAGAGCACAATTTTTAAAACTGAAGAAGATTTCTAAGCAGTTATCTATTGACATGGCTGCTGCTGAAGAAATATTAAATCAGTATAGTTTTGAAACTCCTCTTCCCCAATCGGACACCCCTTTGTTATTGGTACCTCCTTCCGTAACAACATCGTCACCTAATTCGCTTGCCCCGCCTTCACCTTGTGCTTCTGCACTGTCATCTGCTGCTAACTCAATTGATTTTACATCACCTGGTCCTGAATCCATTGTTTCTCCTGTTGTTGCTGCTATAGCTCAAGTTCAAAAATTGGATTCTTCTCCAATTATTGTTCAAGCAAAGAGTGACAATAAGTCAGCCAATAATGGCATTACCTTATCTGTTGCCTCTCCTCGAAAGCAAGTTTTTTTTTATCTAGGCTTTCATCTGATACGACATGTGAGGCAGTATCGGCTTTTATTTCTAGCAAGATTTTATCCAATGTTTTTGTTTAGATTAGTTTCGCAACTCCGCGAGAAATTGCTTCAAGATCAATGTGTCGTCGAAATATTTTACAACAATATGTGATCCTAAATTCTGGCCACCTCATGTAGTTGTCCATGAATTCAAACCTAAAAATCGAAACAAATCGAATCCTATTTCTTTGAATTTACCTTCGGTGCAATCTACTTCAAACATTGTACCAAAAAACTAAATATATCACAATCTTCTTCTCATCTTTCCTTAATTTACCAAAATGTACGTGGCTTAAATTCTAAGACTAAAAGCCTTTTCTTACATAGTTTTAGTGTTCAAAATGATATAATTGCTTTCACTGAAACATGGTTAAGTCATAACATTCATAAGTTTTTCAAGTAATTTCACTATTTATAGACTTAACCGTTTGATGCGCAAGGGGGGTGGGGTGTTAATTGCTGTGAAATCCAGTATCCTCTCCGAATAGTTTACCTTTTCTTCCCTTCATGATGCGTAGATTATAGGGGTTAAATTAACTCTCCCATCGTGTTCAGTGTTTATCACATGTTCTTATATCCCCCCCATCTTCTGATGTACAAGTTTATGCTGAAAATATAACTTGTATTAAAGAAATTTACGAACATGTAAATAATAGAGACTTGCTTCTGGTGTTGGGTGATTTTAATATTCCTAACACTTCTTGGTCCCTTACAAATTCAAATTACTTTATTCCGACAAGTGATAATTATCTTTTTGATGAATTATTTAATCTGTCTATGTTTCAGATGAACTCTATCACTAATCATCTGAATCGCACTCTTGATCTTGTGTTCATTAATCATGATTCCATTATTAATGTTATCAAATCAACTCCTTTCTGCTTACCAGAGGATATACATAACCCCACTTTAGAGGTTTTATTATCTGTTGATAATCCTCAACCTTATTTGCTTTCTAAACTAAGTCGCTGTTATCGTAAATGCAATTTATTTTTGCCTAACGAATTAATTAATTCAACAGACTGGTCTCTTTTATATGAGTCAGATGACATTAATTTTGCAGTATCGTTTTTTTTATAATACCTTAAATTCTATTCTTGATGTGTGCGTCCCTCTTCGTCTAAGAAGTCTGACTCAATTGTTGACTGGTCTAAATATTCCATAGCCAAGTCAAACTTCAATATTTTAAAT
This sequence comes from Drosophila stalkeri, assembly GCA_035047405.1. Lineage (NCBI taxonomy): Eukaryota > Metazoa > Arthropoda > Insecta > Diptera > Drosophilidae > Drosophila > Drosophila stalkeri. The sequence continues at coordinate 33,740,473 of JAWNPR010000039.1, read as the reverse complement.
TCTCGTTGTTATGAGAATTATCTTATACGTTGCAAACGTCTGTTTGCTCAAGATCCTAAAAAATTTTACTTATTTGTCAACGTAAAGCGTAAATCATCTGGTTTGCCGTCCTCATTTGTCCTTGGTGCTGAAAAAACTTGTAATGATCAGGATTCCTCTGATCTATTTGCAAAGTTTTTTCAATCCACTTACTCCACTGTTGATCGCTACAGCAATTCCTATCCATATTTACTTTCTGAATATGGTTCTATTAACGCTCCTAAGGTCACTGCACCCTCTCTAGCTTCAGTCATTAGCACGTTAAAATCATCTTTCTCTCCTGGTGTTGACAATATTCTAAGTTGTGTGATTAAAGAATGCATTGTTTCTCTTCAGTCACAATTCCCTTCAATTTGGAAAGAGACTTTCATCATTCCTCTATATAAAAAAGAAGGAAGATCTGATATTTCCAATTATAGAGGTATTGCGAAATTATCTGCTATACCGAAGTTATTTGAAAAAATTATAACATCGGCCTTGGAAAATTTTTGCAAATCGATTATTCATCCATCCCAGCATGGATTTGTTAATATCGATCAACGTCCTCTAATATTCTTGAATTTACTTTGCTTGTCAATGACAGTTTTTCGAAAAAGAAATGCAAACTGATGTTATTTATACTGACTTCAGTAAAGCATTTGACTCAGTTCATCACCAGATACTTATACTAAAGCTTGAACGCTTAGGATTTTCCCCTAAACTTGTGTCCTGTATTTCATCCTATTCGAAGGGTAGAGCCCAGAGAGTATTGCTGAGAACAGCTATTTCTAAACTTATCTTTGTTTCGTCTGGTGTACCTCAGGGAAGTCATTTAGGACCATTACTCTTTTTGCTTTTTATTAATGACCTTCCCAGTTGTATCTCTTATTCTACCTTATTTATGTATGCGGATGTTGTAAAACTTGGTTCCATACTCCAGAGCAAATGGGCATCTACACCTTCAAGATGACCTGAAAGCATTTCAACTTTGGTGTGTGGCGAACAGGTTGCACCTAAATTGCTCAAAGTGAATGACAATGACCTCCAGTCGTACGGTTCCTCATATTGTTGACTATAAAATTATTACACTTCCTTACAACGCATCCTTACAGTCAAAGATCGTGGTGTTCTCTTTGACTGTAAACTGAATTTCACTCTTCATATTTCTACCATCATAAATGAAGCCAAAGTGTTCTTGGGGTTATTAAACGTTGGTGTAAGGAACTTAAAGATCCTTTTATTACCAAGCAATTATTTACTTCGCTTGTGCGTCCTCTCCTAGAGTATTGCTCAGTTGTCTGGTCTCCTCAACATAAACTGTATCATCATCGTATTGAATCGGTCCAAAAACAGTTTCTTCTCTTTGCCTTAAGGGATCTTAACTGGGATAGTAATTTACGTTTACCGTTAATCAATCGCAGAACAATTTTTGGAATTGTTTTTCTGCATAAATTGATTAACGGCAATATTGATTCGTCCTCTTTGCTGATGCATCGGTTTCGTCCCGAACAACTAGACACTGTCGTCCGCTACATTTACTTATGTGCACTACGGATTATTCTTTGCACAGTGCCTTTCATGTTCTATGTGTTAATTTTAATAAATATTATCACGTATTGCCGCAGAGCTCTCTCTTCCTAAAATAAATCCCTTGCTCTCAGCTTATCTTAGGGAAATCACTCGCAGTGCCCAGGCATAAGCCTTGGTATACACAACGTTACCAAAGTTATTTGCAGTGTTTTCTCAATCCTATTCTATTTTATCTCTTCTTTAACTCCTATTTTTATATCTTTTTCTGTTTTCTTCTAACTTTCTTGAAATATTTCTAATACTTTCCTTATTTACTAATTTTGTATTTTAAGAATTGTTATAATATTCTGTAATGTTCGTATTTTTATGAAACGCCCCCTTCTCCCCCAATTTGAAAAAAATTTATTTCAAATACTAGAGACTTGTAATAGACAAATAGACAAATTTAAATGCTATTAACATATTCTGAAAGTTTCATGAAGATAATCCATCTAGGAATGGAGTTATAAGCGTTCAAAGTCCGGCCCAACCCACCCCTAAGCCCACTTCCAACGGACTCTGTTTAGGCTTGTAGTCTTGCATGCCGTAATCAATTAACAGGCCTTCAATGTACTGCTTATGACCTATGAAGAGACTACCAGTCTTGACATCTCGCTCAATCTCCATACCCAGAAAGTGACGCAGTTCACCACCGTCGACCACATGAAAAATTGTTTGATATAAGCTGCTTTATGTGGGCCACATGAGTATCAATTCAACCTCTCATGAGATAAGACGTGCTGCATCCAACAAAACCCCGCTACGCAAACGCTAAGCTTATCAGCAAACGCGCGACGAGGAAAAATCAAACACAAAAGAGACCAAAAACAAGAAACCAAAGACAAACACACACTATAAACAGTTACAACGTGCTAGCGCTCAATAACAACAACAATGAACGAACCACCTGATAGAAATAAAACAATATTAAACGAACCAGAAACCAGAAACATTAAAAAAAAAATATCATCCTTTATTATTAAAATAAAAACATTAGCCTACACATGAGGAGGTGAAGTGGAATCGTGCAAAAAAAAAAAAAACTTGCGCCGGCTTCTTGCTCGTAAAAACGAAAAATAATTTACAGGGAACATAAATACTCAAATAATATATGGAAAATATAATAATATATATGGAAAATATAGGAGTGACAGCATCCGAACACAAATCCCTCATCCTATCTAAAGGAGTAATATACACCAACGAACTACGCGGCATTGACGAAACAGAAATATTAAACGAATTAAAGACACAAAACATTACCGAAATGCGAAAAATACTAAAAAAAAAAACAAAAGTCAAACCCTGATTGAAACCGGACTAATAAAAATTACATTTGCCTGGCTCACTCTTCCAGAGTCAATCAGAATCGGATATGAAAGGGTAAAAGTCCGCCCATACATCCCAATGCCCCTGAGATGCTTTCACTTCGGACATCCAACACTGATCTGCAAAAGCCCCGAAGAAATATGCAAAAACTGTTCCGAAAAAAACACACACAGAGGAAAACGAGACCTGTACACACTAAAAAAGTTGCCTAATCTGCATTAAAAACCCAGAAGTCGACCACAAGCACAGCCCACTAGACCGAAAATGCCCATCATTCCTCAAACAACAGGAACTTTTCGTGATTAAAACAACAGAGAAAGTATATCACAAGACAGCGGTAATCATATACCACATCCGAAACACTCAACAACCAAGAAACAGCGATTCCGCAACGCTATCAAACCCAATATCAACACAAAACAAAAACAAAGGATCAACCAACGAAATTACAAATACATCAACTAATACGACAGCCATGCACTCTCGTGCTTCAACGGCTAACAACAAAACGCACCACGATCTGCCAAAATACCCACCAACCTCATCAACCCACACACACAGCAACACAACACCACCAAATAACACCCTCGCAAACCGCCACCTTGAAGAAGTGGACCTAGACGTTAACACAAATGAGCTAGCATGCGATCAATCTGAAGACCTAAATCTACGAATTTTCCCCAAAGTAAAAAACAACACCCTAGCAACTAACGTCAAGCCCTCAAAAATCATCATAAAACAAGGAAACAGGCTCTAGTCGAGACGGCTTGACTACGAGATACCCTGAACCCGGCTATTCAAATTGGGGGCGAAAGAGGCGTGGCATCAAAAATCTGAAAATTACAAAATCTGCGTATCCATTATATCTATAAAAATATATAAATTTGAAGTCTTTAGCTAAAACGGTGTAGAAGTTATACTCGAGAAACTTAAAACCGTAAACGAATTTTCGATTTATCGATAATTAAGAAATGGGATGAGTTATCGAAAAAAAAAAAAAAACAAAATAAACTCGTACTGCGTAACCAAGATACGAGTATTCACGTAAAATTTCAGGTCTCTAGATTTTGTAGAGTCCGAAATCTCGACGTTCATACAGACGGACGGACAGAAGGAGACGTTGCAGAAGGAGACGTTGCAGACCCCATAAAGTATAAATATTCTTGATCAGCACAAAAAAATAAGTTAATATAGCTCTGTCCGTCTGTCCGTCTGTCCGTCAAACCGTCTGCCCGGTTTGACGGACAGACGGACAGACGGACAGAGCTATATTAACTTATTTTTTTGTGCTGATCAAGAATATTTATACTTTATGGGGTCTGCAACGTCTCCTTCTGCGTGTTACATACATTTCCACAAAACCATTATACTCTGAATAAGAACAAGTACAAAGATAACAGCGAAAGCGACAGCAATTAATTTAACTTAATTTAATTTAATTTAATTAAACTAAAGTCAAACCATCATCTAAATAAACACTAGAATTATCCAATGGAATATCAACGTATATCTCCACAATTACAGTGAACTCCATATACTAATAACAAACACGCACCCCACATCTTATCCCTACAAGAACCCCACAAAATGCACATCCCACACACACCCATACCTACCAACTATCAACTGTTCACAAAGAGCAACAAATTCTCCTGGAGGCGTAGCAATACTAGTCCACAAATCCGTCCAAACAAAAGAAATAACCCTCAACAATGATTTTGAGGCAATTTGCATAGAATAGACTTAAAAAAAAAAACTGATATCAGCATACATCCCCCCAAATCAAAGCTTTTCTCTCTACAAGAAACGTCACACATACCCACGCTGGTCACTGGTGACATCAACAGCTGCGCAGAAACTGGGGCTCAAATACAAACAACACTAGAGGGAAAACTATAGAAAAATTCATTGCCCAATCAAACTATATCCTACCAAACGACGGTTCACCAACACATCTCAGCACACACAACACACTAACGAACATCAACCTAAGCATTAGCAGCCCTATACTAAAAATTGACAGCACATGGCAAACAGAAGACGATCCCCATGGCAGTGACCACTTCCCGATTTTAATATCCCTCTTCACGTCTACGACAACAGCCAAACCACACTTTATCACCGACAAAGCAAGCTGGAAACAATTCTCAAAATTAACAGAAGAACTCTCTCTACAGATACCAACAAGCACGAACATAAGCCAAGAAGCAGCTACAATAAACAAAATAATAATTTCCAGGGCGCACAGAACAATCCCCCAAAAACACCCAACGACCCGCCCCCGCAACGTCCCCTGGTGGAATAAAGAGCTACAAACACTGAGAGAGGAAAAGAAAAGAAGATGGAATAAAAAAGCTAACGCAATCTTTAGGCTAATCCTGAAAAAGTCCAAACAAAATTGTATTAAACAATTTACCAAGCAAATAGCCCCCGACACCCCACCCAAAATAATCTGGAGCAATAATCGCAGATTTTGCGGGCTCAACCCCCAAAAAACATACACTGCATCCTCAATCCCAACACAAATATACACTCCACCAACAAACAAGAAATCGCAGAACTTATTTGCAAAAACCTCTCAGAAGCTGCAGCCGACCACAACTTTACCACCACTTTCACCAGCTCCAAACGCACACTCAACAACATACACAACACCTACACCAAAACAAAAAAAAAAAAAAAAACATTAGAAATAGAATAGCCAATAACCTTGATCGAATTTACAGCAGCACTCAACACAATAAAAGGCAACATACCTGGACTAGACAGAATAAATTATACTATGATAAAACACCTTGACAAAAATATAATTAACAGAATTATAGACCTAGAGTACGCCATACTTACCAACTACATTCCCCGAGGTTACAAGAACACTATAATAATCCCAATACCGAAATCCAAATCTGACAAAACCTCACTAAACTTATACTGACCTATATCCCTCAACCCATGCCTATAAAAAATTCTAGACAAAATAATAGCAAAGCAATGATAAACTCATCCACAACATTTTAAGAAGGGGAAATCTACTATGGATAGCCTACTCTTAGTAGACCATCTATTAGCTAGAAGCATATCCAGGAAATACCACATCAATAATATCCCTTGACTTTGTGAGACCCTTCGACAGAATAGGAATTCACACAATATTTGACTAACTTACAGAATGGAAAACTGGACCAAAAATACTGAATTACATAAAAAAAACTTCATGATCAACACCACCTTCTCTTCCTTCCACCCCATCTCTAACGGCATCCCCCAGGCATCACCGCTATTGGTTGTACTATTTGTAATACTACAACAAACTCACCGAAAAGCCAAACACCAAGCTAAGTGCATACGCGGAGAACTTCAACCTCATTTTGAAACTTAAAAACAGAAAAACGTAGACATAAACCTAGTCCCCATCCTTAACACAATAATAAACTGAGGCGATTACTCAGGCGCCATGCTCGCCACCAGAAAATGCAAGCACATGCATGTTTGCAGAAAACACAACTGCAACTGTACCCTAACCACAGGGCAAATTAAAACAAATTAAAAACGAGACATAAATAAAAATACTTGGCCTACACTTCAACAACAAATACAGGTGGAAATCCCACACAGAACAGCTCAAATACAATCTCCAACAATCAACCAACATAATTAAATGCCTATCAAGACCTAAATTCATCCACACTCTTAGACATAACCAAATCAATTCTGGTCGCAAAAAGCGACTACGGGCTTCCAATATACGGAAACTGCCCTAAATCAACCTTAGGCCCCATCAAATCCGCAATTAATACTGTCCTTAGAAACGCTCTCGGTGAATTAGGACAGCCCCACCCAAAATATCCTACACGAAACACACACTGCAACATTAGAAGACAGAAGAGAATTCCTAACGGCACACCTATCCAAATCCCTGATCACAGCAAAAAACTCTTCCATCGCTAATTTAGCAAACAGAACACATATCCAGAAATATACCGGGCGAAATTTAACTCAAAGAAAACTGAAGACACCAACAGATACACATACATATTCACATACCTATTCACATACATATTCGCCATCACATATGAAACAACACATATATCACAAATCAAGTCTTGACCACACCCCCAGGACATGCCCACATACACATCTTGCCACCTGCAAATCATTCAAAACACATAGACAAGCAATTTTCCAAAACACAAACCCTCCCCAACCCCACACCCCCTAATACCATAAAAATCCTGCAATACCTAAAAACCACTAATCTCTACTTTAATATAACAGACAAGCACCCATCGGACACATGAAAAAAAAAAAAAAGTAAGAAAGCTCTAGTCGAGACTGCTCGACTACGAGATACCCTGAGCACTGCAAAAATATGATCCAAAATCCAAACCGAAATAGAAGACTTGGATACTCTAACTCTAAAGATGAACGAGATATAATTTTATAACTGATTCTCGATAACTCGGAAACGGAAAAAGTAATCGATTTTCTGAAATAAACTCCATTTCCACCAGGGTTCTGTTGGCGCGTTCCATTTTAATGTGGAGTGTGGGGAACACTTAGTTGTCTTTTTATACCATGGCTCGATAGCAACTGATTAAATGTACCGTTCAGGTACTTACGCCCGTTATCGCTTCTTATGGTTTTTATGCGGTTTTCAGTTTGTTTTTTTAGCTAATATTTTAAAGTCTTTGAATTTTTACACCGACATATAACGCGATTTATCATCAATAAATGTTGTAAAATAGCGCGCTCCACCTTGTGATACCGTACGCATAGGACTACATATGTCTGTATGGACTAAGGCCATACGATTTTCTGACTCCTTAAGAAATTTCTTAACGCAATTTTGCTTTTTGCACATGTTTCGCACGCAAACTCATTTGTATTACACACACTAACAGGAAGTCCATGAACCATGTCCTGTTTAATCATTTTATTTAGGCTATGAAAATTTAGATGTCCGAACCGATCATGGCATTGCACTGTGGACGGAAAGCCCGATTTTTTGGCATAAATTCCAATTTTGAAGATAGAGGGTTGAAACTTGGTAGAAGTGACACTAATATTACACATAGATTTGAAACGGATCCGACCACGCCCACTCAGACCGCCCATATAAGTAATCTTGCGAATTTTTAATTTTTTAATTATATGCTTCTCTAGTATACTACAAAATTTATTTAAAAAAAAAACCTAATAATAAAAACATAAACAAAAAAAAATATCTAATACAGAACAATAATATTAAAATAGATTTATTTTTGGAAATCTTATTATCTTTTGATAATCCTCAACCTTATACTCCTTTGCTTTCTAAACTAAGTGGTTGTTATCGTAAATCCATTTTTTTTTTTCTTGCTTAACGAATTACTTAATTCAACAGACTGGTATCTTATATATGAATGAGTGAAATAACATTAATTTTCAGCATCGTTTTTTTATAATACCTTAAATTCTATTCTTGATGTGTGCGTCCCTCTTCGTCGCATATCGCCCAGCTCAAATAAACCGCCTTGGATTACTAAAACTCTTTCGAATTTAAGAAACATTAAATCTAAATGTTTTTCAAAATTATAAGAAGTCTGGCTCAAGTGTTGACTGGTCTAAATATTCCATAGCCAAGTTAAACTTCAATAATTTAAACTCTCGTTGTTATGAGAATTATATTATACGTTGCAAACGTCTGTTTGCTCGAGATCCTAAACAATTTTACTCATTTGTAAACTTGAAGTGTAAGTCTTCTGGTTTGCCGTCCTCGTTTGTTCTTGGTACTGAAAGAACTTGTAATGACCAGGATTCCTTTGATCTATTTGCAGATTTTTTTTTAATTCACTTACTCCTTTGTTGATCGCTACAGCAATTCCTATCCATATTTACTTTCTGAACATGGTTCTATTAACGCTCCTAAGGTCACTGCAGCCTCTCTAGCTTCAGTCATTAGCACGTTAAAATCATCTTTCTTTCCTGGTGTTGACAATATTTCAAGTTGTGTGATTAAAGAGTGTAGTGTTTCTCTTCAGTCACAATTACTGAAATTGTTTAATTTGTCTTTGGAAACTTCTGTGTTCCCTTCAATTTGGATAGAATCTTTCATTATTCCTCTATATAAAAAAGAAGGAAGATCTGATATTTCCAATTATAGAGGTATTGCGAAATTATCTGCTATACCGAAGTTATTTGAAAAAATTATAACATCGGCCTTGCAACATTTTTGCAAATCGATTATTCATCCATCCCAGCATGGATTTGTTAAAAATCAATCAACGTCCTCTAATCTTCTTGAATTTACTTCGCTTGTCATTGACAGCTTTTCGAAAAATAATGCAAACTGATGTTATTTATGCATTTGACTCAGTTCATCACCAGACACTTATTTTAAAGTTTGAACGCTTAGGATTTTCCCCTAAACTTGTGTCCTAGATTTCATCCTATTCGAAGGGTAGAGCCCAGAGAGTATTGCTGAGAACAGCTATTTCTAAACTTATCTTTGTTTCGTCTGGTGTACCTCAGGGAAGTCATTTAGGACCATTACTCTTTTTGCTTTTTATTAATGACCTTCCCAGTTGTATCTCTTATTCTACCTTATTTATGTATGCGGATGATGTAAAACTTGGTTCCATACTCAAGTGCAAATGGGCATCTACACCTTCAAGATGACCTGAAAGCATTTCAACTTTGGTGTGTGGCGAACCGGTTGCACCTAAATTGCTCAAAGTGTATGACAATGGCCTCCAGTCCTACGGTTCTTCATATTGCTGACTATAAAATTAGTAACATTTCCTTACAACGCATCCTTACAGTCAAAGATCGTGGTGTTCTCTTTGACTGTATACTGAATTTCACTCTTCATATTTCTACCATCATAAATGAAGCCAAAAGTGTTCTTGGCGTTATTAAACGTTGGTGTAAGGAACTTAAAGATCCTTTTATTACCAAGCAATTATTTACTTCGCTTGTGCGTCCTATCCTAGAGTATTGCTCAGTTGTCTGGTCTCCTCAACATAAACTGTATCAGGATCGTATTGAATCGGTCCAAAAACAGTTTCTTCCGTTTGCCTTAAGGGATCTTAACTGGGATAGTAATTTACAATAAGACTACCATAGTAGGCTTCAGCTCATTGATATTCCATCGTTAATCAATCGCAAAAAAATTTTAGGAATAGTTTTTCTGCACAAATTGATTAACGGCAATATTGATTCGGTTCCGTCCCGAACAACTAGACATTATTGTTCGCTACATTTATGTGTGCACTACGGATTATTATTTGCACAGTGCCTTTCATGTTCTATGTATTAATTTTAATAAATATTATCACGTATTGCCGCAGAGCTCTCTCTTCCTAAAATAAATTCCTTGCTTTTAGCTTATCTTGGGGAAATCACTCGCAGGGCCCAGGCATCAGCTTTGCTATACAAATTATGACAAAATTGTTAGTTATATTTAGATCTTTTTATTTAGCAAGCTCGTGTCAGCATTTCCATTGCCGCCGGCGGCCGCGCCGACAGAACGCTGAGCTTGCGTCGTCCGTGGACGATCAGCCCGTCTCTGCGTGCTGGTGTTCAATATCGCGTGCAACTTTGTCGTAACGGCATCCGGTGCAGAACTTGCTGACCCATAGTCAGCACTATTTGGTTCGCGCGTGTTAACTCCTCACAGGGTAAATTTAACCCGTCCTCGGGTTTTCCGCTGATCGACTTGCATCGACATATTTTGTAGCCGATAGCCAGAAGGAGGACCAAAGAAGCAAGGATGATGACGCAACCCAATGACCTTGATGACAATTCGGCCTTGAAATTACCGATGTGGTGCAGATTACTCAGACTCAGGTCATGTAGGAAAGGGTGGCTCAGGTGTTCCCGGAATAGTGTGATGTTTACAATTCCTGCCGTCGAAACCGCAGGTTTTTTCTTCAGGACACCCCGATGATTTGTAGCGGGTTCCATTTAGCGAAATGTGGTCATCATATGTGATCAAATAAGTCCCAGTGACTTGTTGACCCGTTCCGGTGTTATCCACTACGTAAACCGTGACGCTGTTGATAATGATAACGCCTTCGTCGATTTCGATTATGGGCTTTAGATGCCCAAGGCGTGTAGCGCATTGTGCGATGCCACTTGACACCAACTGCTGAGCACACGTTGACTTTCCTAGTTGTTTGCAGAAAGTTGTGCTCAATGTAGAGGCGCAGTCGCGCACGGTGAAGGTTTTTGTTCCGCAATCGGCCACCACGTCTCCGTCTTCTAAATCTATTATTATGTTCTTATGAAATACAATAATTCGGAATTTTAAAAGGCTTTGATACTCGATACCTCTAAGAGGTCTGTTATGCTAATATTTGTGAGTTGCTCATTTAATTCTTTAACGTCAATGCTGTCGAGTATGAGTGGACTTATTAAGTTAATTTTTACGTGTGAAATTGAAAGGATCAAATCTTCTAGGTTCGCAATTATTATTATATTTTTTGACAAGACAGTCGTATAAAATTTTTCAACTTCGGCACCTGCTTCCTGAATTTCGTTAACAGCTCTTGAAATTTCATTGAGTCTTACTTGGATTTTGTTATTGATCTCGATTTGTTTTATTTCGGAATCTATTAGTTGTCCTTGTTTAAGCTAACATGTATTTTATCCTAAAGTAAAAACGATAAAAGATTGATTATATTTTTTCTTAAGTGTTAAAATGATATTTTGTTTAAAAACTAATAAAAACGTCCTACTTGAGGTTATCCTTATGGACCGCCTTCCCCTTTATAAGGACCGTTGTCCCAATGTCTGCTTAGACCATTGCTTCAGTGAATAAGGGCGAAAGTTTATTTCCCAGTCTCCTATTGGACTTTACCCATACTTTCTCACCTACGTCTATGTTTTTTGTACTCTATTCTTGTTTTGATGTTCTAAGGATTTTTCCCGTGCTGACGTGATATTATTTTTTATTTGCACTGCAACGTCCATTGGAATATTGTAAATAATTTCAATCAGTTTTTTCTTGTCACTGAATGAATTGATCTATTGTATTGTATTGTTGCAAGGAGAGTACTGTTAATAGTGTCTTCAACGTGGTTTCCATTTTTTAGACAACGACTTATATCTCCTAGAGTGCCGTGGAAACGCTCGACCTGCCCGTTAGATACGCTGTGTAAGGGCGGTGCGTTTTCGATGACAATGTCAAAGTTATTCGACAACATTGCTCTGATGGTCTCTGAGTTTAGAGACTTTTCATTATCGCAGTAAATTGTTTGTCTTTGGAAAAAAATTTAAAAGTTGGAGGAGTAGAGCTTTTACATCCACAATTGAGCGTGAGCGGTTTGCAAATTTGGAAAATTTATCGATGCAGGCTAAAAATTATTTCCCATCTGTAGAGTAAATGTCCATATGTAATATTTCTCCAGCATATGAGGGTATAGGAGTTTTCCCTATTTCCTGTCTGGTTGGGTGTCGGTTATGTTTGCTCATAGCGCATACTCGACAATTTGCGGCTATTTCAGTTGTTAGGCGTCCAATTTTTGGGAAAAAATAGTCTCTAAGAATTTGTTGGGCGTTCTCTTGAGCTGCGCGATGACCGCGATTATGCTCCGCTATAGCTATTTCCCTTTTTTCTGTAATGTCTGAGATGTCTGTAACAAAATTTGTTGAATGTCGAAACACTGTTGAGGGGAATTCTTTTATCAAATTATGTTGTATGAAGGCCAGAATAGGAAGTTCACAATAAATTGATTTAGTGACTTCGGGGTTTACGACTTCTCGTAAGGTTTGCATTAATGTGTTGCGATCGGAAAACTGTATGACATGTCGTGTTTTTGTTTTGTGTTGTGGAACCAAGCTTTCTTCTAGTATGATCTGGTTTCCGAAACAATTGACTGGTTTGTCTGTGGTTTTCTTTGCCTAGCTTATAGATTATATTTGCGTTGTGTTCATCAATAAAAGCCTTCCAGCGCTTTATTTTGGCATTTGGATTTTTGTCCGATACCGCGAATGTTAGCGGCTGGTGGTCTGTATAAATGTTAAGATTTTTAACACCATACAAGCAATTTCTGAAATTTTTCAATGCCCACACAATGGCAAGGAGTTTTTGGATTTTTCTTGGGAAACCCTCATGCCTGCATCCCTAAGGCTTTTCAAGACCCACTGTGTCTGATGTGGTCTTCTTTATGGGGGGAGAAAATTATTACGTCATCTACATAGACGTAACAAGTTTTTCCAATTTGGTCCCTGAGAACATCGTCTATTGCCCTCTGGAAAATACTAGGGGCGTTTTTCAGCCTGAAGGGGAGCCTGCAAAATTCATACTTCCCATTATTTACAGAGAATGCGTTTTTTCCCTGTGTCTCTCTGCCAATTCAATTTGATGGAAACCCGATCCAGTTTTGTGAAATACTGAGCTTCACCCATGTTTGAGAATATGGTCGAAATAGTTGGGATAGGGTATTTGTCGTCGGTTGTCTTCTGACTTAACTTGCGAAAATCAATTACCAGACGTTTCCTTTTATGTCCAGACTCGTCGACACCTTTTTTGTCTACCACCCATATTGGATTGTTATAGGGTGATTTTGAGGGTCTGATTATGCCGTTCGCCAGTTGTTTAACTTCTGCGTTGACAAATTCTGACACGCCCATGGGGTATGGGTATAAATTTGAATATACCGGTTCGCCGTCCGTTGGGATTGTGGCAACAGTGTTAATATTGTATGGTAGGGATTCGTTAACGTCTGCAAAGGCGTTAATCGTTCGGTCAATCATTTGATTGAAAGTTACCCTGACTGCGGGTGGAACATCCGCGTCACTAATTTGAAAATGGTTCACCTCTTGACATGTTGTGAACTCAATTATCTCTGCACCTCTGTCGTGCTTTATGGTGTTATCGGTCAAATCAATCTGAGCGTTAATCTGTTTTAGGAGATCAAGGCCAATTATGCCGTCGAAATCTTTTAATGATTCTAGCATGAAAAAGTATGATTTGACATTGAAAAGGTCGATGGGACATTTCTGCTCAATTTTTGTGTGCCCATGGATTGATTTAACTTGAAAAGGGGCTGTTTACTAACTTCCAATGAGCCAGCTCGGGAAGGGTCTATATATATATAGGATATAGTTCTTAGAGGCTCCTGTGTCTTTTAAAAGTTTTATTGTTCGCCCTGCGACCATGCGTCTTACAAACGGTAGCAGGGAGCTTCCGCTAAAAAATTACAACTTTCAGCTCCGGATAGGTCGTCTTCGAACGCCTCCGCTTGATGCTGTGAATAAGACTCAAAAGTCTTATTTTCGTTGCCTTCCTCTTGGGGTAAGTTATTGATGTTCTGTTGAGTCCTCATGGACTGATCCCCATAGTTTTGGTTGCCTCAATAGCTCTGAGTGGGCTGTCTGAAGCGTGAAGAGGAATCTACTTCCATTGGATCAGCGCCACTCCCTTTTGAGTTTCTGTGCTGAAAGCGCTGCTTTGAGCTGCCTGCTTTTGGCTGGCTTTGGTTATCTTTGCTATATTTCTGGAAATGAGGATGTTTCTTATGAGAGTTACCCTCACTTTCCTGTTGGCTAATCTGACGCCAGTTCTGGGTCTTTTGGCCACTGGGTCTCTGCGGTTTTTCTACCGAGTATTTTGCAAAATTAGCAGCAAAAATGCCTCTTTCATTGCTTGGCTCAGTCTCTTGGGCTAGAGCTAGAGCAGTTGGGAGGTCTTGGGGCTGTGCTGGGAAGACAGCCCACCTCAAGGACTTTTTTAGTCCAGAGACAAAAGTATGAAGTGCATCGCTCCTGAATTTTTCATGCAGAACGGCTGCTCCGGCAGGGTCATGTGTCATTAGAGTTGTGTTTGTCAGTAATGTCAATTTCTTTTCGACCTCATCATAGTAATTTAACAATGATTGGTCGCCCTGCCTCAGAGTGCTTAGCTGCTGCTGGATCACGTGTACTGTGTAGCTACAACTTGATAATGCCTTGAACTGCCATTATATGGCTCAAATACTTTATAAGCGGCACTAGCGGCCTGTCTCCATGAGACATAATTTTCCTGTTTTCCGTTAAACTCTGGGATGGACTTTACTATATCTAGGAGCTCGTCACATCTAGTTCCTGGGATTATTTGTATTTCCTCGTAAGTTTCTATTTGAGGAGCTGACCCTTGAAGCCTAGCGAATTTCTGAGTAAGAGTGTCAATTTTTTCCTCGAATCTAAGAATTCAGGGTATAATGTTTTTGTGAAAATGTATGTAACAAGCAGAAGCCGACGTTGCAGACCACATAAAGTATATATATTCTTGATCAGCACAAAAAAATAAGTTGATATAGCCCTGTCCGTCTGTCCGTCCGTCCGTCCGTCCGTCCGTCCGTATGAACGTCGAGATTTCGGAAACTACAAAAGCTAGAGAGCTGAAATTTTACATGAACACTCGTATCTTAGTTACGCAGTACAAGTTTATTTTGTTTTTTCGATAACTCATCCCATTCCTTAATTATCGATAAAAAATCGAAAATTCGTTTACGTTTTTTAGGTTTTTCGAGCATAACTTCTACACCGTTTTAGCTAGAGACTTCAAATTGTATAGTTAGATAGATATTATGGATACGCAGATTATGTAATTTTCAGATTTTAGATGCCACGCCCCCTTCGCCCCCAATTTGAAAAAGACGTATTTCAACTACTAGAGACTTGTGATTTGGCAAATGGACAAATTTGAATGCAATTAATATATTCTGAAAGTTTCATGAAGATAGTCCATCTAGAAACGGAGTTATAAGCGTTCAAAGTACAGCCCATCCCACCCCCAACCGTCGGCAGCAACTGCGCGGTTAGCAGAGCGCGCCCTTATACGTGCGGTAAGAAGAAGAATATTTTTTTTTGCAGGGTTCAGGGTATCTCGTAGTCGAGCCGTCTCGACTAGAGCCTTCTTACTTGTTTTATGCTACCTTAACTTAAGAACAATAACTAATCGTTGTGTGTGTGTGTTTTTTTTTTATACCCTGAACCCATTGAAAATGGGAATTCAGGGTATAATGTTTTTGTGAAAATGTATATAACAGGCAGAAGGAGACGTCGCAGACCCCATAAAGTATATATATTCTTGATCAGCACAAAAAAATAAGTTGATATAGCCCTGTCCGTCTGTCCGTCCGTCCGTCCGTCCGTATGAACGTCGAGATTTCGGAAACTACAAAAGCTAGAGAGCTGAAATTTTACATGAACACTCGTATCTTAGTTACGCAGTACAAGTTTATTTTGTTTTTTCGATAACTCATCCCATTCCTTAATTATCGATAAAAAATCGAAAATTCGTTTACGTTTTTTACGTTTTTCGAGCATAACTTCTACACCGTTTTAGCTAGAGACTTTAAATTTGTATATTTAGATAGATATTATGGATACGCAGATTATGTAATTCTCAGATTTTGGATGCCACGGCCCCCTCGCCCCCAATTTGAAAAAAACCTATTTTAAAAAAAATTCAATGTAATTAATATATTCTGAAAGTTTCATAAAGATAGTCCATCTAGAAATGGAGTTATAAGCGTTCAAAGTACAGCCCATCCCACCCCCAACCGTCGGCAGAAACTGCGTGGTTAGCAGAGGGCGCGTAATATATACGTGCGGTAAGAAGAAGAATATTTTTTTTTTTTTGGCAGGGTTCAGGGTATCTCGTAGTCGAGCCGTCTCGACTAGAGCCTTCTTACTTGTTTTGTCTTGTTCCTTTTTCAGTTTGCTGGCATAGCAGGCGCCATGCTGTCTCGCTTGATCTGCCACGTGGGGTATGTTGCGAGAACTTATTTGACTAATAATTCTGTTTCTAGACGTACAATCGTAATCAAACTTTCAGATTATAATCATTCATATCTACATATATGCCAAGCGAACAAATTCGCAAAACCGATTCTTAGCCAGAACCCGCGTGATAGCCATGGGCACAACATCACTGTTCAGATCAAATTTTGCAGTTATGTTACCCTCGGCTACTTCTAATAACTGGCCAAATTAAGGGTATTCGTCCACTAAGGGGCGTGGCAAATCGGCAAAGAAGTTTGTTGTGGCCAACTACATAATTCATGCGTAAAAAAGCTTATAAGCAATTGCTAATCTGGCAGTAAGCATTTAATAATAAATATAATGTATGCTCTTACACAGGCACGAGTTTTCTAGTGTTCTTTAATAAATTGTCGTATAATCATATTATTGCACCCAATTGTACGATCGGATTGCAGCCGAACCAAAAGAGTGTAATGATAATAAAAGAATTAACGGAAGGCATCTAATTACACTGTGCTATAATCGACATACATTTGAGCCCGAAGATATAGAAAAGTCACGGCTCAGCAATTAGTTGCCAATAATTATTTATTAACACTCTTTAATAACACTTATAAATTTTAAAATGTCAGTAAGTTGCAACTGATGAGCCCACATGAGTTTATATGCAATGTTTCTGTATTTACGGGCGCACTGCAAAAGTAAACGATACTTTATATAGGATAACTTTATGGCATTTAACGGATGCATATAGGGTCTTAGGGTCACTTTTACCTGTATATATAAGTATTTCTTTAAAAGGGCTTATGTGACCTGAATTTGCGCAAATGTTTGAATAGCATGTCCCATTTTTGTCTATATGGCCAAAACAGGTACTAACAAAGAACAAATGATAATTGATCAACAGGTAATAAAAAATAATTGACCTCTCCTGTAATTTGAACCCAAAATCATTTACATAATTCAAAGTTGAGGACCCATGCACGAAACATGCAAATGCCCCAGGCAGAGCATTCATTCAAATGCCTATACAAGTGATACTCGACGATTGTGATTATCACGTCACAGACGCATATATATATGCGTATGTGTGTGTGTGCGTACGCTCACAATATTTACCAAACAGCGATTGGGAAATAGAATTGCTACATGCAGCAAGAATATCGCACACAGGCACATACAAGCGTGTGTGTGTATGGTCATCGGGAAATAATATTCTTTATGCGCATCAACACATCATACCCTTTCCACAAATAATCATAAAAACGCTAACATTTTGCATGAGCATGGCAAAGCCGTTTAAGAATTCGGTATACTCTTCACTCCGAAGGAAACCAGTGGGATCGCGTCGCGAAGAAATATCAATTTTTGTGCGCTGCTTGTGCCAGCATACATATACGTACATATATAATTGTGAGAAGAGAGCAGAGAGCAAAAGGCAATCGAACCTAATTGTAATTCGGCAAATTTGAATGCTATTAATATACTCAGAAATTTTCATGAAGATAGTCCATTTATAAATGGAGTTATAAGCGTTCAAAGTATAGCCCAACCCACCCCAAGCCATGGCAGAATATATTAATAGCATTCAAATCTGTCCATTTGCCAAATTACAAGTCTCTAGTAGTTGAAATACTTTTTTTCAAATTGGTGGCGAAGGGGGCGTGGCATCTAAAATCTGAAAATTACAAAATCTGCGTATCCATAATATCTATCTAAATATTTAAATTTGAAGTCTCTAGCTAAAACGGTGTAGAAGTTATGCTCGAAAAACCTAAAAAACGTAAACGAAATTTCGATTTTTTATCGATAATTAAGGAATGGGATGAGTTATCGTTATGTTATTGTTCTATGTTAATTACTGCGTAACTAAGATACGAGTATTCATGTAAATTTTATTTCAGCTCTCTAGCTTTTGTAGTTTCCGAAATCTCGACGTTCATACGGTCGGACGGTCGGACGGACGGACAGACGGACAGGGCTATATCAACTTATTTTGTTGTGCTGATCAAGAATATATATACTTTATGGTGTCTGCGACATCTCCTGTCTGTTATATACATTTTCACAAAAACATTATACCCTGAATTCCCATTTTCAATGGGTTCAGGGTATAAAAAGCAACCTTACAAGTGGCGCCCGAACAGGGACCCGGGATTAGAGGAGTACAAACAAGTATGAAAGCTCTAATCGAGACTGCTCGACTACGAGATACCCTGAGCCCTGCAAAAATATATAATGCTCTTCTTCTTTACGCACGTATAAGTGCGCGCTCTACTAACTGCGCACTTGCTGCCATGGCTGGGGGTAGGATGAGCTGAACTTTGGACGCTTATGAGTTATAATGAGTATCTACCATATGGTATCCAAAATCTAACAAAAATCGAAATTGTATTAAATTTATATCTATATATATGCAGAAGACTTGGAGACTTAAACTCTTAACTGATTCTCGATAAATGTTAAAATCAATAACTCTGAAACAAAAAAAGTGATCAATTTTCTGAAATAAACTCGTATACCGCGTGCAATACACGGACCTAACAAATAAAGAATGAAGTAGCTAGCTCTTATAGTTGCCGAGATCGACCCGTTCATACATACGGACGGACGGACGGGCGCACCGAGAAACGGACAGGGATATATCGACTTTTCTCGTCACCCTGATCAAGAATATATATACTTTTACATCCACAATTGAGCGTGAGCGGATTGATTGAACGACTGCAAATTTGGAAAATTTATCGATGCAGGCTAAAAATTATTTCCCATCTGTAGAGTAAATGTCCATATGTAATATGAGGGTATAGGAGTTTTCCCTATTTCCTGTCTGGTTGGGTGTCGGTTATGTTTGCTCATAGCGCATACTCGACAATTTGCGGCTATTTCAGTTGTTAGGCGTCCAATTTTTGGGAAAAAATAGTCTCTAAGAATTTGTTGGGCGTTCTCTTGAGCTGCGCGATGACCGCGATTATGCTCCGCTATAGCTATTTCCCTTTTTTCTGTAATGTCTGAGATGTCTGTGACAAAATTTGTTGAATGTCGAAACACTGTTGAGGGGAATTCTTTTATCAAATTATGTTGTATGAAGGCCAGAATAGGAAGTTCACAATAAATTGATTAAGTGACTTCGGGGTTTACGACTTCTCGTAAGGTTTGCATTAATGTGTTGCGATCGGAAAACTGTATGACATGTCGTGTTTTTGTTTTGTGTTGTGGAACCAAGCTTTCTTCCAGTATGATCTGGTTTCCGAAACAATTGACTGGTTTGTCTGTGGTTTTCTTTGCCTAGCTTATAGATTATATTTGCGTTGTGTTCATCAATAAAAGCCTTCCAGCGCTTTATTTTGGCATTTGGATTTTTGTCCGATACCGCGAATGTTAGCGGCTGGTGGTCTGTATAAATGTTAAGATTTTTAACACCATACAAGCAATTTCTGAAATTTTTCAATGCCCACACAATGGCAAGGAATTTTTGGATTTTTCTTGGGAAACCCTCATGCCTGCATCCCTAAGGCTTTTCAAGACCCACTGTGTCTGATGTGGTCTTCTTTATGGGGGGAGAAAATTATTACGTCATCTACATAGACGTAACAAGTTTTTCCAATTTGGTCCCTGAGAACATCGTCTATTGGCCTCTGGAAAATACTACGGGCGTTTTCCTGCCTGCAAAATTCATACTTCCCATTATTTACAGAGAATGCGTTTTTTCCCTGTGTCTCTCTGCCAATTCAATTTGATGGAAACCCGATCCAGTTTTGTGAAATACTGAGCTTCACCCATGTTTGAGAATATGGTCGAAATAGTTGGGATACGGTATTTGTCGTCGGTTGTCTTCTGACTTAACTTGCGAAAATCAATTACCAGACGTTTCCTTTTATGTCCAGACTCGTCGACACCTTTTTTGTCTACCACCCATATTGGATTGTTATAGGGTGATTTTGAGGGTCTGATTATGCCGTTCGCCAGTTGTTTAACTTCTGCGTTGACAAATTCTGACACGCCCATGGGGTATGGGTATAAATTTGAATATACCGGTTCGCCGTCCGTTGGGATTGTGGCAACAGTGTTAATATTGTATGGTAGGGATTCGTTAACGTCTGCAAAGGCGTTAATCGTTCGGTCAATCATTTGATTGAAAGTTACCCTGACTGCGGGTGGAACATCCGCGTCACTAATTTGAAAATGGTTCACCTCTTGACATGTTGTGAACTCAATTATCTCTGCACCTCTGTCGTGCTTTATGGTGTTATCGGTCAAAACAATCAATTTAGGAGATCAAGGCCAATTATGCCGTCGAAATCTTTTAATGATTCTAGCATGAAAAAGTATGATTTGACATTGAAAAGGTCGATGGGACATTTCTGCTCAATTTTTGTGTGCCCATGGATTGATTTAACTTGAAAAGGGGCTGTTTACTAACTTCGAATGAGCCAGCTCGGGAAGGGTCTATATATATATAGGATATAGTTCTTAGAGGCTCCTGTGTCTTTTAAAAGTTTTATTGTTCGCCCTGCGACCATGCGTCTTACAAATGGTAGCAGGGAGCTTCCGCTAAAAAATTACAACTTTCAGCTCCGGATAGGTCGTCTTCGAACGCCTCCGCTTGATGCTGTGAATAAGACTCAAAAGTCTTATTTTCGTTGCCTTCCTCTTGGGGTAAGTTATTGATGTTCTGTTGAGTCCTCATGGACTGATCCCCATAGTTTTGGTTGCCTCAATAGCTCTGAGTGGGCTGTCTGAAGCGTGAAGAGGAATCTACTTCCATTGGATCAGCGCCACTCCCTTTTGAGTTTCTGTGCTGAAAGCGCTGCTTTGAGCTGCCTGCTTTTGGCTGGCTTTGGTTATCTTTGCTATATTTCTGGAAATGAGGATGTTTCTTATGAGAGTTACCCTCACTTTCCTGTTGGCTATTCTGACGCCAGTTCTGGGTCTTTTGGCCACTGGGTCTCTGCGGTTTTTCTACCGAGTATTTTGCAAAATTAGCAGCAAAAATGCCTCTTTCATTGCTTGGCTCAGTCTCTTGGGCTAGAGCTAGAGCAGTTGGGAGGTCTTGGGGCTGTGCTGGGAAGACAGCCCACCTCAAGGACTTTTTTAGTCCAGAAACAAAAGTATGAAGTGCATCGCTCCTGAATTTTTCATGCAGAACGGCTGCTCCGGCAGGGTCATGTGTCATTAGAGTTGTGTTTGTCAGTAATGTCAATTTCTTTTCGACCTCATCATAGTAATTTAACAATAATTGGTCGCCCTGCCTCAGAGTGCTTAGCTGCTGCTGGATCACGTGTACTGTGTAGCTACAACTTGATAATGCCTTGAACTGCCATTATATGGCTCAAATACTTTATAAGCGGCACTAGCGGCCTGTCTCCATGAGACATAATTTTCCTGTTTTCCGTTAAACTCTGGGATGGACTTTACTATATCTAGGAGCTCGTCACATCTAGTTCCTGGGATTATTTGTATTTCCTCGTAAGTTTCTATTTGAGGAGCTGACCCTTGAAGCCTAGCGAATTTCTGAGTAAGAGTGTCAATTTTTTCCTCGAATCTAAGAATTCAGGGTATAATGTTTTTGTGAAAATGTATGTAACAAGCAGAAGCCGACGTTGCAGACCACATAAAGTATATATATTCTTGATCAGCACAAAAAATAAGTTGATATAGCCCTATCCGTCCGTCCGTCTGTATGAACGTCGAAATTTCGGAAACTACAAAAGCTAGAGAGATGAAATTTTACATGAATACTCGTATCTTAGTTACGCAGTACATGTTTATTTTGTTTTTTTCGATAACTCATCCCACTCCTTAATTCGTTTATCTTTTTACGTTTTTCGACCATTACTTCTACACCGTTTTAGCTAGAGAAATTTGTATATTTAAATAGATATTATGGATACGCAGATTTTGTAATTTTCAGATTTTAGATGCCACGTCCCCCTCGCCCCCAATTTGAAAAAAACTTATTTTAAAAAAAATTCAATGTAATTAATATATTCTGAAAGTTTCATGAAGATAGTCCATCTAGAAATGGAGTTATAAGCATCCAAAGTTCAGCCCATCCCACCCCCAACCGTCGGCAATAACTGCGCGGTTAGTGGAGCGCGCGCTTATTCGTGCGTAAAGAAGAAGAATATTAATTTTTTTGCAGGGTTCAGGGTATCTCGTAGTCGAGCCGTCACGACTAGAGCCTTCTTACTTGTTTGTTTGTGTTGTTGCGTCATATACCAAGCAACTGTACATTGCTGAATTCAAAAGTGGTTGCAATATGCGTTATGTGCAAAGAGGGATGCAAGAAGACGAAAATATAATTATTACCTCGCACAATTATGTACTTTTATTTATCACTTCACATATTTACTTTTTGGCCGGGAGTGGCCGTTTTGTAGTTCTACTCCATAATTCATATTGACTCGGGTCTAGTTTTCAAGAAAAACATATTCTACAACATAAGACACATGTATAACATTGAACAAATACTACACAATTCTAAACTGGAAATTATATTATGCATACCTGGCTCCGTATTTTCCATAGCTTAATAAGCTATTACTGATTACTTCCTCTAAAATAAGTCACCTCAAACTTGAGTAAATTTGTAAAGCTTGCAAATGTACACAAAGCTCTGAGCACATACTTGAATTTGGGGCTCTGGTTCTCATGTAGGGGTGCAACAATAAAGTAATAGTTCATCAATATATAGTGTCTAGTTTCTAAATAAATAACAATCGGCACCATATCGTTCCAAGGCTTTTTCGACTTTATGCCAAAAAATCAGTCTTTCCGTCCACAGTGCATTGCCCCAATTGATTCAAATTGGCATTTTCTGCAACTACTGCTTTTATGCTACTTTAACTTAAGAACAATAACAAATCGTTGTGTGTGTTTTTTTTTTTTTTTTTTTGCAACTGTCTTTAATTCTTTAATGTCTTTAAGTCTTTAAGAAATAAAACGTCGACCAATTCGATCGTATTTTATGTCAATTGGATTTATCAGAAATAGAGAACACAGAAAGTCCTTTTTTTCGCTTTCGTTGTCTTTCTCAACCTTTTTCTTTCTTAATCTGCACTTCGCCGCGAAATGCCCGTTATGCCTGCACCGCCAACATTTTATGCCTTTCGGGGTTTTTTTTTGTCTTGTTCCTTTTTCCGTTTGCTGGCATAGCAGGCGCCATGCTGTCTCGCTTGATCTGCCAAGTGGGGTATGTTGCGAGAACTTATTTGACTAATAATTCTGTTTCTAGACGTACAATCGTAATCAAACTTTCAGATTATAATCATTCATATCTACATATATGCCAAGCGAACAAATTCGCAAAACCGATTCTTAGCCAGAACCCGCGTGATAGCCATGGGCACAACATCACTGTTCAGATCAAATTTTGCAGTTATGTTACCCTCGGCTACTTCTAATAACTGGCCAAATTAAGGGTATTCGTCCACTAAGGGGCGTGGCAAATCGGCAAAGAAGTTTGTTGTGGCCAACTACATAATTCATGCGTAAAAAAGCTTATAAGCAATTGCTAATCTGGCAGTAAGCATTTAATAATAAATATAATGTATGCTCTTACACAGGCACGAGTTTTCTAGTGTTCTTTAATAAATTGTCGTATAATCATATTATTGCACCCAATTGTACGATCGGATTGCAGCCGAACCAAAAGAGTGTAATGATAATAAAAGAATTAACGGAAGGCATCTAATTACACTGTGCTATAATCGACATACATTTGAGCCCGAAGATATAGAAAAGTCACGGCTCAGCAATTAGTTGCCAATAATTATTTATTAACACTCTTTAATAACACTTATAAATTTTAAAATGTCAGTAAGTTGCAACTGATGAGCCCACATGAGTTTATATGCAATGTTTCTGTATTTACGGGCGCACTGCAAAAGTAAACGATACTTTATATAGGATAACTTTATGGCATTTAACGGATGCATATAGGGTCTTAGGGTCACTTTTACCTGTATATATAAGTATTTCTTTAAAAGGGCTTATGTGACCTGAATTTGCGCAAGTGTTTGAATAGCATGTCCCATTTTTGTCTATATGGCCAAAACAGGTACTAACAAAGAACAAATGATAATTGATCAACAGGTAATAAAAAATAATTGACCTCTCCTGTAATTTGAACCCAAAATCATTTACATAATTCAAAGTTGAGGACCCATGCACGAAACATGCAAATGCCCCAGGCAGAGCATTCATTCAAATGCCTATACAAGTGATACTCGACGATTGTGATTATCACGTAACAGACGCATATATATATGCGTATGTGTGTGTGTGCGTACGATCACAATATTTACCAAACAGCGATTGGGAAATAGAATTGCTACATGCAGCAAGAATATCGCACACATGCACATAAAAGCGCGTGTGTGTATGGTCATCGGGAAATAATATTCTTTATGCGCATCAACACATCATACCCTTTCCACAAATAATCATAAAAACGCTAACATTTTGCATGAGTATGGCAAAGCCGTTTAAGAATTGGGTATACTCTTCACTCCGAAGGAAACCAGTGGGATCGCGTCGCGAAGAAATATCAATTTTTGTGCGCTGCTTGTGCCAGCATACATATACATACATATATAATTGTGAGAAGAGAGCAGAGAGCAAAACGTAAACGAAATTTCGATTTTTTATCGATAATTAAGGAATGGGATGAGTTATCGTTATGTTATTGTTCTATGTTAATTACTGCGTAACTAAGATACGAGTATTCATGTAAATTTTATTTCAGCTCTCTAGCTTTTGTAGTTTCCGAAATCTCGACGTTCATACGGTCGGACGGTCGGACGGACGGACAGACGGACAGGGCTATATCAACTTATTTTGTTGTGCTGATCAAGAATATATATACTTTATGGTGTCTGCGACATCTCCTTCTGCCTGTTACATACATTTTCACAAAAACATTATACCCTGAATTCCCATTTTCAATTGGTTCAGGGTATAAAAAGTAACCTTACAAGTGGCGCCCGAACAGGGACCCGGGATTAGAGGAGTACAAACAAGTATGAAAGCTCTAATCGAGACTGCTCGACTACGAGATACCCTGAGCCCTGCAAAAATATATAATGCTCTTCTTCTTTACGCACGTATAAGTGCGCGCTCTACTAACTGCGCACTTGCTGCCATGGCTGGGGGTAGGATGAGCTGAACTTTGGACGCTTATGAGTTATAATGAGTATCTACCATATGGTATCCAAAATCTAACAAAAATCGAAATTGTATTAAATTTATATCTATATATATGCAGAAGACTTGGAGACTTAAACTCTTAACTGATTCTCGATAAATGTTAAAATCAATAACTCTGAAACAAAACAAGTAAGAAGGCTCTAGTCGAGACGGCTCGACTACGAGATACCCTGAACCCTGCGAAATAATTAATATTCTTCTTCTTTACGCACGTATAGCGCGAGCTCTACTAACCGCGCAGTTGCTGCCGACGGTTGGGGGTGGGATGGGCTGTACTTTGAACGCTTATAACTCCATTTCTAGATGGACTATCTTCATGAAACTTATAGAATATATTAATTGCATTCAAATTTGTCCATTTGCCAAATCACAAGTCTCTAGTAGTTGAAATACGTTTTTTTCAAATTGGGGGCGAAGGGGGCGTGGCATCTAAAATCTGAAAATTACAAAATCTGCGTATCCATAATATCTATCTAAATATACAAATTTGAAGTCTCTAGCTAAAACGGTGTAGAAGTTATGCTCGAAAAACCTAAAAAACGTAAACGAATTTTCGATTTTATATCGATAATTAAGGAATGGGATGAGTTATCGAAAAAACAAAATAAACTTGTACTGCGTAACTAAGATACGAGTGTTCATGTAAAATTTCAGCTCTCTAGCTTTTGTAGTTTCCGAAATCTCGACGTTCATACGGACGGACGGACAGACGGACGGACGGACGGACGGACGGACGGACGGACGGACGGACGGACGGACGGACGGACGGACGGACGGACGGACGGACGGACAGACGGACAGGGCTATATCAACTTATTTTTTTGTGCTGATCAAGAATATATATACTTTATGGGGTCTGCGACGTCTCCTTCTGCCTGTTACATACATTTTCACAAAAACATTATACCCTGAATTCCCATTTTCAATGGGTTCAGGGTATAAAAAGTGATCAATTTTCTGAAATAAACTCGTATACCGCGTGCAATACACGGACCTAACAAATAAAGAATGAAGTCTCTAGCTCTTATAGTTGCCCAGATCGACCCGTTCATACATACGGACGGACGGACGGGCGCACCGACAGACGGACAGGGATATATCGACTTTTCTCGTCACCCTGATGAAGAATATATATACTTTGTGGGATCTGCCACGCCTCCTTCTGCCTGTTACATACTTTTAACAAAACCATTATACCCTGATTTCCCATTTTCAATGGGCTCTTAGTTGGATTGTATGGGAAGGAGAACAGAGAGCTGCAGCGACTCGTTAGTAAAGATCAGCAAGGAAGACTCAGACTGCGAAGCTCATTTTGTGAGGCATTACAAACGATCCACCAGTCGCCAATATTCAGTACGCTTTCCTGTTAAGCTTAATTGTGAGCTTTTTGGTGAGTCCTATCAGCAAGCGCGTCGCCGGTTTCTCCATTTGGAGAAGAAATTGAGTCGTTTGCCTCATATAAGGTCTCAATATTCAGCGTTCTTGAATGAGTATTCTCATTTTATTAATGTAGATATTTTCTTCCTCATCACTGTGTTTTGAAAGAAGATAGATAGCTCAACTACCAAGCTTCGCGTCGTCTTTGATGGATCAGCAGCTACGTCAACTAGTTATTCGCTGAATGAAGTTCTAATGTCAGGCCCTGTCATTCAGCCGAAAATGATCGACATATTACTGCGCTTCCGGTCCTATCCAGTTGCACTCACCGGCAATATTTGCAAAATATATCGTTGCGTGTAGGTACCGGGGCCGGACAGTTATCTGCAATGCAATGGAGGAATTCGCCAGATGATGAGTTAGTGGTGTTCAAGCTTGATACGGTCACATTCTTGTCTATGCGTGCCATGCGCCAGCTCGCCATAAATGAAAAGGATGCCTTGCTAGTTGATTCAGAGGTGTTGCTTCCCGATTTGTATGTCGACGATTTGATCTCTGGAGGAAATTCAGTCGAAGAGGCAAGACGTGTCAAGCAAGAAACCGATGGAATCTTGGCATGTGGGAAGTTCAAGTTGCGAAAGTGTTTTTCAAGCCATCCCAAGGTACTGGACGACGTTACAGACTGTGACAAAGAATAACTCATAAAGTTCAATGATGACAACGACATTATAAAGACACTTGGTCTCGAATGGGATCCAGCATCTGATCAACTTCTATTCTCATACTTGGCCACTTCTAAGCCCTCCAGGCGTTCCACTCGGACTGGTCGGCCCAGTAATAACAAAGGCTAAAATTTTCTTGCAATAACTCTGAAGGCATAAATTTGATTAGGACGAGAGTCTTAGGAGTATCTTTCCCAGGCTGGCATTGATACCAGGAGGGAAGGTTGAGGTCCATGGATTCTGCGATGCCAGCATCGAGGCTTTCGGAACCTGCATCTATATTGTATCCAAAGGGTAGAATAACATCAGCAGGTTACTTTGTTCCAAGTCTCTTCCAAGTTTCTACCTTGAAAACGCTCACGGTTCCCAAACTGGAACTATGTGGGGCATAGATGCCTACACGTCTAATGGATGAAGTGGCTCGTTTATGAATTTTCGCAGGCGAATTCCACTGTTGGTCTGACTCTACTTTAGTATTATCTTGGATTAATGACGAGCCCGGACGATTTAACGTTTTTGTTTCAAATGGCATCGCCCCGATGCAGAATCTTACAATAACAATGGAGTGGCACTATGTACCTACAGTGCTGAATCCCGCAGATATACTATTTTGGGGTTCATTGCCCGCTGCGTTGAACCAATCATCACTTTGGTCCTGGCTTTATGTGTAAGCCCAGATCTCAGTGGCCATTCTTATCGCTTCCAGAAAGAACTTCAGCTGAGCGTCGAAGGGCTGTGCTTCTTATGAAAGGCCCAGTTCGTGACGCCTCTATGGAATGCAAGTACGCGAATTCGTTCAATCGATTGCAGCCTACTTTAGCATACGTATCAAAGTTTATTTTAAAAAAGTCATGGTCCAGGAATAACGCTCACAGAAATCCGGACTGGCACGCATATACTGTAGATAACGATTCAACGACCCATCTGCCGGACGACATGGATACGCTTCAAACTAAAGGAATGGTTCCGTCATCCAGCCGTCTTACATTCCTATCGACATTTCTTGATGAAGTCGGACTGCCACGTGTAGATGGTCACCTCAAAAGCTCTACGTTAAACTTTGATAGTCGCCATCCAATTGTCTTGCCCAGAAGTCATCCAGTAACTCGAGACATCATCATTCATTACCATCAGCGAAACTTGCACGCTGGGCCCAGAGCAGTACTAGTCTTGGTGTGTTCCCAGTTCCCAGGCCAATTGGTGGCAGAAAAACTGTAGCCAGTGTGATACAGAGATGCGTCATTTGCTTTCGCCCAAAACCTCGGCTCGTTGAGATCTACCCAAGGATTGCGTCGAAGGCTGCCGTATCTTTGGACTGACTGGAGTCCAGCATACTTGAACGTACTGACGCCTGTGTATTTCCTGAATGGTGGTACTTCTTCTTCCTTCAGAGAGCCTAACCTGACGAGGCTCAATTTTAATCGCTTTGATGCCTAGCAGCGCGTAAGCTATCTCCTGCAGGTATTCTGGACACGTTGGCGGGACGAATACCTCAACTTACTACAACAGCGGGCAACATGGAGAACGTCCAAGCCTGTTTTGGAGGTTGGCGACATAGTTTTCGTAAAGGATGAGAATCTTCCGCCACTAAAGTGGCCACTTGCCAGAATAATTGAGCTCATCCCTGGAGATGACGGAGTTTCACGGGTGGGCGTACTTAAAACTGAAGCTGGCGAGACAAGAAGAACTACAAACAAGCTGTGCCTGCAGCCCATTAAAGATTTTGGTTAAGACTAAGTCTTCAACGGGGGAGGATGTTGGGCCAGCAATCAGCACTCCATAATAATTAAGAGTGGCAGTTTGCCGAACATATTAGCGACGAAGAGAATTTTAAACAGATTGCGCTCTCTCTTTTTAACGTTCATTCGTTCTTTCACGCAACGGATCAGCTTTGATCAGCCGGCTCGCGTAGAACGAAGGTAGTACATAATATATCTCGCTTAGTGTAGAGTATGCTAGTTGAATATAACTTACATACATACATATATTAGCGGACACCACGACGGCAAAATCCTCACTTGCTCGCGTTTAGTAAAAACTCTATTAAACTAACAAATAATAATAAACTCATCGCATAGTGAAAATAAAAATTGCTTTTTAACCTTAAAGCTATTAAAGCTAAAGTGCCGTGGAAACGCTCGTCCTGCCCGTTAGATGTACTATGTAAAGGAGGTCAAAGTTGTTTGATAACATTCCTCTGATGGTCTCTGAGTTAAGCGATTTCTCGTTGTCGCAGTAGATGGCTTTTGTCTCTGGGGAAAATTCAGAAGTTGCAAGAGTGGAGCCTTTATGTCCACTAATGCGCGTGACCGTATTGGTTGGACAACAGCGAATTTTAAAAATTTGTCGATGCAGGTCCATCTTTCCGGTGTTGGCGTTGTCAACGGAGGCTAAAATGGCCGCACATAAATTGTTCCGCATCAAGCAGAAGCTTGCTAAAAAATTGAAGGAGAACCGCTCTGTATCACAATGGGTTCGCTCTCTAGCTTTTGTAGTTTCCGAAATCTCGACGTTCATAGGTCGGACGGTCGGACGGACGGACAGGGCTATATCAACTTATTTTGTTGTGCTGATCAAGAATATATATACTTTATGGTGTCTGCGACATCTCCTTCTGCCTGTTACATACATTTTCACAAAAACATTATACCCTGAATTCCCATTTTCAATTGGTTCAGGGTATAAAAAGTAACCTTACAAGTGGCGCCCGAACAGGGACCCGGGATTAGAAGGCTATGAATAAGTGAACTGCGGGCCAGAGGCCAACCATAGAGGAGTACAAACAAGTATGAAAGCTCTAATCGAGACTGCTCGACTACGAGATACCCTGAGCCCTGCAAAAATATATAATGCTCTTCTTGTTTACGCACGTATAAGTGCGCGCTCTACTAAATGCGCACTTGCTGCCATGGCTGGGGGTGGGATGAGCTGAACTTTGGACGCTTATGAGTTATAATGAGTATCTACCATATGGTATCCAAAATCTAACAAAAATCGAAATTGTATTAAATTTATATCTATATATATGCAGAAGACTTGGAGACTTAAACTCTTAACTGATTCTCGATAAATGTTAAAATCAATAACTCTGAAACAAAAAAAGTGATCAATTTTCTGAAATAAACTCGTATACCGCGTGCAATACACGGACCTAACAAATAAAGAATGAAGTCTCTAGCTCTTATAGTTGCCCAGATCGACCCGTTCATACATACGGACGGACGGACGGGCGCACCGACAGACGGACAGGGATATATCGACTTTTCTCGTCACCCTGATCAAAAATATATATATTTTGTGGGATCTGCCACGCCTCCTTCTGCCTGTTACATACTTTTAACAAAACCATTATACCCTGATTTCCCATTTTCAATGGGCTCTTAGTTGGATTATATGGGAAGGAGAACAGAGAGCTGCAGCGACTCGTTCGTAAAGATCAGCAAGGAAGACTCAGACTGCGAAGCTCACTTTGTGAGGCATTACAAACGATCCACCAGTCGCCAATATTCAGTATGCTTTCCTGTTAAGCTTAATTGTGAGCTTTTTGGTGAGTCCTATCAGCAAGCGCGGCGCCGGTTTCTCCATTTGGAGAAGAAATTGAGTCGTTTGCCTCATATAAGGTCTCAATATTCAGCGTTCTTGAATAAGTATTCTGATCTGGATCACATGTCGTTCTACCTCGCAACTCATTTTATTAATGTAGATATTTTCTTCCTCATCACTGTGTTTTGAAAGAAGATAGATAGCTCAACTACCAAGCTTCGCGTCGTCTTTGATGGATTAGCAGCTACGTCAACTAGTTATTCGCTGAATGAAGTTCTAATGTCAGGTCCTGTCATTCAGCCGAAAATGATCGACATATTACTGCGCTTCCGGTCCTATCCAGTTGCACTCACCGGGGCCGGACAGTTATCTGCAATGCAATGGAGGAATTCGCCAGATGATGAGTTAGTGGTGTTCAAGCTTGATACGGTCACATTCTTGTCTATGCGTGCCATGCGCCAGCTCGCCATAAATGAAAAGGATGCCTTGCTAGTTGATTCAGAGGTGTTACTTCCCGATTTGTATGTCGACGATTTGATCTCTGGAGGAAATTCAGTCGAAGAGGCAAGACGTGTCAAGCAAGAAACCGATGGAATCTTGGCATGTGGGAAGTTCAAGTTGCGAAAGTGTTTTTCAAGCCATCCCAAGGTACTGGACGACGTTACAGACTGTGACAAAGAATAACTCATAAAGTTCAATGATGACAACGACATTATAAAGACACTTGGTCTCGAATGGGATCCAGCATCTGATCAACTTCTATTCTCATACTTGGCCACTTCTAAGCCCTCCAGGCGTTCTGTCCTCTCGTCTATTGCTCAGTTTTACGATCCACTCGGACTGGTCGGCCCAGTAATAACAAAGGCTAAAATTTTCTTGCAATAACTCTGAAGGCATAAACTTGATTAGGACGAGAGTCTTAGGAGTATCTTTCCCAGGCTGGCATTGATACCAGGGGGGAAGGTGTTGAGGTCCATGGATTCTGCGATGCCAGCATCGAGGCTTTCGGAACCTGCATCTATATTGTATCCAAAGGGTAGAATAACATCAGCAGGTTACTTTGTTCCAAGTCTCTTCCAAGTTTCTACCTTGAAAACGCTCACGGTTCCCAAACTGGAACTATGTGGGGCATAAATGCCTACACGTCTAATGGATGAAGTGGCTCGTTTATGAATTTTCGCAGGCGAATTCCACTGTTGATCTGACTCTACTTTAGTATTATCTTGGATTAATGACGAGCCCGGACGATTTAACGTTTTTGTTTCAAATGGCATCGCCCCGATGCAGAATCTTACAATAACAATGGAGTGGCACTATGTACCTACAGTGCTGAATCCCGCAGATATACTATTTTGGGGTTCATTGCCCGCTGCGTTGAACCAATCATCACTTTGGTCCTGGCTTTATGTGTAAGCCCAGATCTCAGTGGCCATTCTTATCGCTTCCAGAAAGAACTTCAGCTGAGCGTCGAAGGGCTGTGCTTCTTATGAAAGGCCCAGTTCGTGACGCCTCTATGGAATGCAAGTACGCGAATTCGTTCAATCGATTGCAGCCTACTTTAGCATACGTATCAAAGTTTATTTTAAAAAAGTCATGGTCCAGGAATAACGCTCACAGAAATCCGGACTGGCACGCATATACTGTAGATAACGATTCAACGACCCATCTGCCGGACGACATGGATACGCTTCAAACTAAAGGAATGGTTCCGTCATCCAGCCGTCTTACATTCCTATCGACACGGACTGCCACGTGTAGATGGTCACCTCAAAAGCTCTACGTTAAACTTTGATAGTCGCCATCCAATTGTCTTGCCCAGAAGTCATCCAGTAACTCGAGACATCATCATTCATTACCATCAGCGAAACTTGCACGCTGGGCCCAGAGCAGTACTAGTCTTGGTGTGTTCCCAGTTCCCAGGCCAATTGGTGGCAGAAAAACTGTAGCCAGTGTGATACAGAGATGCGTCATTTGCTTTCGCCCAAAACCTCGGTTCGTTGAGCACATAATGGCAGATCTACCCAAGGATTGCGTC
Source organism: Drosophila stalkeri (assembly GCA_035047405.1). Lineage (NCBI taxonomy): Eukaryota > Metazoa > Arthropoda > Insecta > Diptera > Drosophilidae > Drosophila > Drosophila stalkeri. Next base: position 33,706,939 of record JAWNPR010000039.1, on the reverse strand, counting down.
GAAGGCTGCCGTATCTTTGGACTGACTGGAGTCCAGCATACTTGAACGTACTGACGCCTGTGTATTTCCTGAATGGTGGTACTTCTTCTTCCTTCAGAGAGCCTAACCTGACGAGGCTCAATTTTAATCGCTTTGATGCCTAGCAGCGCGTAAGCTATCTCCTGCAGGTATTCTGGACACGTTGGCGGGACGAATACCTCAACTTACTACAACAGCGGGCAACATGGAGAACGTCCAAGCCTGTTTTGGAGGTTGGCGACATAGTTTTCGTAAAGGATGAGAATCTTCCGCCACTTAAGTGGCCACTGGCCAGAATAATTGAGCTCATCCCTGGAGGTGACGGGGTTTCACGGGTGGGCGTACTTAAAACTGAAGCTGGCGAGACAAGAAGAACTACAAACAAGCTGTGCCTGCAGCCCATTAAAGATTTTGGTTAAGACTAAGTCTTCAACGGGGGAGGATGTTGGGCCAGCAATCAGCACTCCATAATAATTAAGAGTGGCAGTTTGCCGAACATATTAGACGAAGAGAATTATAAACAGATTGCGCTCTCTCTTTTTAACGTTCATTCGTTCTTTCACGCAACGGATCAGCTTTGATCAGCCGGCTCGCGTAGAACGAAGGTAGTACATAATATATCTCGCTTAGTGTAGAGTATGCTAGTTGAATATAACTTACATACATACATATATTAGCGGACACCACGACGGCAAAATCCTCACTTGCTCGCGTATAGTAAAAACTCTATTAAACTAACAAATAATAATAAACTCATCGCATAGTGAAAATAAAAATTGCTTTTTAACCTTAAAGCTATTCGAAAAATCTTGGTAGCTCATTAAGTCATTAAGTCTCGTAGTCGCGTCGGTTCTAGTCAGAGTCACTATTGTTAAGGCTAAAATACATGTTATCTTAAGAGATACAAAAAGTATACAAATTAAAAAATGGCTTAAGGTTATCCTTATGGACTATCCTCCCCTTTATAGGGACTGTTGTCCCAAGGTCTGCTTAAAACCACTGCTTCAGTGAATAAGGGTGAAAGTTTATTTCCCAGTCTCTTATTGGACTTAACCCATACTTTCTCACCTGTTTCGTACGCTTTTTGAACCCTGTGTTTTTTATGTTACTTTAAAGACTTCCTTGTGCTGGCGTGAGATTGTTGGATATTATGAATGATTTCTATCGGTTTTTTCTTTGTCACTGAATGAATCGACCTATTATACTTAATTGTCGCAAGGAGAGTGCTGTAAATAGTATCTTCAATATGATTTCCTTTTTTAAGCAACGACTTATGCCCCCTAAAGTGCCGTGGAAACGCTCGTCCTGCCCGTTAGATGTACTATGTAAAGGAGGTCAAAGTTGTTTGATAACATTCCTCTGATGGTCTCTGAGTTAAGCGATTTCTCGTTGTCGCAGTAGATGGTTTTTGTCTTTGGGGAAAATTCAGAAGTTGCAAGAGTGGAGCATTTACGTCCACTAATGCGCGTGACCGTATTGGTTAAACAACAGCGAATTTTAAAAATTTGTCGATGCAGGTCCATCTTTCCGGTGTTGGCGTTGTCAACGGAGGTTAAAATGGCCGCACATAAATTGTTCCGCATCAAGCAGAAGCTTGCTAAAAAATTGAAGGAGAACCGCTCTGTATCACAATGGGTTCGCTCTCTAGCTTTTGTAGTTTCCGAAATCTCGACGTTCATAGGTCGGACGGTCGGACGGACGGACAGGGCTATATCAACTTATTTTGTTGTGCTGATCAATAATATATATACTTTATGGTGTCTGCGACATCTCCTTCTGCCTGTTACATACATTTTCACAAAAACATTATACCCTGAATTCCCATTTTCAATTGGTTCAGGGTATAAAAAGTAACCTTACAAGTGGCGCCCGAACAGGGACCCGGGATTAGAAGGCTATGAATAAGTGAACTGCGGGCCAGAGGCCAACCATAGAGGAGTACAAACAAGTATGAAAGCTCTAATCGAGACTGCTCGACTACGAGATACCCTGAGCCCTGCAAAAATATATAATGCTCTTCTTCTTTACGCACATATAAGTGCGCGCTCTACTAACTGCGCACTTGCTGCCATGGCTGGGGGTGGGATGAGCTGAACTTTGGACGCTTATGAGTTATAATGAGTATCTACCATATGGTATCCAAAATCTAACAAAAATCGAAATTGTATTAAATTTATATCTATATATATGCAGAAGACTTGGAGACTTAAACTCTTAACTGATTCTCGATAAATATTAAAATCAATAACTCTGAAACAAAAAAAGTGATCGATTTTCTGAAATAAACTCGTATACCGCGTGCAATACACGGACCTAACAAATAAAGAATGAAGTCTCTAGCTCTTATAGTTGCCGAGATCGACCCGTTCATACATACGGACGGACGGACGGGCGCACCGACAGACGGACAGGGATATATCGACTTTTCTCGTCACCCTGATCAAAAATATATATATTTTGTGGGATCTGCCACGCCTCTTTCTGCCTGTTACATACTTTTAACAAAACCATTATACCCTGATTTCCCATTTTCAATGGGCTCTTAGTTGGATTATATGGGAAGGAGAACAGAGAGCTGCAGCGACTCGTTCGTAAAGATCAGCAAGGAAGACTCAGACTGCGAAGCTCACTTTGTGAGGCATTACAAACGATCCACCAGTCGCCAATATTCAGTACGCTTTCCTGTTAAGCTTAATTGTGAGCTTTTTGGTGAGTCCTATCAGCAAGCGCGGCGCCGGTTTCTCCATTTGGAGAAGAAATTGAGTCGTTTGCCTCATATAAGGTCTCAATATTCAGCGTTCTTGAATAAGTATTCTGATCTGGATCACATGTCGTTCTACCTCGCAACTCATTTTATTAATGTAGATATTTTCTTCCTCATCACTGTGTTTTGAAAGAAGATAGATAGCTCAACTACCAAGCTTCGCGTCGTCTTTGATGGATTAGCAGCTACGTCAACTAGTTATTCGCTGAATGAAGTTCTAATGTCAGGTCCTGTCATTCAGCCGAAAATGATCGACATATTACTGCGCTTCCGGTCCTATCCAGTTGCACTCACCGGGGCCGGACAGTTATCTGCAATGCAATGGAGGAATTCGCCAGATGATGAGTTAGTGGTGTTCAAGCTTGATACGGTCACATTCTTGTCTATGCGTGCCATGCGCCAGCTCGCCATAAATGAAAAGGATGCCTTGCTAGTTGATTCAGAGGTGTTACTTCCCGATTTGTATGTCGACGATTTGATCTCTGGAGGAAATTCAGTCGAAGAGGCAAGACGTGTCAAGCAAGAAACCGATGGAATCTTGGCATGTGGGAAGTTCAAGTTGCGAAAGTGTTTTTCAAGCCATCCCAAGGTACTGGACGACGTTACAGACTGTGACAAAGAATAACTCATAAAGTTCAATGATGACAACGACATTATAAAGACACTTGGTCTCGAATGGGATCCAGCATCTGATCAACTTCTATTCTCATACTTGGCTACTTCTAAGCCCTCCAGGCGTTCCACTCGGACTTGTCGGCCCAGTAATAACAAAGGCTAAAATTTTCTTGCAATAACTCTGAAGGCATAAACTTTATTAGGACGAGAGTCTTAGGAGTATCTTTCCCAGGCTGGCATTGATACCAGGAGGGAAGGTTGAGGTCCATGGATTCTGCGATGCCAGCATCGAGGCTTTCGGAACCTGCATCTATATTGTATCCAAAGGGCAGCATAACATCAGCAGGTTACTTTGTTCCAAGTCTCTTCCAAGTTTCTACCTTGAAAACGCTCACGGTTCCCAAACTGGAGCTATGTGGGGCAGAGATGCCTACACGTCTAATGGATGAAGTGGCTCGTTTATGAATTTTCGCAGGCGAATTCCACTGTTGGTCTGACTCTACTTTAGTATTATCTTGGATTAATGACGAGCCCGGACGATTTAACGTTTTTGTTTCAAATGGCATCGCCCCGATGCAGAATCTTACAATAACAATGGAGTGGCACTATGTACCTACAGTGCTGAATCCCGCAGATATACTATTTTGGGGTTCATTGCCCGCTGCGTTGAACCAATCATCACTTTGGTCCTGGCTTTATGTGTAAGCCCAGATCTCAGTGGCCATTCTTATCGCTTCCAGAAAGAACTTCAGCTGAGCGTCGAAGGGCTGTGCTTCTTATGAAAGGCCCAGTTCGTGACGCCTCTATGGAATGCAAGTACGCGAATTCGTTCAATCGATTGCAGCCTACTTTAGCATACGTATCAAAGTTTATTTTAAAAAAGTCATGGTCCAGGAATAACGCTCACAGAAATCCGGACTGGCACGCATATACTGTAGATAACGATTCAACGACCCATCTGCCGGACGACATGGATACGCTTCAAACTAAAGGAATGGTTCCGTCATCCAGCCGTCTTACATTCCTATCGACATTTCTTGATGAAGTCGGACTGCCACGTGTAGATGGTCACCTCAAAAGCTCTACGTTAAACTTTGATAGTCGCCATCCAATTGTCTTGCCCAGAAGTCATCCAGTAACTCGAGACATCATCATTCATTACCATCAGCGAAACTTGCACGCTGGGCCCAGAGCAGTACTAGTCTTGGTGTGTTCCCAGTTCCCAGGCCAATTGGTGGCAGAAAAACTGTAGCCAGTGTGATACAGAGATGCGTCATTTGCTTTCGCCCAAAACCTCGGCTCGTTGAGCACATAATGGCAGATCTACCCAAGGATTGCGTCGAAGGCTGCCGTATCTTTGGACTGACTGGAGTCCAGCATACTTGAACGTACTGACGCCTGTGTATTTCCTGAATGGTGGTACTTCTTCTTCCTTCAGAGAGCCTAACCTGACGAGGCTCAATTTTAATCGCTTTGATGCCTAGCAGCGCGTAAGCTATCTCCTGCAGGTATTCTGGACACGTTGGCGGGACGAATACCTCAACTTACTACAACAGCGGGCAACATGGAGAACGTCCAAGCCTGTTTTGGAGGTTGGCGACATAGTTTTCGTAAAGGATGAGAATCTTCCGCCACTTAAGTGGCCACTGGCCAGAATAATTGAGCTCATCCCTGGAGGTGACGGGGTTTCACGGGTGGGCGTACTTAAAACTGAAGCTGGCGAGACAAGAAGAACTACAAACAAGCTGTGCCTGCAGCCCATTAAAGATTTTGGTTAAGACTAAGTCTTCAACGGGGGAGGATGTTGGGCCAGCAATCAGCACTCCATAATAATTAAGAGTGGCAGTTTGCCGAACATATTAGACGAAGAGAATTATAAACAGATTGCGCTCTCTCTTTTTAACGTTCATTCGTTCTTTCACGCAACGGATCAGCTTTGATCAGCCGGCTCGCGTAGAACGAAGGTAGTACATAATATATCTCGCTTAGTGTAGAGTATGCTAGTTGAATATAACTTACATACATACATATATTAGCGGACATCACGACGGCAAAATCCTCACTTGCTCGCGTATAGTAAAAACTCTATTAAACTAACAAATAATAATAAACTCATCGCATAGTGAAAATAAAAATTGCTTTTTAACCTTAAAGCTATTCGAAAAATCTTGGTAGCTCATTAAGTCATTAAGTCTCGTAGTCGCGTCGGTTCTAGTCAGAGTCACTATTGTTAAGGCTAAAATACATGTTATCTTAAGAGATACAAAAAGTATACAAATTAAAAAATGGCTTAAGGTTATCCTTATGGACTATCCTCCCCTTTATAGGGACTGTTGTCCCAAGGTCTGCTTAAAACCACTGCTTCAGTGAATAAGGGTGAAAGTTTATTTCCCAGTCTCTTATTGGACTTAACCCATACTTTCTCACCTGTTTCGTACGCTTTTTGAACCCTGTGTTTTTTATGTTACTTTAAAGACTTCCTTGTGCTGGCGTGAGATTGTTGGATATTATGAATGATTTCTATCGGTTTTTTCTTTGTCACTGAATGAATCGACCTATTATACTTAATTGTCGCAAGGAGAGTGCTGTAAATAGTATCTTCAATATGATTTCCTTTTTTAAGCAACGACTTATGCCCCCTAAAGTGCCGTGGAAACGCTCGTCCTGCCCGTTAGATGTACTATGTAAAGGAGGTCAAAGTTGTTTGATAACATTCCTCTGATGGTCTCTGAGTTAAGCGATTTCTCGTTGTCGCAGTAGATGGTTTTTGTCTTTGGGGAAAATTCAGAAGTTGCAAGAGTGGAGCCTTTATGTCCACTAATGCGCGTGACCGTATTGGTTGGACAACAGCGAATTTTAAAAATTTGTCGATGCAGGTCCATCTTTCCGGTGTTGGCGTTGTCAACGGAGGTTAAAATGGCCGCACATAAATTGTTCCGCATCAAGCAGAAGCTTGCTAAAAAATTGAAGGAGAACCGCTCTGTATCACAATGGGTTCGATTGCGTACTGGAAATACCATTCGGTATAACGACAAGCGTCGTCACTGGAGGCGTACCAAGTTGAAGTTGTAAACTTGTGCATATGCCATTTTTTGCAGTTTTGTAGTTTGTATCAAATAAATTAATTATTGAAATACAAACTAAATTTTAAATATATTTAGTTCGTGATGTGGATGGCATAGTTCTGAAATGAAATTTATTTTTAAATGGCCTTTTAATAAATTTTTCTAAAAATGCTTAACATAAATAAATGTATTTAAAATATGAAAAAAAAAGTATTTCCCGTCTGTGGAGTATTTCTCCATCATATGAAGGTATAGGAGTTTTTCCTAGTTCTTGCCTGATCGGGTGTCGGTCGTTTTTGTTCATAGCGTTTATTCGACAGTTTGCTGCAATTTCAGTTGTTAAACGGCCCATTTTCGGAAAGAATAGTCCTTAAGTATTTGTTGGGCATTCTCCTGTGCTTCGAGATGAGCGCGATAGTGCTCCGCTATAGTTATTTTTCTTTGTTCTGTAATGTCTGATATATCTATCACGAGACTTTTAAAGTGTCGAAAAGTTGTTGAGGGGAATTATTTTACTTGATTATGTTGGTTGAAGGCTAGAATAGGAAGTTCACAATATACTGCATTAATCACTTTCGAGTTTACAATCTCTCGTAGGTTCTGTACCAGTGTGTTGCGATCGGAAAATTGTATGGCGTGTTGGGTTTTCGTTTTAAATAAAATATATGTCGTTTGTTGTGGAATAGTCTTTTCCTCCAGTATAATCTGGTTTTCGAAGCAGTCACAAGTTAGAGACTCTTCGCTGTGGATCGTAGTGGCATCAGATACCGCCGTGTCCTCCAGAGCATTGATATTCTGGCGAGACAGAGCGTCTGCCACAAGGTTTTCTTATAGATGATGTTTGCATTATGATTAATAATAAAATCCTTCCATCCTTATTTTGGCATTCGGATTTTTATCCGACACCGTGAATGTTAGTGGCTGGTGGTCTGTGTAGATGTTAAGGTTTTTAACACCGTACAAGTAATTTTTGAGATTTTTCAGTGCCCACACAATGGTTAAGAGGTCTATCTCATTTGTAGCAAAGTAAGTCTCGTTGTCTCGCAATGTGCGCGAGATCATTGTTATAGGGCGTCCGTCCTGAGATAGTACAGCACCGAGTCCTTGGCCTGATACGTCTGTTATCAAGTCAAATGGTTTTATAAAATCGGGATATGCTTACAGCACATCCTCGGAAGCTAACAACTCTTTTAATTTGTGAAAAGTTTAGTTCAATTTTTACCCTGCTCGACTGGTTGGCACTTATTTTCTTATTTTCACCTTTCAAGATCCCCGTTCTGTAACCCTAAATGATCGAAGATTGAATAAGGTATTTAGCGGTTTAAAATCTTGTATGGCTTGTACTTTGTCCGCCGACGTTTGGATTCTGCATACTGTGAATCCCAAGTATTCCACGATCTTTTTGAAGAACTTGGATTTCTCTTGAGAAACACTCATGCCAGCATCCCTAGGTTTTTTCAAGACTCATTCAATATGTCTGATATGGTCTTTCTTATTGAGTGAGAAAATGATTACGTCATCCATAAAGACGTAACATACTTTTCCAATTCGGTGCCTGAGGACATCGTCTATTGCCCTCTGGAATTTACTAGGGGCGTGTTTTAGCCCAAAATTTTTTACAAAATTCGTATTTCCCATAGTTTACAGAGAATGCAGTCTTTCTCTGTCCCTTCCTGCTAATTCTATCTGGTGGATAGATTTGAGGTGCAATGTTGTAAAATACTGAGCCACATCCATATTTCTTAATATGATGGAAATAGTTGGGGTAGGGTATTTATCGTCGGTTGTGTTTTGATTTAATTTTCGAAAATCGATCACCAGACGCTTCTTTTTATGACCCGCCTCGTCGACACCTTTTTTATTGACTACGCATATTGGATTATTATAGGGTAACTTTGATGGTCTAGTTATGCCGTTCGCAAGAAGTTGTTTGACTTCTGCGTTGACAAATTCAGACACTCCCATTGGGTATGGGTACACCGGTTCGCCGGCCGTTAAGATTGTGGCAACATTGTTAGTATTATATGGTAAAGATTCATTAACGTCTGCGAAGGCGTTAAGCATTCTGTCGATCATACGATTGAAAGTGGGTCTGATCGCGGCAGGGACGTCTGCGGGTTGAATTTCGAAATGATTCACTTGCTGACAGCTAGTGAATTTGATTTCCTCCATATCTTGATCATATTCTATTTTATTATTTGTTAAGTCGATTTGGGTGTTGTCCTGTTTTAGCAGATCAAGGCTAATGATGCCATCGAAATCTTTTAAAGATTCGAGAATGAAGAAAAATGATTTTACCTTGAATAGGTGAATGAGACACTTTTACTGGATCTTTGTGTGTCCCTGGATTGACCTAACTTGGAATGGGCTGTTGTCTGGCATCCAATGTACCAGTTCAGGAAGGGGCTCAATATAATTTTTGGACGCTCCTGTGTCAATTAATACATACATTCTATGTACGGGAGCACGGAGTTTCACCTAAAAAATTGCAGCTTTCTACTCCTGACAACTCGTACTTAACTGCCTCTACCTCATCTTTTGAATAGGACCCGTAGTCGTCAGTATTGTCTTCTTGGGGTAAATGATTTACGTTCTGCTGTGTTCTCATGGACTGTACCCCATAAATTTGAGTGCTCCTATAGCCCTGAGTGGGTTGCCTAAAACACGAAGAAGAGTCGACTTCAATTGCTACAGGTCCGGGCGTTAGCTCACGGAGTTGCACAGATCAGCAATATTAAATTATTATGTTTTATTTTTATGTTGTTTTTAATCGGTATGACTCCTGGCGTTAGCTCGAGGAGTTGCACAGATCACAAATAAAAATTTTCTTACTATTTTTTGTCTATTTGATCGGCGCGTGTTAGCTTATACTCCCGTTCTGCCGCTGCTTTGAGTGACAGAATTCCAAAATCTTTTATGTACCTTAGGCTTAGCTTTTTCGAAATAAAGAGAGACTGATTCACTATGAATTGAGATACCACAAATGATGCAAGTGTTATTACTTAAAGAATATATTTTAAATACAGTATCACTTCAACATCTCTTGAGATAAGACGTGCTGCATTAAAACCTAAAGGAAAACAAAACAAAACCAAAAACAAACACACGATACAAACAGTTACATTAGGCTTGCGCTCAAAAACAACAACCATACACGAACCACCGGACATAAGCAAATACATAAACACACAGCTAGGCGAAACAAGGTACCCTGTATTAAAGCGAAACGACAACGAATCGTTCGAAAAAATTTCACCGTTCAGCATAAAAAAAAACTATTGACTATGCTTGTGGAGCAGAAGTGGAAATATGCTAAAAAACAAGAGACGGCTGCCTACTCATCAAAAACAAATCGCAAGCTCTAAAACAACCTAAACTCACCAAAACTAAACTTTTCTAAGGGCTTTATATATTGTAATGACCTACAAAACATGAGTGAAAACACAATTAGACAAGAGTTTAAAACACAAAAAGTAACAGAAGTACGTAAACGCACTCACATCATAATTACTTTGTAACATACAAACTGCCAGAAACAATCAAAATTGGCTACGAATCTGTCAAGGTCTTACCATATATATTCCTTACCTTACCTTATTTTCTCTGCTCTGATTGCAAACACTGCATCAAAGGGGAGCAATACAAAAACACTCAAAGCTGCCTTAATTGTAAACATAACCCAGATATTAATCACCAACATAGTACACTTGGTCTCAAATGTCCTACATTCGTTAAACAACAAGAACTGAAAGCCATAAGAATAACGGAAAAAGTAGATCACAAAACTGCAACTGATATATACTACAAAAGATTTAACCATCAGCTAAGTAACATCTATGCTAAAGCGTTTGAGCAACACAGCCAACGTCCAATACACATCCACACAAATCAACATGATACAACAACCTACGGTCAAACCCCTGAGTCAGCACTCAACTGCAGCACAACCAGCCATAACCCGATCAACAGATTCAATATTCAAGACGCATCAACAACATCACATCACAACAGAAGACATTGAAACTGACGGTAACCCCTCCAACATGGAAAACAAACGCTATACATCACAATCTACCGATGATCTAGAACTAAGAATAGTTACCAAAGACAAATCTAACACCCTAACTATCAACTTTAAGCCCTCTAAAACTAAAAATAAAACTAAATCCCCAAACAAATACCATACACAAACAATAGAGACAAATTAATTTTTTTAAATATTTATCTCTTTTCAACTCTAAACACAAACAAATAACATACACAATTTTAACAAGTAAGAAGGCTCTAGTCGAACGGCTCGACTACGAGATACCCTGAACCCTGCAAAGAAATTATTATTCTTCTTCTTTACGCACGTATAAGCGCGAGCTCTGCTAACCGCTCAGTTGCTGCCGACGGTTGGGGGTGGGATGGACTTTACTTTGAACGTTTATAACTCCATTTCTAGATGGAATATCTTCATGAAAGTTTCAGAATATATTAATTGCATTAAAATTTGTCTATTTGCCAAATTATAAGAGTCTAGTAGTTGAAATACGTTTTTTTCAAATTGGGGGCGAAGGGGGCGTGGCATCTAAAATCTGAAAATTACAAAATCTGCGTATCCATAATATAATAATAATTTGAAGTCTCTAGCTAAAACGGTGTAGAAGTTATGCTAAAAAAAACCTAAAAAAGGTAAGCGAATTTTCGATTTTTTATCGATAATTAATGAATGGGATGAGTTATCGAAAAAAACAAAATAAACTTGTACTGCGTAACTAAGATACGAGTATTCATGTAAAATTTCAGCTCTCTAGCTGGAGACTCTAACTCTAAAGATGAACGAAATTTAATTTTATAACTGATTCTCGATAAATGTTAAAATCGATGACTCTGAAACGAAAAATTTTTATCGATTTTCTGAAATAAACTCGAATACCGCGTGCAATACACGGACCTAACAAAAAAAAGAATTAAGTCTCTAGCTCTTATAGTTGCTGAGATCGACGCGTTCATACATACGGACGGACGGACGGACGGACAGAAGGACAGGGCTATTTTGACTTTTCTCGTTACCCTGATCAAGAATACGTATATTCTATTTCCAGAGTTATCGATATAACAATTTATCGAGAATCAGTTATAAAATTATATTTATCTCGCTCATCTTTACAGTTAGAGTGTCCAAATCTTCTGCTTATATTTAGATCTTAATTTAATACAATTTCGATTTTTGTCGGATTTTGGATTCCGGTCCCTAATTCATCCCCTCAACCCTAAATGTGTAAAAATGTTTTTAAATATTAGAGACAAAGTTTGGTTTGGTATATAGATATGAATGTCATGATCATGTGCTGAAACCTTCATTACATTTCATTAAATACTTTCATATTTATTAAACAAAATAAAAACAATTAATATAACAATGCAAGCAACGTTAAGCAACGCTAAGAAGTTTTCGCAACATAACACACGTGGCAGAACACGTGTGGTGCTTAATATGAGCATAGATCCATTTCGTACGAGCGCTAGCAGCTAACAGACTAACGAGTACTATATTGCCCGAGCCGAAACTACAGAGCCGAGCAAATACGAAGATTATTAGGACATGAAGTCAAAATCTGGTGCGTGGAAAAAATTTGTTCCACATGTCTACTCTATGTGTTGTATGGTAAGTGCCTTCAACCTCCATATTACAATTTTTTTTTTAATGTTTGCCCTGTCAAACCCAACCCCAACAAAGTAATAAATACCCGAAAAAATTTAACTTTTACTACATCCTATAGGTCTAAATTATTAGTAAATAAAATAATTATAAATAAAGAACTATACAAAAATAATAATAGAATAAAGCAAAAATTTAATCCAGCATGCCGAAGCCTAAGTAGCCAGCGCTTTAAATAATTAAGCTATGATTCATTTTAATTAATCCTAATTATAATATAAATAAATATATATTTAAAATTAACTAATATTTAAATTAATAACTTTATTACACTAGAATTTACTAGCGAAACTTAAATATGTAAGTTCACTGCTAAGCAGCTTCTGACAATACTCACAATTCAATTGCAATTCATAGAATATGTGTACACATTTCACATGTGTATGGATGTGTACACACAAACATCTGTATGTATGTATGTATGCATGTATACAAAAGACACTTGCCCACTGCAGTGCCTTCATTCCATTTTAATAGTCATTTCAAGTGAATTTTCTATTTATACGGTTCGATTTCAAGTTTTGTAATAAGGTCTATACTACGTATATGGTAATATTCCCGTGGTATCCAATGTCGCCCACTTTACACAAAATTTTGGTACATGGATCGCAAGTTATAGAAACATCAGTACTTCCAGTGGGTTGCCTTGGTGAAAATGCTTCTGAAGCGAAAAACAAATTGTACAAACGAGAAAGAAAATTACATGCTCGTCAAAACTCTCACGCTAATAACTTGTTAGATGTATTCTTAAGATCAATGGACTCCTCTGATCCACTTATTTCTAGTATAAGTCTCAAAAAAAGGTCGGCTCAACATAAAAAAAAAATATTATCTAAGGATGTCGTTGCACATTTACATGCACTTTCCTTATTAATGTTGATCAGTCGGACAGTGATTCTGATTCCGAAACCGCATCAATAAATCCATATTCGTTTGAATTAGAAATAGAAGATAACTAATTAAGTATTCTACTCCGTTATTTTTTAATTTTCTTTCTATGTTTATATGATTGAAACAATCGTCAAAAATATATTATTTAAAATAAAGTCAAAGTTATTTTAATCCCATATTAATTTAAATCACATTACGTATAGGCTGCGTGGGCTAGTATCAAGAGAGCGTGGTCAAATTACTCCAATTTTTCTTATTATACTCTGTTCCCAAAGGGAAAAAGAGTATATTGACTTTGTGCAATGTCCGTCCGTCTGTTCCTCTGCCCGTATGAACACATTCGGCGCTATTAGAGCTAGAGACTTGAAATTTTAACCATATACTCATGTATACTCCCGAATTGTAAAAATTTACGCGATCCGCCCACTAGGGGCGTGGCAAATCGGAATATGCATATGCCCGTATGGCAGTAATCGTACTAGTTGACGAACTAGAAAGTTGCAATTTGGAATGTATACCCGCGGTGACAACTCAAGTTAAAAAAACTTTGGCGAATATATTTACGCCCATTGGAGGCGAGGCAAATCGGGAAAACCGTATCTTCTACAGCTTTAAAGCTAGAAGGCTGAAATTTCACAGGCTGAAATTTCACAGCTAAGGTTATGACTCTATGAAGATCGATCAAATAGTTATATGCCTACGCCTATTGGGGGCGTGGCAAATCGGACCTGAATATATAGTAATTTTTGAAATTGTGCTATATTTTGAGCACTATTAACACTAGATTCTTGAAATTTGGTATGTATACGCGGGTTGACTAACCAAGATCAATAAGCTATGGTAGACATATCTACGCCCACAGGGGACGTGGCAAACCGCAAAAGTATATATCTCCTAAATTTTTATGAGGTAGAAGCTTCAAAATTGGATGGTTCCCTCCTCAATCAATGACCAAAAATAATTTTTCGTATCGACAAATACCCTGTAAGATGGCAGAAAGCATTTTAACATTTATATGAAAATATTAATGAATTAAAAAAATAATATTTATAAATTTTCGATTAAAAAACAAAAAGTTTGCAAAGGGATTTTAACCCAGGTAATTTTACAATAACATGTAATCGTTACTGCTACACAACACACAATTCAATCGCAATTAATAGAATATTATAGCATGCAGCATGCAATAAAATGCACCTATGGAAACAGAGTATATCGCAGTTAGTAGCGCTTAACTGCAACGTTCTTACTTGTTTTTATAATGCATCCTAACATGGTCATATGTGCAAAGTTTTAACTTTATAACTGCATTTCTTCTAGTTAATGGCACAAAATCTGTATTTTGTACCACAGTGCACTGGTAGCGTGGGAAATCGGAAACTCAGTTTCTAGTGCTTAAATGCACACTTCATATACGTATGTATATAAATATCTTATTATCAATTGCGAAACTGGCAGCAAGCATTTTATAATAAATAACAAATATAAATTAAATTAAAAAGTTCTAAATTTTCGATAAAAAGTTTTCTGCGGGAATCGAACCCACGCCAACTAAGTGCAGCTTTCATAGCACTTACCACCAGCGCCACTGCCCTGAACTAAATTTCAGTAGCTACAACCAAATAAGTCACTGCTAAAGAGCCTTCTGAAAAAACTAAAGTTGCGATCGGAAAATGCACAATTGAACCGTAATTCTCAGAATATGCCTAATGTGCGCTATCTAAATATTTATGAATGTATGTATAGTTTAAGATATTTCTCATAGCAACGAGAATTGAAAAGATTCAAATTTGACTTGGCTATAGAATATTTAGCCCAGTCAACAGCCGAACCAGACTTCTTATAATTTATAAAATATTTTGTTTTAATATTTCTTAAATTTGAAAGAGTCGTAAAAAACTAAGGGCGGCTTATTTGAATTCGGGAAATACTACAAAGTGGGGCACATACATCTAGAATAGTATCTTAAGTTGAATAAAAATATGATGTTGCCAAATTAACATTAACCGCCTCATATAACGCAAAACATATAAAATTGAATTCTTTTATTTTATTTTATTTTTTATTTATTTATTTAAATGACATTGACACAACGAGAGTCAAACTAAAATTAACAGCCTAACAAAAAAATACAAAACATTAATACAATTGTATCACTAACCCGATGGGGGTATTTTATTTGCCAGTCCGGCCAGCTATGCCCCAATTCACAGCCAAATATAGTCAGTGATACTATTGAAACTATAAAAAGAAAGTGTTAAATAAAACTTGAAATAAGATTAAAAGAGATTAAGTATAATTAATATTATAATTATATTATATTCTGAAGAAAAAAATTAAATAAAACTTAAAATAAAATTAAGAGAGATTAAGTATAATTGATATTATAGTTATATTGTTATATTCTTAAGATAAAAAATTAGTCAAAAGGGAAAGTATTAGAAATATTTCAAGAAAGTTAAAAGAAAATAGAAAAAGACAAAAATAGGAGTTAAAGAAGAGATAAAATAGAATAGGATTGAGAAAACACTGCAAATAACTTTGGTAACGTTGTGTATACCAAAGCTTATGCCTGGGCACTGCGAGCGATTTCCCTAAGATAAGCTAAGAGCAAGGATTTTATTTGAGTTGAGAGATTATTAATGTGGGATGTTAAATATCTTCTGGTAATCAAAAAGGGATTGATCTCGATACATTTATGATGGTATCATCATTTATAAACACAAGATCAAGCGAGCGATCTATAATAGAGTTCATCTGAAACATAGATTTCAACCTATCTATCAATCTATCAATTCATCAAAAATATAGTGATCAATTGTCGGAATAATGCAATTTTCATTACAAGAAATGTGAAATATTAAATCATGAAGGGAGGAAAATGTAAACAATTCTGAGAGGATACTAGATTTAACAGCTATTAAAACTCCATCTCCTCTACGAATCAAACGATCAAATCAAATTATGAACCCTATAACTTAACCTTGTTTCAGTTAAAACAATATCATATGGAGAAATATATATATTATATTTCTAGATGGACTATAGTCATGAAACTTTCAAAATATAATAATATCACTAAAATGTGTCTATTTGCCAAATTGCAAGTCTCTAGTATTTGAAATATGTGTTTTTTTCGCTAATTTCGGGAGATGGGTCGAATCCGGAGCCAGTATCCAAAATATAACAAAAATCGAATTGTATTAAATTAATATCTATAGATATGCAGAAGACTTGAAGTCTCTAACTCTAAAGATGAACGAGATATAATTTTACAACTGATTCTCGAAAAATGTTAAAATCGATAATTCTGAAACGAAATTATCGTTATCGATTTTCGGAAATAAAATCGTATACCGCGTACAATACACGGATCTAACAAAAAAAGAAAGAAGTCTCTTGGTCTTATAGTTGCTGAGATCGACGGACGGAGGGCTATATCGACTTTTCTCGTCACCCTGATCAAGAATATATATACTTTGTGGGCTCCTTCTGCCTGTTACTTACTTTTAACAAAACCATTATATCCTGATTTCCCATTTTCAATGGGCTCAGGGTATAAAAACGAGAAAAGACAGCGAGCGCGAAAAGCAAATAGAGACATAAATGCAAATAATGGAATTTCTTCACTGCACCAAACTGCAAAGTGATATAAAACGAATCGCAGTGAATCACGGATAAAAATTTTAGAAAGAGCAGGAAATCTAATCTAGATATAATCTCAACTGAGAACTGTCTCTTGGGTACGAAGATTTTGTAATTTTCATATTTTGGATGCCAAACTTCCTTCGCCCCCAATTTGAAAAAAACCTCATTTTGAAAACTAGAGAAATTTGGTAAATAGACATATTTTAGGGCTAACAATATTTTCTGAAAGTTTCGTGAAGATCGTCCATCTAGAAATGGAGTTATGAGCTGAGCCTAACCCACCCATGGCAGCAATTACGCATAATCTTTTCGTCTCAACCGTTCGAACAAGATGGTCGATATTTGTTCACCCTTTCTTTCAGTCCTATATTCTATATATGTAAATGTATGTAGGCATCATACATCATGCAATATGTTAGCGTTTTCATTTGTGGAAAGGATGTGAAATTGTTGATACGCGGTGACAATACACACATTTACACTACCTCGCTATATATGTAAGTATTTATGTGCCTGTGTACGCAGAGTAGAGCTTCGCATACATGCACATAAATTTCAATGTGCAATTTTTTAACGAAACACTAAAATTTTGCACGAGCATGGCAAACCTTTTTAAAAGTTCGTAATGCTCTTACCCAGAAGGGAAGAAATGGGAGCGTCGCGAATCATAACTCGCCTACAAATTTCAATATTTGTGCACTGCTGGCTTGTGCCTGTCTTAAATCGCAGCAAGTAGTCATTCTTATTTTTAATAATAATGATATCACTAGTTGTTTAAGGATATGAAACTGCTAACTGTTATATTTATATGTAAATAAGAAATTTATCTTTTGTTATTCATACAAACTTTGTTTTAAAAATTTTTGGGGGTTAAAATATTTTTTTTACAAAAATCGATACCTCGATACCATACAAATTAATGAAATATCGATATTTATAAACATCGCTCTTTTCCCATCACTATTGTATAGTTAGTGGTTGTATTATTAAAGATTCATTATAATAAAATAAACATAATCGACATAAAGATTCCGTAATCGATTATTACTAGTCCTTGTCAGTGTTGCCGTTTTGGCTTATTTTCGACCAGATCTGGATTATTCCTAATTTCGATTGCGGGAAAATTTCGAGATATGCGGATGGAGTTAAATCTGGCTAGATATGAATCTAATATTATATTTTAGTTTTCCAATAAAGTTTCTCAATTAACGAAGTCTTACATCACTAATTCTGCAATACTTTCAAATGTAACTAAATTGGTGAAATATATTGCCTCTCTTTTAAAATGTCAAAAGAAAATTATAAACAAAAAGTTAAAAAAGTCTGGCCACTGTGCTCGGAATCAATTCCGGAGTGGTTAAACTTATAGCAGCTAGTGCAAATGTACCATCAACGCTAAATTATGTAATTTGCGGGCCCATGCAATTTTTAAAAAGCACACTGGGGCCCTTAATGCTTTCGCCTAAAAGAACAAAATTGTTTTTTTTTAATGCCGGCCAAGACAATAGAACGGCATGAAGCCCTCTAGCCATTTCGGCAACATATGCTATGCAAAATTTGATGATAGGAGAATTGATTTGGCAACATGCAATGTGCACATACATAAAAAATATTTTGGCAGCCCATTTTAACTATGACCTACTATTAACACATATACTGGACAACTAGAAGATACGAATGTGCACACTTGATTTTGGACATTGACTACCACACAACTTCCTATTTACTCGGGTTCTTACTTTTAAGTTCGGGAAACGAAAATGTGGGGTTGCAAAATCATTTCGCTTCGAGCGCTTGACTGTGACGGTCGATATACTAACAAAGGACATGTTAACCCTTTCTTAGAATATCGACCGTCACAGTCAAGCGCTCCAAGCGAAATGATTTTGCAACCCCACATTTTCGTTTGACGATATCATATCTTCATGCGCGTCAACGCTTTCATACCCTTTCTACAAATAATCATTTCAAACGTTTTCAAGAATTCGGCATAGTCTTCACTCAGAAGAGATCTAACCGAAATCGTTCATATACTTAAAAGCCCGTGGCAGGCACATGCCAATATTCTTATACTATGAACACTCATAAATGTATGTACACATTTCACACAATTACAGTAGCTTGCTACATGCAAAAGGATTTTTTATTTATTTTATTTTAAATGACATTGACAAAACGAGAGTCAAACTAAAATTAAAATTTATATTTAACAGCCTAACAAAAAATACAAATCATTATTACAAGTGTATCACCAACCCGATGGAAGTATTTTATTTGCCAGTCCGGCCAGCTATGCCCCAATTCACAGCCAAATATGGTCAGTGATACTATTGAAACTATAAATAGAAAGTGTTAAATAAAACTTAATATAAGATTAAAAGAGATTAAATATAATTAATATTATAACAATTCTTAAAATACAAAATTAGTAAAAAAGGCAAGTATTAGAAATATTTCAAGAAAGTTAAAAGAAACAAGTAAGAAGGCTCTAGTCGGGACGTCTCGACTACGAGATACCCTGAAAAATTAATATTCTTCTTTTTTACGCACGAATAAGAGCGCGTTCTGCTAACCGCGCAGTTGCTGCCGACGATTGGGGGTGGCATGGGCTGTATTTTGGATGCCTATAACTCCATTTCTAGATGGACTATCTTCATGAAACTTTCAGAATATATTAATAGCAAATCTGTATATTTAGATAGATATTATGGATACGCAGGTTTTTATAATTTTCAGATTTTAGATGCCACGCCCCCTTCGCCCCCAATTTGAAAAAAACGTATTTCAACAACTAGAGATTTGTGATTTGGCAAACGGAAAAATTTGAATGCTATTAATATATTCTGAAAGTTTCATGAAGATAGTCCATCTATAAATGGAGTTATAAGCGTTCAAAGTACAGCCCATCGCACGCCAACTGCGCAGTTAGCAGAGCCCTCGCTTATACGTGCGTAAAGAAGAAGAATATTCTTTTTTTTTTTTGCAGGGTTCAGGGTATCTCGTAGTCGAGCCGTCTCGACTACCCTGAATCCATAGAAAATGGGAATTCAGGGTATAATGGTTTTGTGCAAATGTATATAACAGGCAGAAGGAGACGTCGCAGACCCCATAAAGTATATATGTTCTTGATTAGCACAAAAAAATAAGTTGATATAGCCATGTCCGTCTGTCCGCCTGTCCGTCCGTCCGTCCGTCCGTATGAACGTCGAGATTTCGGAAACTATAAAAGCTAGAGAGCTGAAATTTTACATGAATACTCGTATCTTAATTAAGATTGCGTAATTACGCAATACAAGTTTATTTTGTTTTTTCGATAACTCATCCCATTCCTTAATTATCGATAAAAATCGAAATTTCGTTTACGTTTTTTACGTTTTTCGAGCATAACTTTTACACCGTTTTAGCAAGAGACTCCAAATGTGTATATTTAGATAGATATTATGAATACGCAGGTTTTTATAATATTCAGATTTTAGATGCCACGCCCCCTTCGCCATCAACTTGAAGAAAAAACGTAAATACTAGAGAGTTGTTATTTGGCAAATAGACAAATTTGAATGCAATTAATATATTCTGTAAGTTTCATGAAGATAGTCCATCTAGAAATGGAGTTTTAAGCGTTCAAAGTACAGCCCATCCCACCCCCAACCGTCTGCAGCCTTCTTACTTGTTAGGTTTGAATTCATGGACAACTACATGAGGTGGCCAGAATTTGGGATCACATATTGTTGTAAAATAGTTCTCGCGGAGTTGCGAAACTAAACTTCGATACAAAGACATTGGCTGAAATCTTTCTAGAAATAAAAGCCGATACTACCTCACCTGTCGTATCAGATGAAAGCCCAGATAAAAAAAACTTGCTTTCGAGTAGAGACGACAGATAAGGTAATGCCAGTATTGGCTGACTTATTGCCACTCTTTGCCTGAACAATAATTGGAGAAGAATCCAATTTTTGAACTTGAGCTATAGCAGCAACAACAGGAGAAACAATAGATTCAGGACCAGGTGATGTAAGATCAATTGAGTTAGGAGCAGATGACAGTGCAGAAGCACAAGGTGAAGGAGGGGCAAGCGAATTAGGTGACGATGTTGTTACGGAAGGAGGTACCAATAACAGAGGTTTCCGATTGAGGAAGAGGAGTTTCAAAACTATACTGATTTAATATTTCTTCAGCAGCAGTCATGCCAATAGATAACTGCTTAGAAATTTTGTTCAGTTTTAAAAATTGTGCTCTCACAGTACTATAAGTTAACACGCGCGAACCATATAGTGCTGACTATGGGTCAGCAAGTTCTGCACCGGATGCCGTTACGACAAAGTTGCAGGCGAAATTGGACACCAGCACGCAGAGCCGGGCTGATCGTCCACGAAAGACGCAAGCTCAGCGTTCTGTCGGCGCGGCCGAGGGCAGCAATGGCTTGGAGTCGCCGTTTAAATTTATTTACGTTTAGTTTTTAATCTTCTCCTGAATTGCTCACACGAGCCAGCTAAATAAAAAGATTTAAATACAACAAACCATCTTGTTATAATTGGCGCCCAACGACGATTAAACCCGCGAGTTCTAATAAAATAAATACCCGCTTAGTCGATTTATATTTAACTCTTTGAGCTAACGCCAAGAGTAATAATAAAAAAAAAAAAAAGAACAAAATTTGTAATCTGTGTAACTCTTTGGCCAACGCCAAGAACCAAACCAACAAATAAAACAGAAAATTAGTGTCGTGTTCTGCATAGGCACCTGTGTTTGTGATCTAAAAACACAATAATGAACAACAACAACAATTAAAATAGAGAAAATTAATAATAAATATAAAAGAAAAAATAAAACCCCAGCCACGAGCTGCGCGAGTGAAGAAAAAAAAACAAAACAAATAAAACCACAGCCACGAGCTGAGCGAGTGAGAACAAAAACAACAAAGACATACGAAACCCAAGTGGAAAGAAAGCAAAGACAACGTTGGAAAAACAACACTGCGCGACTGCATCGGCCACCAGCGATCAACTTTAGCACTAAAGAAATATCGTATTTAGAAATGACCATGTAAGTGAATTGCTCATTTTTCTATAAAAGAATAAAAGTCAATGCTGTCTAGCAAATACACTAAATATTACACTTAATATTAAGTTACGATTTGAAGAAATAAATATAAATTTTATATTTTGTGTCCTTTACTTCTACACTGAATTTTTTATTTTAAATTCATTTACTGAACTTCGTTGAAAATATTTGTATTGTAAAGTGATCTCGGTTTGACATTCTAAACGAATGCAGGGTGTTGACAGATCAGACAACAGCAGCGGGGACGAATTAATATCTTCCTACTTAGAACTAAAAAAACTTAAAGACAGAAAAATGACAGACGAACAGGTAGCACAACTCGAAGCTCAAATGCGCGCAGCCCTCGAACAGCAGGCACTTAGATTTGAGGAAAAAATTGACACTCTTACTCAGAAATTCGCTAGGCTCCAAGGGTCAGCCCCTCAAATAGAAACTTACGAGGAAATACAAATAATCCCAGGAACTAGATGCGACGAGCCCCTAGACATAGTAAAGTCCATCCCAGAGTTTGATGGAAAACAGGAAAATTATGTCTCATGGAGACAGGCCGCTAGTGCCGCCTATAAAGTATTTGAGCCATATAATGGCAGTTCAAGGCATTATCAAGCTGTAGCTATAATACGCAACAAAGTAAGAGGCTCAGCAGATGCGGTGCTTGCATCATTTAACACAGTGTTAAATTTCAAAGCAGTCATTGCTAGGTTGGATTTCACGTTTACTGATAAAACTCCAGTACACGTGATCCAGCAGCAGCTAAGCACTCTGAGGCAGGGCGACCAATCATTGTTAAATTACTATGATGAGGTCGAAAAGAAATTGACATTACTGACTAACAAAACTCTAATGACACACGACCCTGTCGGAGCAGCCGTTCTGAATGAAAAATTCAGGAACGATGCACTCCATACTTTTGTCTCTGGACTGAAAAAGTCCTTGAGGTGGGCTGTCTTCCCAGCACAGCCCCAAGACCTCCCAACTGCTCTAGCTCTAGCCCAAGAGGCCGAGTCAAGCAATGAAAGAGGCATTTTTGCTGCTAATTTTGCAAAATATTCGGAAGAAAAACCACAGAGACCCATTGGCCAAAAGACCCAGAACTGGCGTCAGAATAGCCAACAGGAAAGTGAGGGTAGCTCTCAGAAGAAACATCCTCATTTCCAGAAATACAGCAAAAACAATCAAAGCCAGCCAAAAGCAGGCAGCTCAAAGCAGCGCTTTCAGCCTAGAAACTCACAAGGGAGTGGCCCTGAACCTATGGAAGTAGATTCTTCTTCACGCTTCAGACAGCCCACTCAGAACTATAGAAGCAACCTAAATTATGGGGATCAGTCAATGAGGACTCAACAAAACATTAACCACTTACCCCAAGAGGAAAGCAACGAAAATAAGACTTATGAGTTTTATTCACAGCATCAAGCGGAGGAGTTCGAAGACGACCTATCCGGAGCTGAAAGCTGTAATTTTTTAGCGGTCGCTCCCTGCTACCGTTTGTAAAACGCATGGTCGCAGGGCGAGTAATAAAACTTCTAATAGACACAGGAGCCTCTAAGAACTATATCAAGGCCCTTCCCGAGCTGGCTCATTGGAAGCCAGTAAACAGCCCCTTTCAAGTTAAATCAATCCACGGGCACACAAAAATTGAGCAGAAATGTCTCATTGACGTTTTCAATGTCAAATCATACTTCTTCATGCTCGAATCATTAAAAGATTTTGACGGCATAATTGGCCTTGATCTCCTAAAAAAGATCAATGCTCAGATCGATTTGACCAACAACATCATAAAGCACGATACAGGTGCAGAAAAAATTGAGTTCAGAACATGTCAACAGGTGAACCATTTTCAAATTAGTGACGCGGATGTTCCAGCCGCAGTCAGGGTAAATTTCAATCAAATGATTGACCGAACGATTAACGCCTTTGCAGACGTTAACGAGTCCCTACCATACAATATTAACACTGTTGCCACAATCCCAACGGATGGCGAACCGGTATATTCAAAGTTATACCCATACCCCATGGGCGTGTCAGAATTTGTCAACGCAGAAGTTAAACAACTTCTGGCGAACGGCATAATTAGACCCTCAAAATCACCCTATAACAATCCAATATGGGTGGTCGACAAAAAAGGTGTCGACGAGTCTGGACATAAAAAGAAACGTCTGGTAATTGATTTTCGCAAGTTAAATCAGAAGACAACCGACGACAAATACCCTATCCCAACTATTTCGACCATATTGTCAAACATGGGTGAGGCTCAGTATTTCACAACACTGGACCTTAAATCGGGTTTCCATCAAATTGAATTGGCAGAGAGAGACAGGGAAAAAACCGCATCCTCTGTAAATAATGGGAAGTATGAATTTTGCAGGCTCCCCTTTGAGCTGAAAAACGCCCCTAGTATTTTCCAGAGGGCAATAGACGATGTCCTCAGGGACCAAATTGGAAAAACCTGTTACGTCTATGTAGATGACGTAATAATTTTCTCCCCCAATAAAGAAGACCACATCAGACACATTGAGTGGGTCTTGAAAAGCCTTAGGGATGCAGGCATGAGGGTTTCCCAAGAAAAATACAAATTCTTCAAAAAGGATGTGGAATATTTGGGATTCACCGTGTGCAGAGGTGGAATTCGGACATCGACAGACAAGGTACAGGCCATAAAGAATTTCCAACCTCCGACAACATTGGTTAAACTTAGATCATTTCTAGGGTTAGCAAGTTATTACAGGTGCTTTATAGCAGGATTCGCCAGCATTGCAAGACCCCTAACGGACGTCTTGAAAGGTGAAAATGGAAAAATAAGTGCCAACCATTCAAGAATTGTTACATTCGAATTGAATCAAATCCAGTTAGACGCCTTTAACAGGCTAAAAGAGCTGCTAGCCTCCGAGGATGTGTTTTTGGCATACCCGGATTTCAAGAAACCATTCGACTTGACAACGGACGCATCCGGCCAAGGGCTGGGCGCCGTGCTGTCTCAGGGCAGACGCCCCATAACAATGATCTCGCGCACATTGCGAGATAATGAAATTAACTTCGGCACAAATGAGCGAGAACTCCTTGCCATTGTGTGGGCATTGAAAAATTTCAGAAATTGCTTGTATGGTGTTAAAAATCTTAACATTTATACAGACCACCAGCCGCTAACATTCACGGTATCGGACAAAAATCCAAATGCCAAGATAAAGCGCTGGAAGGCTTTTATTGATGAACATAACGCAAATATCATCTATAAGCCAGGCAAAGAAAACCTTGTGGCAGACGCACTGTCTCGCCAGAACATTAATGCATTGGACGATACGCCAGAATCTGATGTCGCTACAATCCATAGCGAGGAGTCTCTAACTTACACAATTGAGACCACAGACAAACCAGTCAACTGCTTCCGAAACCAGATCATACTGGAAGAAAGCTTGGTTCCACAACACAAGACATACATCTTGTGTAGAACAAAAACCCGACATGTCATACAGTTTTCCGATCGAAACACATTAATGCAAACTTTACGAGAAGTCGTAAACACCGAAGTCACTAACTCAATTTATTGTGAACTTCCTATCCTCGCCTTCATCCAACATAATTTGGTAAAAGAATTCCCCTCAACAGTGTTTCGACATTCAAAAAATTTTGTTACAGACATCTCAGACATTACAGAACAAAGGGAAATAGCTATAGCGGAGCATAATCGCGCTCATCGCGCAGCTCAAGAGAACGCCCAACAAATTCTTAGAGACTATTTTTTCCAAAAATTGGACGCTTAACAACTGAAATAGCCGCAAATTGTCGAATATGCGCTATGAACAAACATAACCGACACCCGACCAGACAAGAAATAGGGAAAACTCCTATACCCTCATATGCTGGAGAAATGTTACATGTGGACATTTACTCTACAGATGGGAAATATTTTTTGACCTGCATCGATAAATTTTCCAAATTTGCAGTCGTTCAATCAATTCGCTCACGCGCAATTGTGGATGTAAAAGCTCCACTCCTCCAACTTCTAAATTTTTTCCCAAAGACCAAAACAATTTACTGCGATAATGAAAAGACTCTAAACTCAGAGACCATTAGAGCAATGTTGTCAAATAACTTTGACATTGTCATCGAAAACGCACCGCCCTTACACAGCGTATCTAACGGGCAGGTCGAGCGTTTCCACGGCACTCTAGGAGATATAAGTCGTTGTCTAAAAAATGGAAATCACATTGAAGACACTATTGACACTACTCTCCTTGCAACAATAAAATACAATAGATCAATTCATTCGGTGACTAGGAAAAAACCAATTGAAATTATTCACAATATCCCAATGGACGTTGCAGTACAAATAAAAAACAATATCACGTCAGCACAAGAAAAAGCCTTAGAACATCAAAACAAGAATAGGGTACAGAAAACATACGACGTAGGTGAGAAAGTATGGGTAAAGTCGAATAGGAGACTGGGAAATAAACTTTCGCCCATATTCACCGAAGCAATGGTCGAAGCAGACCTTGGGACAACGGTCCTTATAAAGGGGAAGGCGGTCCATAAGGATAACCTCAAGTAGGACGTTGTTATTAGTTTTAAAACAAAACACCTTTTTAACATATAAGGAAAAGTATAATCAATCTTTCATCGTTTTTACTTTAGGATAAAATACATTTTAGTTTTAACAGTGGCAACCTTGACCGTAACGAAAGCGACTTCCAGACTTAACGATTATACGCACGCGGACTATATACCGATAATGGACGGGGACGTGACGATTTGGGACGAATACGGTTACATAGGACACACGACTAACTTGACAGTGTACGAGACCTACGTGGACGAGACATGGAAACTAATAGACAAGCTACCCAAAGACCATGTGAAACAGGTACTCAGGACCGACTTACGACATATAGCCACACTTATTAGTACTCTTAACGTTCACAATAGACCAGCTAGAAGCATAAACCTGATAGGTAGTGCCCTTAAGGCAATAGCAGGAACCCCAGATTTTGACGACTGGGAACAGGTAAAATTTAAACAAGGACAACTAATAGATTTCGAAACAAAACAAATCGAGATCAATAACAAAATCCAAGTAAGACTCAATGAAATTTCAAGAGCTCTCAACGAAATTCAGGAACCAGGTGCCGAAGTTGAAAATTTTTATACGACTGTCTTGGCAAAAAATAGAATAATAATTGCAAACCTAGAAGATTTGATCCTTTCAATTTCACTCGCAAAAATTAACTTAATCAGTCCACTCATTCTTGACAGCATTGACGTTAAAGAATTAAATGAGCAACTCACAAATATTAGCATAACAGACCTCTTAGAGGTATTAAGTATCAAAGCCTTTCAAAATTCCGAATTTTTGTATTTCCTAATCAAATTCCCTATACCTAAGTTAATTTGCAAAAAAATCAATATTTTTCCCGTTCAACGTAAGAACATAGTAATAGATTTAGAAGACGGAGACGTGGTGGCCGATTGCGGAACAAAAACCTTCACTGTGCGCGACTGCGCCTCTACATTGAGCACAACTTTCTGCAAACAACTAGGAAGGGCAACGTGTGCTCAGCAACTGGTCTCAGGTGGCATCGCTCAATGCGCTACACGCCTTGGGCATCTAAAGCCCATAATCGAAATCGACGAAGGCATCATCATTATCAACAGCGCCACGGTTTACATAGTGGATAGCACTGGAACGGGTCAACAAGTCACTGGGACTTATTTGATCACATATGATGACCACATCTCGCTAAATGGAACCCGCTACATAAATCATCGGGGTGTCCTGAAGAAAAAACCAGCGGTTTCGACGGCAGGAATAGTAAACATCACACTATTCCGGGAACACCTGAGCCTCCCTTTCCTACATGACCTGAGCCTGAGTAACCTGCATCACATCGGTAATCTCAAGGCCGAATTGTCATCAAGGTCATTGGGCTGCGTCATCATCCTTGCTTCTTTGGTCCTCCTTCTGGCCATCGGCTACAAAATATGTCGATGCAAGTCGATCAGCGGAAAACCCGAGGACGGGTTTAAATCTGCCCGGGGAGGAGTTAACACGCGCGAACCAAATAGTGCTGACTATGGGTCAGCAAGTTCTGCACCGGATGCCGTTACGACAAAGTTGCAGGCGAAATTGGACACCAGCACGCAGAGCCGGGCTGATCGTCCACGAAAGACGCAAGCTCAGCGTTCTGTCGGCGCGGCCGCCGGCAGCAATGGCTTGGAGTCGCCGTTTAAATTTATTTACGTTTAGTTTTTAATCTTCTCCTGAATTGCTCACACGAGCCAGCTAAATAAAAAGATTTAAATACAACAAACCATCTTGTTATAATTTATACATTTTGGAAGCAAATCGGGCAAGACCAGCGACCAGACCCAATACCAATTTTGGAGGTGGACATAATCTTGTCATAATCACGCCCAGTAAGACCTGCACATTTAGTATGCATCAAATTATCACACAACCAGCAATTTACAAATTGTGCTTGTGCAGAGTCAACTGCCTGCCTGAAAGTGCAAGATTTTTTGTAACAGCTCATATTGACAATTGGGATCAAAACACAAAATGTAGAATAAAAGAGAAATATAAGAAAGATATAAAATCAAATAGAGACATAAATATGTTGAGAGATCTAGTCCAACAACGAACAGCCGTAAGAGAGGAAATTACAAAAACAATAGCAAGTGAGATCAAATTTGCAAACATTCACACTAACAAACGTATTTAGAGTGAAGTGGGAAGAGCGCCAAAAATAAAAAACTCAAAAGCAAAATGCAAATAGTGTAAAGAATAAAACCAACGCTGCACCAAACTAAAAATTCAAAGCAATTTCTTAAAGACACAGCACACCACGGATCATAGCTTGCACAGGAATATAAATATATTTGCATAAATCAACAACCGCGATTATGTGAAACTTTAATAAAATTAATTAAATACAAAAAGCAAAGCAGAGCACAAAAATAAACACGTCTGATGACTCTCACTGAGAACTATCTCTTTCTCTGAATATATGTGCCTGTGTGCATAAATCAACTCTTGCTACCTGGTCCTCTCAGTAGACCTTTCTCTAAAGATATGCAACTGCAAGTATTAGACTTGACAATGTGTGTGCATGCTCATCGTTAAAGCATATTTCATGCGCATTAACGCTTTCATACCCTACATACAAGTAATAATCAAAATCTCAATATTTTGCATGAGCATGGCAAGCGCTTTGAAAAGTTCATCATACCCTTCACTCAGGAGGTAAGAAATGGGATCGTCTCGATCTGCAACTCGCGAACAAATTTAAAATTTTGTGCGCTGTTGACTGGCCGTACATACATGTATATTCATACATACATATACGTTTGCGAGAGCATAGAGAAGAGAAAGAGAGAGAATAAAGAAAAAATAGTACGCAGTAACGCTTCATATAAAATATAACCATTTCGTTCGAGCGCTGGCAGCAAACTGACTAACGAATACTATATTGCTCGAGCCGAACTACAGAGCCGAGCAAATACGAAGATTATTAGGATATGAAGTCTAAGTCTGATGTGTGGAAAATATTTCTACATGTCTAGTCTATGTGTTGTATGGTTAGTGGCCATGCGCATGCAAAATGTGACAGTATTTATGATAATTTGTGGAAAGGGTATGAAAGTGTTGATGCGCATAAAGAATATTATTTCCCGATAACCACACACACACACACACATTTACACTTCCTCGCCATATGTGTAAGCAGTTATGTGCCTGTGTGCGATATTCTTGCTGCATGTAGCAATTCTATTTCCCAATCGCTGTTTGGTAGATATTGTGAGCGTACGCACACAAACACACGCATATATATGTGCGTCTGTGATGTGATAATCACAATCGTCGAGTATCACTTGTATAGGCATTTCAATGAATGCTCTGCCTGGGGTATTTGCATGTTTCGTGCATGGGTCTTGAATATTGGGCGTGTGCCTGCCTCAACTTTGAATTAAGTA
The DNA here is from genome assembly GCA_035047405.1 of Drosophila stalkeri. NCBI lineage: Eukaryota > Metazoa > Arthropoda > Insecta > Diptera > Drosophilidae > Drosophila > Drosophila stalkeri. The sequence goes on along the minus strand of JAWNPR010000039.1, from coordinate 33,677,202 downwards.
AACGATACTTTATATAACATAACTTTATTACATTTGGTAGAGAATGTCCAAAAACAAGTGTGCGCATTCTAGTTGTCCAGTCTATATGTTGTATGGTTAGAGGACCTAAATAGATATACAAAAGATAAAATGTAGTTAATTTCTGATTGGATATTTGTTACAAACATACTTTTATTAATATATTTAAAACAATATAAAGAAAAGTTATAAGAAATTAGCTTATTTACAGCTATTTTTTCTGGGATGTAGCTTATTTTGGCTAATTTTGTTTGCTAATTAAATTTTGCTCGGGGAAAAACGGCAACCCTGGTCGTGGTGCCTTTCTCATATGCAATTTTTTTTTCTATTTTTTTTTATACAATATTATTTAGAATAAAAAGATTGAACCGGCAATAAAAATGTTTATTGTTAGTAACGATAGAATTACCTTATTATCTCCGGAATAATAATCGATATTTGTTTGTGGCAATCATGCATCTTATCTATTATTACTTAATCACACGTAAATTTAAAAGGTAATATAATAATTATATCTGGCTCTAAGAAGGTACTTAAATATTAATTAAATGCGAAAACAATTGTTTATCAGTTAAAAATTGTAATATGAATGTCTATACGAGCATTTAACGTTATAAGCATCAAAAACAATTGACACTAATGTTTTTACACGCAACCGGATAAAATGATAAGAAAGCTTAAAGGAAAGTTAATTAATAACATGTATAAATAATTACAATATTACCTATACGAATTTACTCCCTAACTTGCTCTGCATTTTAGAAGCAAAATAACGAAAACTTCAAAATGGGGATTCATGGACTTAAAACACATACATATGTATGTACATACATATATATATGTATGTACGAACGGTGCACTATGGGTGATTAGTCGATTTTGGCAGCATAGTCTAAAAATAAAGTTTGAAGCTTAATTTTATATACCCGGAACCCATTTAAAATGGGAAATCAAGGTATAATGGTTTTGTTAAAACCATGTAACCGGCAGAAGGAGGCGTGGCAATATGTTTATAAATAAATATATGTATATTCTTGATAGGACGACGACCTCAGTCGATATACAGTCTGTCAACAATGAGTTGGTATGCTTTTTATACCCTGAACCCATTGAAAATGGGAAATCAGGGTATAATGATTTTGTTAAATGTATGTAACAGGCAGAAGGAGGCGTGGCAGACCCCATAAAGTATATACAGTATGTCCATTAATTGTTTGCAAAATGAAAAAAGTCATGCAAATGCAACTTCGACATCATATTTTACTAGGAAAGGCACTTTTTTTCATAATTTTTTTTTTTGCAGGGCTCTTTTTTTATGTATTCTTAGCGAAACTAAATAAAAAATTAGGAGAATAGCAACAGAAACATGAAAAATAATGCAAAATACAAAAATACAGCAAATATTGGCTGTCTATTAATTCTTTGCAAAATGCAAACATTAGTTGAAAGAAGACGAGTAAAAAGCTAACGGGACATCGAAATCAAGAACGGCTGGTCTCGTCTTTTTTGCTCGTCTTCCTCGAATTCATTCGCTAAAAAGAATTTCTTGAATTTCTGCTCTGCTAACTGCGCAGTTGCTGCCGTGGCTTGGGGGTGAGTTGGGTTATACTTTGGATACTTATAACTCCATTTCTAGATGGATTATCTTCATGAAATTTTCTGAATATATTAATAGCATTAAAATTTGTCTATTTGTCTATTACAAGTCTCTAGTATTTGAAATACGTTTTTTTTCAAATTGGTGGTGAAGGGGGCGTGTCATCAAAATTCGAAAATTACAAAATCTGCGTATCCATAATATCTATCTAAATATATGAAGTTGAAGTGTCTAGATAGAACTGTATAGAAGTTATGCTCGAAAAACGTAAAAACCGTAAATGAATTTTCGATTTTTTATCGATAATTGAGAAATGGGGTTAGTTATCGGAAAAACAAAATAAACTCGTACTGCGTAACTAAAATACGAGTATTCATGTAAAATTTCAGCTCTTTAGTTTTTGTAGTTTCCGAAATCTCGGCGTTCATACGGACGGACGGACGGACGGACAGACGGACAGACGGACAGGGCTATATAAACTTATTTTTTTGTGCTGATCTCTAGTGACAATAGTGCTCAAAATATAGCACAATTATATAGCTTTAAAGCTGTAGAAGATAGGTTTTCCTTGATTTGCCACGCCCCCAATGGGTGTAGATATATCCGCCATAAATTTTTGAGCTTGAGTTGTCACCGCGGCTATACATTCCAAATTGCAACTCTCTAGCTTATCAACTAGTATGATTTCTTTCATCAGAGAGAGTTCTCAGTGAGAGGTATCAGACGTGTTTATTTTTGTGCTCTGCAAATTTGCTTTGTTTTTGTATTTAATTAATTTTATTAAAATTTCACATAATCGCGGTTGGTGACTTATGCAAATATATTTATATTCCTGTGCAAGGTTTAATCCGTGGTGTGCTGTGTCTTTAAGAAATTGCTTTTAATTTTTAGTTTGGTGCAACGTTGGTATTATTCTTTGCATTATTTGCATTTTGCTTTTGTTTTTTATTTTTGGCGCTCTCCCCACTTCACTCTAAATACGTTTGTTAGTGTCACTTGCTATTGTTTTTGTAATTTCCTCTTTTATACTTTAACTGCGTGCTGTGCAAGTATACTCCCGCGCTGTCTGCTTTCGTTCTGCTCTCTGACGGCTGTTCGTTGTTGGACTAGATCTTTCAACATATTTATGTCTCTCTTTGATTTTATATATTTCTTATATTTCTCTTTTCTCCTGCATTTTCTGTTTGGTCCCAATTGCCAATATGAGCTGTTGCAAAAAATGTTGTACTTTCAGGCAGGCAGTTGATTCTGCACAAGCACAATTTGTAAATTGCTGGTTGTGTGATAATTTGATGCATACTAAATGTGCAGGTCTTACTGGGCGTGATTATGACAAGATTATGTCCACTACCAAAATTGGTATAGGGGGCGTACGCTGGTCTTACCCAATGTGCTTGGAAAAGCAGATTAACTTTTCCAAAATGTATAGTGCTGTGAGAGCACAATTTTTAAAACTGAAAAAGATTTTTAAGCAGTTGTCTAGTGGCATGGCTGCTGCTGAAGAAATATTAAATCAGTATAGTTTTGAAACTCCTCTTCCCCAATCGGAGACCCCTATGTTATTGGTACCTCTTTCCGTAACAACATCGTCACCTAATTCGCTTGCCCCTCTTTCACCTTGTGCTTCTGCACCTTCATCTGCTCCTAATTCAATTGATTTTACATCACCTGGTCCTGAATCTATTGTTTCTCCTGTTGTTGCTGCTATAGCTCAAGTTCAAAAATTGGATTCTTCTCCAATTATTGTTCAGGCAAAGACTGACAATAAGTCAGCCAATACTGGCATTATTTTATCTGTCGTTTCTCCTTGAAAGCAAGTTTTATTGTTATCTAGGCTTACATCTCATACGACAAGTTTGGCAGTGTCGGCTTTTATTTCTAGAATGATTTCAGCCAATGTCTTTGTATCGAAGTTTAGTTTCGCAACTCCGCGAGAAATTGCTTCATTCAAGATCAATGTGCCGTATGACTATTTTACAACAATATATGATCCTAAATGTTGGCCACCTCATGTAGTTGTCCATGTCCTAAAAATCGAAACAAATCGAATCCTATTTCTTTGAATTTACCTTCGGTGCAATCTACATCATACATTGTACCAAAAAACTAAATATTTCACAATCTTCTTCTCATCTTTCCCTAATTTACCAACATGTACGTGGCTTAAATTCTGAGACTAAAAGCCTTTTCTTACATAGTTTTAGTGTTCAAAATGATATAATTGCTTTCACTGAAACATGGTTAAGTCATAACATTCATAAGTTTTTCAAGTAATTTCACTATTTATAGACTTAACCGTTTGATGCGCAAGGGGGGTGGGGTGTTAATTGCTGTGAAATCCAGTATCCTCTCCGAATTGTTTATCTTTTCTTCCCTTCATGATGCGGAGATTATAGGGGTTAAATTACCTCTCGCATCGTGTTCATTGTTTATCATATGTTCTTATATCCCCCAATCTTCTGATGTACAAGTTTATGCTCAACATATAACTTGTATTAAAGAAATTTACGAACATGTAAATAATAGAGACTTGCTTTTGGTGTTGGGTGATTTTAATATTCCTAACACTTCTTGGTCCCTTAAAAATTCAAATTACTATATTCCGACAAGTGATCATTATATTTTTGATGAATTATTTAATCTGTCCATGTTTCAGATGAACTCTATCACTAATCATCTGAATCGCATTCTTGATCTTGTGTTCATTAATCATGATTCCATTATTAATGTTATTAAATCAACTCCTTTCTGCTAATGCAAATGCAATTTTTTTTTTTTTGCTTAACGAATTAATTAATTCAACAGACTGGTCTCTTTTATATGAGTCAGATGACATTAATTTTGCAGCATCGTTTTTTTATAAAACCTTAACTTCAATTATTGGTATGTGCTTCCCTCTTCGTCGCATATCACCCAGCTCAAATAAACCGTCTTGGTTTACTAAGACTCTTTCGAATTTAAGAAACATTAAATCTAAATGTTTTAAAAATTATAAGAAGTCTGGCTCAAGTGTTGACTGGTCTAAATATTCCATAGCCAAGTCGAACTTCAATTTTTTAAACTCTCGTTGTTATGAGAATTATCTTATACGTTGCAAACGTCAGTTTGCTCAAGATCCTAAAAATTTTTACACATTTGTTAACGGAAAGCGTTTGCCGTCCTCATTTGTCCTTGGTGCTGAAAAAACTTGTAATGATCAGGATTCCCCTGATCTATTTGCAGATTTTTTCAATCCACTTACTCTTCTGTTGATCGCTACAGCATTTCCTATCCATATTTACTTTCTGAATATGGTTCTATTAACGCTCCTAAGGTCACTGCAGCCTCTCTAGATTCAGCCATTAGGACGTTAAAATCATCTTTCTCTCCTGGTGTTGACAATATTCCAAGTTGTGTGTTGTAGTGTTTCTCTTTAGTCACAATTCCCTTCAATTTGGAAAGAGTCATTCATCATTCCTCTATATAGAAAAGGAGGAAGATCTGATATTTCCAATTATAGAGGTATTGCGAAATAATCTGCTATACCGAAGTTATTTAAAAAATTATAACATCGGCCTGCAACATTTTTTCAAGTCGATTATTCATCCATCCCAGCATGGATTTGTTCAAAATCGATCAACGTCCTCTAATCTTCTTGAATTTACTTTGCTTGTCAATGACAGTTTTTTTGAAAAAAAAAAAAATGCAAACTGATTTTATTTATAGTGACTTCAGTAAAGCATTTGACTCAGTTCATCACCAGATACTTATACTAAAGCTTGAACGCTTAGGATTTTCCCCTAAGCTTGTGTCCTGGATTTCATCCTATTTGAAGTGTAGAACCCAAAGAGCTGAGAAGAGCTATTTCTAAACTTATCTTTGTTGCGTCTGGTGTACCTCAGGGAAGTCATTTAGGACCATTACTTTTTTTGTTTTTTATTAATTACCTTCCCAGTTGTATCTCTTATTCTACCTTATTTATGTATGCGGATGATGTAAAACTTTGTCTTCCATACTCCAGTGCAAATGGGCATCTACACCATCAAGATGACCTGAATGCATTTCAACTTTGGTGTGTGGCCTCCAGTCGTACGGTTCCTCATATTGCTGACTATAAAATTAGTAACATTTCCTTACAACGCATCCTTACAGTCAAAGGTCTTGGTGTTCTCTTTGACTGTAAACTGAATTTCAATTTTCATATTTCTACCATCATGTCAAAAGTTTTCTTGGCTTTATTAAACGTTGGTGTAAGGAACTTAAAGATCCTTTTATTACCAAGCAATTATTTACTTCGCTTGTGCGTCCTATCCTAGAGTGTTGCTCAGTTGTCTGGTCTCCTCAACATAAACTGTATCAGGATCGTATTGAATCGGTCCAAAAACAGTTTCTTCTCTTTGCCTTAAGGGATCTTAACTGGGATAGTAATTTACGATTACCGTTAATCAATCGCAGAACAATTTTAGGAATTGTTTTTCTGCACAAATTGATTAACGGCAATATTGATTCGTCCTCTTTGCTGATGCATCTTAATTTTTCGGTTTCGTCCCGAACAACTAGACACTATCATCCGCTATATTTACCTGTTTGCACTACGGATTATTCTTTGCACAGTGCCTTTCATGTTATATGTGTTAATTTTAATAAATATTATCACGTATTTTCCGCAGAGCTCTCTCTTCCTAAAATAAATTCCCTGCTCTTAGCTTATCTTAGGGAAATCACTCGCAGTGCCCGGGCATAAGCTTTGGTATATACAACATTACCAAAGTTATTTGCAGTGTTTTCTCAATCCTATTTTATTTCATCTCTTCTTTAACTCCTATTTTTATATCTTTTTCTTTTCTTTTTCTTTACAACATTACCAATGTTATTTGCAGTGTTTTCTCAATCCTATTGTATCTCTTCTTTAACTGCTATTTATATATCTTTTTCTTTTTTCTTTTAACTTTCTTGAAATATTTCTAATACTTTCCTTTTATACTAATTTTTTATCTTAATAATTTTTATAATATTTTAATATTATATATTATATATTATATAATATTACTTATATTTAATCTCTTTTAATCTTATTTCAAGTTTTATTTAACACATTGTTTTTATAGTTTTAATAGAGTCACTGACCATATTTGGCTGTGAATTGGGGCATAGCTGGCCGGACTGGCAAATAAAATACTCCCCTCGGGTTGGTGATACAATTGTATGTTTTGTATTTTTTGTTAGGCTGTTAAATTTAAATTTTAATTTTAGTTTGACTCTCGTTTTGTCAATGTCATTTAAAATAAAATTAAATTAAAAAAAAAAAATAAATAAAATTCGGGCACATGAATTTTCCGATTTGCCACGCCCCTAGTAAGCGGTTCGAAAAAAACAAAATAAACTTGTACTGCATGTGAAATTTCAGCTCTCTAGCTTTTGTAGTTTCCGAAATCTCGATGTTCGTACGGACAGACGGGTAGGGCTTTGTCAACTTATTTTTTTGTGCTGATCAAGAATATATATACTTTATGGGGTCTGCGACGTCTCCTTCTGCCTGTTACATACTTTTTCACAAAACCATTATACCCTGAATTTCCATTTTCAATGGATTCAGGGTATAAAAAAGTAAATTTTCGATTTTCATATCGAAATGGGATGAATTATCGAAAAAAACAAAATAAACTGTTCATGTATAATTTCGGGTACATATCACAACGCCCTGTGTCAAAAGGCCCATGTGCGCTAAGACACACAATTTTACGTTACAAATCCCACGGGCATTAAAAAACTTTTAAATGTGAACTAGCGCCCAATCCAAAAGTGAAATAGCGCCTGAGACACAATTGATGAGTGTCATAACGCCCGAAATTTCTTAAAAGTTGCATTGCACATTATGAATCGATGAAAGAACTGTGCCAAAAGTACCGTTTAATATGTTATCTCTTTTGTTTTCATGTTTTTTACGTTTTCGGCGCATTTGCTAGGAATAATTCTCTTCAGTTTCTCTTTAATCTTCAAGCAAGAGAAGCAAGAAAATGGAATATAAATATTACTTTGTTGTTGGTTTTCGAAAAAATTCAAAATTTTTACTTCTAACAAGCCAGCAAAAATTAAAATTAAAAGTCCTTCGAAGAATAGTTCGCTTTATATATGTTATATTAAAAAATGTATTGTGAATGTTAGCTTGTCCAATGCTAGGGTGTGCACTCAACTGAGTCTCAAGTGCAACCATTCTCATTCTGCTCCTCAAGAATTAATAAAAAAGCTGGAACTAATTAATAATAAAAGCCAATGTGTGCAAAAAAAAAAAACTTAAAAAGAAAAGGAGTGCGTGAAATCTTTTATCAAAAGAGTGGAGAAAGTGCACATTCAGTTGCTTATTCGAAAATTAGACGGCAATTGTTTAGGATTCAGAGTGACGTCACGCAGAAAAATCCAACTTCACCAAGTGAAACTAAATTGCATTCCCATATTCAATGGGTTCAGGGTATAAAAATGAATGACCAGTATTTATGCTGTTTGGCTTAGTATTAACTCCGTCTTCGTCTGAGAGTTTTTCTTTGAGCTATTCGCGTTATATTTTTATAGAGACTTATTTCGAAAATTAGACGACATCTGAATGATATATAGCGATTTGAATTGAATATTTTCTTTTAGAAAATCGATTAAAATTCCTGTTTAGAAATTATCGATAAAAATCCGTTTATCGAGCTATAAATTATATCTCGTTCATCTTTAAAGCTAGAGTCTTCAAGTTTTCTGCTTATATCAATTTAAATTTAATTCAATTTTGATATTTTTATATTCTGTTTCCAAAGAAAAAATAAATATTTGTTTTGTGCAATGTCCGTCGTACTGTCCGTCCGTCTGTCCATATGAACGCAATATTTTTCGGCGATATTAGAGCTAGAGTTTTCAAATTTGGACCACATACTTATGTCTTATGTAATACCCAAATCAGTGTAAATGTGTGCATCTGGTCTTCGAAGGCTTTAGGGGATCTGGGAGTCGGGAAGTCTTGACTAGAGCTAAATGAAGAAAAGTATTACTTGTGAACATCACCGCTTTCATAGCCTTCCCATAAATAATCACGAAAATACTCAAATTTTTCAAAAGCTTGACAAACCCTTTCAAGAGTTCAGTGTACTCTTACTCAGAAGGGATCGTCTTGATGCGCGACTCCCGGACAATTATCAAATTTTGTGCGCTGCTGGATTGCGCCTGCGTACATATACATACGAACTGACTATGCGGTACTATATTTTCGCTGTTCAAGGCAGACAAGCAAATACGAAGATGAATAGTCCCTAATGCATACTTTTAAAGCGTTAAAAAGTTTGTTCTTGATGTCCGGTTTATGTGTTGTATGGTTAGTGTACTAACCAGTTTAATATATGGTAACGTGTTATAAATATATTTTTTTATTTATTTATTTTTTCATTCAACAGAAGATGACCTGGACGGAATTAATTTCGAGTCTTTCGACAAACCCATATTTCGGCGCTGGATTTGGTTTATTTGGAGTTGGTGCAAGCGCAGCAATACTTAGAAAAGGTTTGCAAGGAGCGGCAGTTTTATTTCGCCGACACTTAATGATTACATTAGAGGTGCCATGTAGAGATAAATCTTACCAATGGCTACTGAAATGGATAACCATCAGAGGCGCTAAAAAAACACAACATTTAAGCGTAGAAACTTCTTTTCTACAAAACGACAATGGTCAAGTTAAAACTAGTTACGAGTTCATACCTAGTATTGGGAAACACTTATTTCAATATAAGAATAATTGGATTCAAGTCGAGAGGACAAGAGAGCAACAAACGTTAGACTTACACATGGGCGTGCCTTGGGAATCTGTAACTTTGACAGCGTTTGGTAACAATAAAAAAATATATTTCGATATATTAGAAGAAGCTCGGGAACTAGCTTTACAGGCTACAGAAGGAAAAACACTGATGTATACAGCAATGGGCTCGGAGTGGAGACCGTTTGGGCATCCCAGAAGACGTAGACCTACATCTTCAGTGGTGTTGGACTTTGGAATAGCTGAAAAAATTATTTCTGATTGTAATGATTTTATTCAAAATTCATTATGGTATACACATAGAGGAATTCCTTACCGAAGAGGCTATCTGTTGTATGGACCTCCTGGATGTGGTAAATCAAGCTTTATTACTGCATTAGCGGGGGAATTAGAATATGGAATATGCTTGCTTAATTTATCGGAAAGAGGGCTAACTGATGATAGATTAAATCATCTTTTAAATGTTGCACCTGAACAAACAATAATTTTACTTGAAGATATTGATGCTGCATTTGTTTCTCGAGAAGCTACATTACAACAAAAATCTGCATATGATGGCTTGAACAGAATAACATTCAGCGGTTTGCTGAATTGCTTAGATGGTGTAGCATCTACTGAAGCTCGGATTGTTTTTATGACGACAAATTATATAGATCGCTTAGACCCCGCATTGATACGTCCCGGTCGAATTGATTTAAAGGAATACATAGGATACTGCACTCAATATCAACTTGAAGAAATGTTCAAAAAATTCTTTGGGGATGCTGAGGTTTTAAAATCTGCAGAGTTTGCTAAAAAAGTTATCGACTCATCAAGATCAGTTAGTCCAGCTCAAATACAAGGTTTTTTCATGAAGCATAAAGCTTCCTCACCGCAACACGTAGTAGACTGTTGTCACAGCATTTGGGAAAATTAAATTTAAATTTAAAATTAAACGTAGATATATTCTTAAATAGCAATACACTCTAGTGGTTATAAAACGGATGAAATAATAAATAAACAATAATATATATTTTTAATTGTCTATGAATTTTTTTAAAAAATTTTACATTTGTTACAAATTTTACATTTGTATGAGAGATATATTTGCTAACCCAGCAGCTATGTATATGTAGCTGCAATATTAAATATACATTGAACAAATAGTTTCGAGTTTCGCTACTACTACTAGTGTACTTAACAAGAATAACAAGAGCGATTACATTAATGTTATTAATTAATTATCAGGACATAAACTTTCATTTTAATCACTAACCATAAAATACCTGCAGTTTTTGTAATTTTCCGATTTTGGATGTCACGCCCCCTTCGCCCCAAAAAAATGTATTTCAAATACTGTTATTTGGTAAATAGATAAATTCGATTACTATTTATATATTCGGAAAGTTTCATGAAGATAGTCCATCTAGAAATGGAGTTATAGGTGTTCAAAGTATAGCCCAACGCGACGATTGCATTTCTTTCCTTCTAAGTAAGAGTATACCGAACTCTTAAAAGGGTTTGCCATGCTGATGCATAGTTTTAGTTTTTTCGTGATTATTTTTGGGTAGGGTATGAAAGCACTATAGTGCAGAAGCAATATTTTTCGCGATGAGCATGCACACACACTTTTCAGTATCTTGCTACATGTATGAGCGTTTATGTTCCAGTGTGCACAACTATTGCTGCTGCCTGTAGTAATTGTAGGTGCCAACATTTACAGTTTGTTGTTTATCTGGACCTCGGCCTTAGAATTTCGAACGGAAATATATTGGTAAAAATTATTTATGAGTCCCAACCTTAAATTTGTGTAACCTAAATTTTCTTTCAAATAATATTGCTAACTTTAATGAGGAGATTTATTCAATAGACTGTCAAGAAGAGAATATTAGTTGCTACCAAAAGAGAAATTAATATGATTCAGATTAGTTAAGTTTGGGAAGCCACCTGTCACAGCACAGCAGAATGAAAGTGTTAAGAGTGAAAGTGGTGAGGAAGAAAATTTGGCGAATCTATTAAGCTTTGACAACTATTTTAAAAACAAGTTGTGGCAAGATTTAAGCACTAGTTGGTTTTGCTTTTGTTCAAATTGTTTAAAAAGAGAGAAAATTGAGGTATATTATAGAAAATAATAGAAAGAGCTTATTGATTAAAAAAAAAAAAAGATATGTAGTTTTAAAAAATCTCTAGGTAGGCATTTATCGTAGAATTAGAAGAGTGAAATAGCATAGCAATGCCTTCACGACAATCAACAAATTAACACAAGTTTCTGAACAATCAAAAGTGTTATGTAAATGCTAAAAAATAATCAAAAGCGCTGATTATCTTAGGTATACTCTTCATTTAAGACTGCCGTGCAAAAAAACCCTGAATCGATGGGCTATTTTTATACCCTGAACCCATTGAAAATGGGAATTCAGGGTATAATGTTTTTGTGAAAATGTATGTAACAGGCAGAAGGAGACGTCGCAGACCCCATAAAGTATATATATTCTTGATCAGCACAAAAAAATAAGTTGATATAGCCCTGTCCGTCTGTCCGTCCGTCCGTCCGTCCGTCCGTCCGTCCGTCCGTCCGTATGAACGTCGAGATTTCGGAAACTACAAAAGCTAGAGAGCTGAAATTTTACATGAACACTCGTATCTTAGTTACGCAGTACAAGTTAATTTAGTTTTTTCGATAACTCATTCCATTCCTTAATTATCGATAAAAAATCGAAAATTCTTTTACGTGTTTTTAGGTTTTTCGAGCATAACTTCTACACCGTTTTAGCTAGAGACTTCAAATTTGTATATTTAGATAGATATTATGGATACGCAAATTTTGTAATTTTCACATTTTGGATGCCACGCCCCCTTCGTCCCCAATTTGAAAAAAACGCATTTCAAATACTAGAGACTTGTAATTTGGCAAATAGACGGATTTGAATGCTATTAATATATTCTGAAAGTTTCATGAAAATAGTCCATCTAGAAACGGAGTTATAAGCGCTCAAAGTACAGCCCATCCCACCCCCAAACGTCGGCAGCAACTGCGCGGTTAGCAGAGCGCGCGCTGATACGTGCGGTAAGAAGAAGAATATTTTTTTTGGCAGGGTTCAGGGTATCTCGTAGTCGAGCCGTCTCGACTAGAGCCTTCTTACTTGTTATACCCTGAACCCATTGAAAATGGGAATTCAGGGTATAATGTTTTTGTGAAAATGTATGTAACAGGCAGAAGGAGACGTCGCAGACCCCACAAAGTATATATATTCTTGATCAGCACAAAAAAATAAGTTGATATAGCCCTGTCCGTCTGTCTGTCCGTCCGTCCGTATGAACGTCGAGATTTCGGAAACTACAAAAGCTAGAGAGCTGAAATTTTACATGAACACTCGTATCTTAGTTACGCAGTACAAGATTATTTTGTTTTTTCGATAACTCATCCCACTCCTTAATTATCGATAAAAAATCGAAAATTCGTTTACGTTTTTTAGGTTTTTTGAGCATAACTTCTACACCGTTTTAGATAGAGACTTCAAATTATATTATATTATATTTAGATAGATATTATGGATACGCAGATTTTGTAATTTTCCGATTTTGAATGCCACGCCCCCTTCGCCCCCAATTTGAAGAAAAACGTATTTCAACTACTACAAGGTGCAATTCAAAAGTTCCAGGACTTTATAAAAAAAATAAAAAATAGATTTTCTTTGGCAAAAATTTTATTGGTCGCCTTCGAAATAGTCCCCTTCGGACTGAATACAACGATTTGCACGATCAAGAAGATTATCAAATGGCTTTTTTAGGTCATCCTTCGGTATGGCGTTGAGTATGGCGGTCGAAGCCTTTTGAATAGCATCAATGTCAGCATACCGTTTTCCTTTCATTGCCAAATGAAGTTTTCCGAACAAGTAGAAGTCGCAGGGTGCCATATCAGGCGAATACGGTGAATGGTTGATGGTTTAAATGTGATTTTTGGTCAAATAATCCGTCGTGAGCGTCGAACGGTGAGATGGCGCATTATCATGCAACAATCGCCAGCTTCCTTCTTCACGGTAAAACGGGCGCAAACCTTTCTGTACCCCAAATTTTCGGTTAAAATACGATAAATCGACGCTGCGGATATTCCTAATTCCGATTCCATGTATTTCAGCGATGATTTCGGCTCTTTTCTGATGAATTCACGCACAATTTCCGTGTTTTTTTCGTTTACAACATCTCTTGGCCGGCCCGAACGTTCGTCGTCTTCCAAAGCAACCCGTCCCTCTTGAAAACGTTTAAACCACTCGTGAATGCGGCTACGGGATAGACAATCGTCGCCATAAACTTTTTTCATCATTTGATGAGTTTCGGTAAATGTTTTACCAAGTTTAAAACAAAACTTGATGTTCGCTCTTTGTTCGATGCTCATTTTTCGACGGACACAACAAAAGTACTGTCACTTTTAGCGCGATATCTCGGCTTCTATACGTCCGAATGTCATGAAAATTTGACACAACATGACAGAGAAATAGACAATCAAAAAATAGACAAATAAAATTTTCAGACAGATGGCGCCACTAGAAAGCGCGAAATTTAAAAAGTCCTGGAACTTTTGAATTGCACCTTGTAGAGACTTGTGATTTGGCAAATAGACAGATTTGAATGCTATTAATATATTCTGAAAGTTTCATGAAAATAGTCCATCTAGAAACGGAGTTATAAGCGTTCAAAGTACAGCCCATCCCACCCCCAAACGTCGGCAGCAACTGCGCGGTTAGCAGAGCGCGCGCTGATACGTGCGGTAAGAAGAAGAATATTTTTTTTGGCAGGGTTCAGGGTATCTCGTAGTCGAGCCGTCTCGACTAGAGCCTTCTTACTTGTTATACCCTGAACCCATTGAAAATGGGAATTCAGGGTATAATGTTTTTGTGAAAATGTATGTAACAGGCAGAAGGAGACATCGCAGACCCCATAAAGTATATATATTCTTGATCAGCACAAAAAAATAAGTTGATATAGCCCTGTCCGTCTGTCCGTCCGTCCGTCCGTCCGTCCGTATGTACGTACGTACGTCGAGATTTCGGAAACTACAAAAGCTAGAGAGCTGAAATTTTACACGAACACTCTTATCTTAGTTACGCAGTACAAGTTTATTATGTTTTTTCGATAACTCATCCCGTTCCTTAATTATCGATAAAAAATTGAAAATTCGTTTACGTTTTTTAGGTTTTTCGAGCATAACTTCTACACCGTTTTAGCTAGAGACTTAAAATTTGTATATTTAGATAGATATTATGGATGCGCAGATTTTGGATGACACGCCCCCTTCTCCCCCAATTTGAAAAAAAACGTATTTCAACTACTAGAGACTTGTAATTTGGAAAATGGACACATTTGAATGTTATTAATATATTCTGAAAGTTCATGAAGATAATCCATCTAGAAATTGAGTTATAAGTATAATGGTTTTGTTAAAAGTATGTAACAGGCAGAAGGAGGCGTAGCAGACCCCACAAAGTATATATATTCTTGATCAGGGTGACGAGAAGAGTTGATATAGCCCTGTCCGTCTGTCCGTCCGTTCGTCCGTATGTATGAACGCGTTGATCTCAGCAACTATAAGAGCTAGAGAGTTCATTCTCTTTTTGTTAGGTCCGTGTATTGCACGTGGTATACGAGTTTATTTATATCTTTTTTCGTTTCAGAGTTATCAATTTCACCATTTATCGAGAATCAGTTATAAAATTATATCTAGTTCATTTTTAGAGTTAGAGTCTCCAAGTCTTCTGCATATACATATATAGATATCAATTTAATACAATTTCGGTTTTTTTTTTAGATTTTGGATACCGGCCCAGATCAATCTAGATCTATTAGTAAATCTTCAGGGCTTTGTGGAAAAAATAAAGTGGAAAGGCAAAATGTGCAGTTTTAGTTTTATTTGAGCTTAAAATTAATCTCTTGATGAGATTCACTGATTTGTAAATGATATCGTAAAACTAAGTAGATTTTTAGTGCACCAAGTCTGTTTTTCTTGTTAGGGGTCTTTTTGAGAATTGGTAGTATGTATTAAGCTATACAATTTCAGCTAATGGCATTAAACATATTGGCCTCAAAAATAAAACAGAGGAAAATATTGGACTATCGCAAGCATTGGGGCTTAATGTCAAAGTCGTAGTTTATGATCAGGGTTATAATAATATTCGATGCACCGCATCTTATTAAATCCCTTAGCAATATACTTTTGAAGCGAAATATTACGACACCAGATAGCATGGATTCTTGGGAAATAATACAGAAGTTATATGATGTTGAGGTTAAAAATCTAAGACGCCTTTGTCCGAAATTACCTCCAAAACATGTCAGTCCGAATTGTTTTGATTGTAGAGATAGTGCAGTTGCAACGGCAATATTTATGGAGAAAGTTAATAGCTTTTTGATGGTTTAAATAGTCATGTACTATTTGATATCAATCCTTATAGATCTGCCCTTAGGAAAAATAATGTTGTTCACGAATACTTCCAGGAAATGCGTGATTATTTCCAAAATCAGCATTATCCACACAAAGTTTATTGCATTGATAGGATGACTGTAACAATTTCAACGGTAATTGCTTTGGCGAAAATTGCATGGAATGACAACACAGATGTGTTGTTTGTTGTCACTTCTAAACTAAATCACGACCGATAGAAAATTTGTTTTATTTGATTAGATGTCGGGGTGTTACAAATACAAATCCAACTGTATTTGAATTCAACACAATATTATCCAAAATGCTATCTATAAAAACGTTGACATCTGCTTCAGTTTCCGGAAATTGTATTCCAGATGAAGATCAGATGTGACGGACGTGAATTTGTCAACAGATATTGAGTCTTTAGATACAGATGTAGAAATAGAATTGGCATTAGATGCCACGATAGTCAATATTCAAAATGACTTTAATGAAAATTCATTGCGGTATTTTGGTGGGTATATTTTGGACTAGATCTTGCAAAAAACTGATTGCGAAGATGGTAATAATCTTCTAAAATCATCGGATGAAATGCAGTGTTTTTCTGAGTATTTAATACTCAATAAAAATATTCATTACATTAATCATTACTTAAAATTGAAAGCCCTTTCTTAGAATTTTTACTATTTGACTAAACTGCATTTTGAAACATTTAACAAAATTTTCGACAAGAAACCATATAAGTTAACACGCGCAAACCAAATAGTGCTGACTACGGGTCAGCAAGTTCTGCACCGGATGCCATTAAGCAAAGTTGCAGGCGAAATTGGACACCAGCACGCAGAGCCGGGCTGATCGTCCACGGAAGACGCAAGCTCAGCGTTCTGTCGGCGCGACCGCCGGCAGCAATGACTTGGAGTCGCCGTTTAAATTTATTAATGTTTCGTTTTAAATCTTCTCCTGGAATGCTCACACGAGCTTGCTAAATAAAAAGATCTAAATATAACTAACAGTTTTGTTAGAACGACGAATAAACCCGCGAGTTTTACTAAAATAAATACCCGCGTAGTCGATTTATATGTAACTCTTTGGCCAATGCCAAGAACCATTGAGAAAACCAACAAATAAAACGGGACATTAGTGTCTTGCTCTGCATATACATTTGTGTTTGTGATTGGAAAACACAATAATAAACAAAAAAATATATAAAAAATTAATAAAAAAGCTAAATTAAAAAAAAAAAATAAAGCCCCAGCCACGAGCTGAGCGAGAAAAAAAACCCAGCCACGAGCTGAGCGAGTGAGAACTGAAAAAAAATAATTATACAACAAAGACATACGAAACCCAAGTGGAAAGGAAACAAAGACAACGTTGGAACAAAACACTGCTTGACTGCATCGGCCACCAGCGATCAACATTAGCGATAAACAAGTAAGAACCCTGCAAAAAAATTAATGTTCTTCTTCTTTACGCACGTATAAGCGCGCGCTCTGCTAACCGCGCAGTTGTTGGGGGTGGGATGGGCTGTACTTTAAACGCTTATAACTCCATTTCTAGATGGACTATCTTCATGAAATTTTCCGAATATATTAATTGCATTCAAATTTGTCTATTTGCCATATAACAAGTCACTAGTATTTAAAATACGTATTTTTCAAATTGGGGCGTGGCATCCAAAATCTGTGTATCCATAATATCTTAATATACAAATTTGAAGTCTATAGCTAAAACAGTGTAGAAGTTATGCTCGTAAAATGTAAAAAAGGTAAACGAATTTTCGATTTTTTATGGATAATTAAGGAATGGGTTGAGTTATCGAAAAAATAAAATAAACTTGTACTGCGCAACTAAGATTAAATTAAAAATAAATTCTTTTACTGAACTTCGTTGAAAATACTTGTATTGTAAAGTGATCTCGGTTTGACATTCTAAACGAATGCAGGGTGTTGACAGATTAGACGACAGCAGCGGGGACGAATTATTATCTTCCTACTTAGAACAAACAAAATTTAAAGACAGAAAAATGACAAACGAACAAGTAGCACAAATCGAAGCTGTGATCCAGCAGCAGCTAAGCACTCTGAGGCAAGGCGACCAATCATTGTTAAATTACTATGATGATGTCGAAAAGAAATTGACATTACTGACAAACAAAACTTTAAAGACACATGACCCTGCCGGAGCAGCCTTTCTGAATGAAAAATTCAGGAGCGATGCACTCCATACTTTTGTCTCTGGAAAGAAAAAGTCCTTGAGGTGCGTCAAAAGACCCAGAACTGGCGTCAGAATAGCCAACAGGAAAGTGAGGGTAGCTCTCAGAAGAAACATCCTCATTTCCATAAATATAGCAAAGATAACCAAAGCCAGCCAAAAGCAGGCAGCTCAAAGCAGCGCTTTCAGCCCAGAAATTCACAAGGGAGTGGCCCTGAACCTTCTTCACGCTTCAGACAGTCCACTCAGAGCTATAGAGGCAACCAAAACTATGGGGATCAGTCCATGAGGACTCAACAGAACATCAATAACTTACCCCAAGAGGAAGGCAACGAAAATAAGACTTATGAGTTTTATTCACAGCATCAAGCGGAGGCGTTCGAAGACGACCTATCCGGAGCTGAAAGTTGTAATTTTTTAGCGGAAGCTCCCTGCAACCGTTTGTAAGACGCATGGTCGCAGAGCGAACCATAAAACTTTTAATAGACACAGGAGCCTCTAAGAACTATATCAAGACCCTTCCCGAGCTGGCTCATTGGAAGTTAGTAAACAGCCCCTTTTCAGTGTCGACGAGTCTGGACATAAAAAGAAACGTCTGGTAATTGATTTTCGCAAGTTAAGTCAGAAGACAACCGACGACAAATACCCTATCCCAACTATTTCGACCATATTCTGAAACATGGGTGATGCTCAGTATTTCACAAAACTGGATCGGGTTTCCATCAAATTGAAGTGGCAGAGAGAGACTGGGAAAAAACCGCATTCTCTGTAAATAATGGGAAGTATGAATTTTGCAGGCTCCCCTTACCAGAGGGCAATAGACGATGTCCTCAGGGACCAAATTGGAAAAACTTGTTACGTCTATGTAGATGACGTAATAATTTTCTCCCCCCATAAAGAAGACCACATCAGACACAGTGGGTCTTGAAAAGCCTTAGGGATGCAGGCATGAGGATTTCCCAAGAAAAATCCAAATTGTTCAAAAAGGATGTGGAATATTTGGGATTCACAGTGTGCAGAGGTGAAATTCGGACATCGATGGACAAGGTACACGCCATAAAGAATTTCCAACCTCCTACAACCATGTTTAATATTAGATCATTTCTAGGGATAGCAAGTTATTACAGGTGCTTTATAGCAGGTTTCGCCAGCATTGCAAAACTCCTAACGGACGTCTTGAAAGGTGAAAACGGAAAAATAAGTGCCAACCATTCAAGGAAAGTTAAACTCGAATTGAATCAAATCCAGTTAGACGCCTTTTACAGGCTAAAGGAGCTCCTAGCCTCCGAGGATGTGCTTTTGCATACCCGGATTTCAAAAAACCATTCGCCTTGACAACAGACGCATCCGGCCAAGAGCTCGGCTCTGTGCTATCTCAGGGCGGACGCCCCATGACAATGATCTTGCGCACATTGCGAGACAATGAAATTAACTTCGGCACAAATGAGCGAGAACTCCTTGCCATTGTGTGGGCATTGAAAAATTTCAGAAATTGCTTGTATGGTGTTAAAAATCTTAACATTTATGCAGACCACCAGCCGCTAACATTCGCGGTATCGGACAAAAATCCAAATGCCAAAAAAAAGAGCTGGAAGGCTTTTAATATAAGCTAGGCAAAGAAAACCTTGTGGCAGACGTACTGTCTCGCCAGAATATTAACTCACTGGACGATACGCCAGAATTTGATGTCGCTACGATCCATAGCGAGGAGTCTCTAACTTACACAATTGAGACCACAGACAAACCAGTCAACTGCTTCCGAAATCATATTATACTGGAAGAAAGCTCTGTTCCACAACATAAGACCTACATCATGTTTAGAACAAAAACCCGACATGTCATACAGTTCTCCGATCGCAACACATTAATGCAAACCTTACGATAAGTCGTAAACGCCAAAGTCACTAGCTCAATTTATTGTGAACTTCCTATTCTGGCCTTCATACAAAATAATTTGGTAAAAGAATTCCCCTCAACAGTGTTTGGACATTCAAAAAATTTTGTTACAGACATCTCAGACATTACAGAACAAAGGGAAATAGCTATTGCGGAGCATAATCGCGCTCATCGCGCAGCTCAAGAGAACGTCCAACAAATTCTTAAAGATTATTTTTTCCCAAAAATTGGACGCCTAACAACTGAAATAGCCGCAAATTGTCGAGTATGCGCTATGAGCAAACATAACCGACACCCAACCAGGCAGGAAATAGGGAAAACTCCTATACCCTCATATGCTGGAGAAATGTTACATATGGACATTTACTCTACAGATGGTAAATAATTTTTAACCTGCATCGATAAATTTTCCAGATTTGCAGTCGTTCAATCAATCCGCTCACGCGCAATTGTGGATGTAAAAGCTCCACTCCACCAACTTTTAAATTTTTTCCAAAGACAAACAATTTACTGCGATAATGAAAAGTCTCTAAACTCAGAGACCATCAGAGCAATGTTGTCGAATAACTTTGACATTGTCATCGAAAACGCACCGCCCTTACACAGCGTATCTAACGGGCAGGTCGAGCGTTTCCACGGCACTCTAGGAGATATAAGTCGTTGTCTAAAAAATGGAAATCACATTGAAGACACTATTGACACTACTCTCCTTGCAACAATAAAATACAATAGATCAATTCATTCGGTGACTAGGAAAAAACCAATTGAAATTATTCACAATATCCCAATGGACGTTGCAGTACAAATAAAAAACAATATCACGTCAGCACAAGAAAAAGCCTTAGAACATCAAAACAAGAATAGGGTACAAAAAACATACGACGTAGGTGAGAAAGTATAGGTAAAGTCCAATAGGAGACTGGGAAATAAACTTTCGCCCTTATTCACCGAAGCAATGGTCGAAGCAGACATTGGGACAACGGTCCTTATAAAGGGGAAGGCGGTCTATAAGGATAACCTCAAGTAGGATGTTTTTATTAGTTTTTAAACAAAATATCTTTTTAATATTTAAGAAAAAATATAATCAATCTTTCATCGTTTTTACTTTAGGATAAAAACATTTTAGATTAAACAAGGACAACTAATAGATTCCGAAACAAAACAAATCGAGATCAATAACAAAATCCAAGTAAGACTCAATGAAATTTCAAGAGCTCTTAACGAAATTCAGGAACCAGGTGCCGAAGTTGAAAAATATAATAATAATTGCGAACCTAGAAGATTTGACCTCTTAGAGGTATCGAGTATCAAACCCTTTTGAAATTCCGAATTATTGTTTTCTTAAGAACATAATAATAGATTTAGAAGACGGAGATGTGGTGGCCGATTGCGGAACAAAAACCTTCACCGTGCGCGACTGCGCCTCTATATTGAGCACAACTTTCTGCAAACAACGTGAAATCAATCGAAATCGACGAAGGCATCATCATTATCAACAGCGCCACGGTTATCGACTCTCTAAAATAAACTCGTATACCGCGTGCAATACACGGACCTAACAAAAAAAAGAATGAAGTCTCTAGCTTTTATTGCTGAGATCGACGCGTTCATAGATGCGGACGGACGGATGGATAGACGGACAGACGGACAGGGCTATATCAACTCTTCTCGTCACCCTGATCAGGAATATATATACTTTGTGGGGTCTGCCACGCCTAACTGTTACATACTTTTAACAAAACCATAATAATTATCGATATCGGAAATTCGTTAACTTTTTTTTACGTTTTTTAGATAGATATTATGGATACGCAGATTCTGTTATTTTGGATGCCACGCCCCCTTCGTCATCAATTTGAAAAAAACGTATTTCAAATACTAGAGACTTGGAATGGCAAATAGACACATTTGAATGCTAAGAATATATTCCAAAAGTTTCATGACGATGGTTCATCTAGAAATGGAGTTATAAGCGTTCAAAGTTCAGCCCAACCCACCCGCAAGCCACGGCAGCAACTGCGCGGTTAGCAGAGCGCGCGTAATATATACGTGCGTAAAGAAGAAGAAAAAAATTTTTAGCAGGGTTCAGGGTATCTCGTAGTCGAGCCGTCTCGACTAGAGCCTTCTTACTTGTTTTTTATTCCCTGAACCCATTGAAAATGGGAATTCAGGGTATAATGTTTTTGTGAATATGTATGTAACAGGCAGAAGGAGACGTCGCAGACCCAATAAAGTATATATATTCTTGATCAGCACAAAAAAATAAGTTGATATAGCCCTGTCCGTCTGTTCGTCCGTCCGTCCGTCCGCCCGTCCGTATATATATCAAAATATATATATATCAAAATCGTATTCTGATAATTTTACTCTCCATCGGGTTAATTTGGAATTTGGTTCTTTCATTTTGTTGATGGTTACTATTGCTTTCGAAATAGCGTCCTAGAAGATAATGTCTAAAGGTTTTTGTTGCCCATACAATAGCTAAAAGTTCTTTTTCTATGGCGTTATAGTTATTTCGTGGTCATTAAGAGTTCTGCGGATACAGCTGATAGGATATCCGTCTTGAGAAAGTACAGCTCCAAGAGCTACATTACTTGCGTCAGTATTTAAAGTAAATTTATTTTTGAAGTCTGGAATTTTTAAAATTGGGTCATTGGTATTTCCATTGATTACGAATGTCCATTTAGAAGCAGAATTATTAATCAAAGAAGTTCTCACAACGCAAGCCACGTGGCAGAGCAAGCTAGGTAGCGAGTCAACAAGACTCCTGCAATGCATACACACAACATGCGTACAAGCGTAGATGAGCCCATTGTGTGAGTGTGCGTGTATACTTTTTTATGCGTGCAGAAACGAATCGAATAATTCTTGGAATATTATTCGTTTGATGAGGGGTTCAGGGGATCTTGTAGTCGATCATTCTCGACTACAGCTTTCTTACTTGTTTGGCATGAATTTTGCACATTTTGCACAAAACAGCTTGGGCTGTTATCTATGTTGCCATCCATGCATATTCTTAGAATCACAATTGTCTTTGAATTGTGTTTAGCATTGTCTTTGAATTGTATTTCTATTTTTAGCCTCTGCTTTAGTTTTTGTTGATATAGCCCTGCCCGTCTGTCCGTCCGTCCGTCCGTATGAACATCGAGATTTCGGAAACTACTAAAGCTAGAGAGCTGAAATTTTACATAAATACTCGTATCTTAGTTACGCACTACAAGTTTATTTTGTTTTTTCGATAACTCATCCCATTCCTTGATTATCGATAAGAAATCGAAATTTTTATATTAAGATAGATATTATGGATACGTGGATTTTGTAATTTTCAGATTTTAGATGCCACGCCCCCTCCGCCATCAATTTGAAAAAAAACGTATTTTAAATACTAGACTTGTTAATTGGCAAATTTGGAAGTAACGTCTTGGCTAGTCTTTGTTTATAATTACCTAGCTTGGGAATATTTACATTAGTGATTTGGTTATGGGAACAGTTTTTGGATATTGTAGACGTAATCAGTATGATTATGTCACTTTATATATGTAGAAGACTTGGAGACCTAAACTTTAAAAATGAACGATATAATTTTATAACTGATTCTCGATAAATTGATATATCGATACCTCTGCAAATATAAGCGTTGTCAAATTTCGAAAACAAACTTGTACTACGCTTGCAATATGCGGACCTAACACAAAATGAATGAAGTCTCTAACTCTTGTATCTTCGGAAATCCACGCGCTCAAACATACGGACAGACAGACAGACGAACATGGCTATATCAACTTTTCTCGTCACCCTGATGAAGAATATATATACTTTATGGGATCTCCTCGCCTTCTTCTGCCTGTTACATACTTTTAATAAAACCAATATACCCTGATTTCCCATTTTCAATTGGGTTCAGGGTATAAAAATAAATATACATGTATGGGTTAAATCGATTTGACAGTCTACAATGTTGAACAAATTTAAGACCGTTCCCACAATTCTAAGGCCGATGTCCAGAAGAACAATAAAGTGTAAATGTTGGACCCTACACTTACAGGCAGTAGCAATAGTTTCGCACACAGGAACATAAATGCTCATACATGTAACAATACACTGTAAATGTGTGTGTGCATGCTCATCGCGAAAAATTATTTTTATGCACAATAGTGATTTCATACCCTTCCCAAAAATAATCACGCAAACACTAAAATTTTGCATGAGCATGGCAAACCCTTTTAAGAGTTCGGTATACTCTTACTTAGAAGGGAAGAAATAGGATCGTCGCGAATCGCGACACGCGAACAAATGTCAATTTTTGTGGGCTGCTGTCTTGTGCGTGCATAGAGAGAGATAGAAAAAAGAGAGGGGAAGAATATGACCATACTGTTTGAGCACTTGAGGAGCAATGAATTCGTCGTATCATATTTTGACATCCCGAGCCAGTAGGGCGAAAGCCGAACTAATACGAAGTTGATTGGGTTCATGGTATAAAAAGAATGAGCTCAGACTTGGAGCGTATATCCAAAACATAACAAAAATAAAAATGTTACAAAATACACATGATTTAAAATACTCTGTTGAGCTACCGAGATTTGTTAATAAAATAAAGAAGATTAGTTAATAAAATAAAGAAACGGTATCATTTCATTGATTGGCTGCAGCAGTCCAGGAATCCTCACTCTATCGAAATTCTGTTTGATGTTCCGTAAGATGACATTGCAGTGCTTCTTGTTGACGAAGTCTAAGTGTGTTTGCCAACCTATGCAGCTTTTCATTTGTACCGTGCCATCAACTGCAATCAGCCGACGGATAACCAGTCCTTCCTAAACCTTCGACAAAGAAGGTAGGAGATAAGGTCGGTTAGAACTAGCGTTGTTATCAGGTTTGACAGGCTTGTGAACAATCACAAGTGCTGTCAACACTGCTGGAAAATACTGAGGCTTCATTATCGCATTAAAAACACCATAACGAGAATATCATTTTCTGGCAGCCTGTGCGGTATCAGATATTATAATGCTTGGTGACGGATGCCATCTCATCAAAGTTGAGCAGATTCTCTGGCAGGTTGTCGGTTTTAGTTGGAATTGGGCGTGCGCGGTAAACTTAATATCTTCATGCGATGCTAAGTTAAAAAAAAGCCTCCAAGTGAGTGGTAAGTGCCTCTGTTTGCTCTTCATCTAACCGATACCAACTATCCGACTTTCCGGATGGCTTGTCGTCTTAAATTTTTAGTGACTTTCCAGAGGTTAAATGTGGCGTCTTTATTCTCGACATATTTTCTAGCATGTCCACAAACATTTGCGTTTGCTTTCGAGCCAACTCCGACCTATGTGTGCTAGTCGCTCTGTTCCATTTGGATTTTTTTTATTGGGTGTAGTATTCGCTAGTAGATTTACCTTAGGCGGCGTTATTGCTGCAGTAGCTAACACAGATCCGAAGTAATTATTACAATTCGGCTTGGCGAGGGGCATGACAAGGGCGTGTCTTCTGTGCATACTTGGCAGTCTTGGGTGGTCCGGGTGCCCGGCTGGAGGATGGTTGAGTTGCACTTGCATGAATTTATTTCGGGCTGTATGTACCGCATACATATCTCGTCGTGTATCCCAAAATTTTGACATCTGACGCACTGTGTTTACTTTTGCTTCTTGCGAGCTTGTTCAATCGTTATCCGTCAGCCGTGTAGGTGATTCATTTTTTTTGTGGCTTGCTTTGTTGCAGCTTGCCGGAATATTTTTAAATATTTATTTTTTTGCTGTCTGTGCAGTAGATATTTGTGGCGTTGAATACAAAACTACAATCTCTTTTTTAATTGAGGTGTGTATGGCCTGTCTTTCTTTAGTTGGTATATCTTGAGCGTAGAGACGAATAGGACCCTCGGCGAAGGCCGAGTAGTAGCTCCTGCAGTACCTGGAGATATGTCAGCTTTTTGACGGTGAAAGAGTAGGAGTTAATTGGGTCTGTTCGGTATCAGCTGGGAATTGAGCTAATGCATCGTTGAACTTATCCTGGTGTTTACGAAGATTAACAGAACTCTCCCCATGGGGTGTTGATACGTTCAGTCGACATCGAATCATCATCAGAGTCACTGGTCAGACCCTCAAATTTGTTACGGTATATGCCTATTGCCTGACTTGGGCATGGTAGTGATGAATGAGCAACTTTTCTTAGGATTACTGCTAGTCAGGCAGTCGTTAGGGGAAAGCAGAATGCTTTTGCGTTTGGTGAGTTGCGGCTGAAGCTCCCAATGCTAGGAGTTTTGTTATCAGTAATCGTCGTCTGACTGCTAAAACTGTTTTCTATTGATGTAACTTCGTCATTGATCTGGATGTAAGTTCAGCAAGTGTGACACCTCTAAGATTCTTAATTTTATTAGTTTTCTTTATATTACAAATTGTCTAACTGTATGTATCTGTGTTATACACGCACGAGTTGTTTATTGTTTTGTACACAATCTGCACTGACACCACGCGTCGATGTCCTATAATAAATGTCTGCTTATAAGCACAGTGGCTTCATTCGCTTGAAAGAGCAATATACAACAGTAAATCGCAAAATTAAAACAAAGCACTTCGATTTCGTTCACTTCGAGTCTCTGCCGCGGAATAAGCAAGCAATCAACAGTTACAGTAAACAAAACTAAAACCTTACCAATTTAAAAGTGCTAAGAGAAGCGAAATAAGAAAAAATGTGAGTGAGATATTCATATTTCATTGAATACATGCACTTACCATACAACACATACACCGGACATGTAGAACAAACACCAAAATATGTGGGAAGGCACCAGTCAACTTCGTATTTGTTCGGTTTGGGCTCTACTGGCTCGGGCAGTCAAATATGATACAACGAATTCAGTGCGCTGCGAGTGCTCAACCGGAATGGTCATATTTATACTCTGTTCCCAAAGGGAAAAAAGTATATTGACTTTGTGCAATGTCCGTCTTGCTGTTCGTCCGTCTGTCCGTATGAACGCAATATTTTTTGATGCTATTAGTGCTAGTGACTTGAAATTTTAACCATATACTCATGTATGCTCCCGAATTATAAAGTGTACAAATTTTTCCGATCCGCCCACAAGGGGCATGGCAAATTAAAAAATGCATGTGCCTGTATGCCAGTAATCGTATTAATTAATGAACTAGATAGTTGCAATTTGGGATGTATACTCGCGGTGACAACCCAAGTTCAAAAAGCTATGGTGGATATATCTACGCCCATTGGGGACGTGGCAAATCGGGAGAACCTTTCTTCTACAGCTTTAAAGCTACAACGCTGAAATTTGTCTTGTGAGTTAAGTTATGATTCTAGATCGATCAAAAAGTTATATGTCCACGCCCATTGGGAGCGTGGCAAATCGGAATATATGAATATATGGTGATTTTTGAAATTGTGCTATATTTTGAACACTATTAACACTAGAGACTTGAAATTTGGCATGTATACTCGGGTTGACTAACCAAGATCAATAAGCTATTGTAGACATATCTACGCCCACAGGGGGCGTGGCAAAACGAAATAGCTTATATCTCTAACATTTTTAGAGCTAGAAGCTTCAAATGGATGGTTCAGTTACTAATAGCCTCCTCTATTGACGACCAAAAATAATTTTTCAGCCTCTTTGGGGGCGTGGCATATCGAAAAATACCCTGTAATTTTTTCATTTTTGGAGTGTAATCAACCAAATCTTTATCTTTATCATTATCATTATCATTATCATTATCATTATCATTATCATTATCATTATCATTATCATTATCATTATCATTATCATTATCATTATCATTATCATTATCATTATCATTATCTTTATCTTTATCTTTATCTTATCTTTATCTTTCTTTATCACACTACGCGTCATCAGGTTAGCGGCCCCTTTACACTATTTTTTTTTTTTCATTTTTTCCCTTTGCCTATTGCACGCATCTTCTTAGTTTTTGTTTTGATTTTGTTACCATCATATGTGATCTCTCTCATAGTGAAACAAAGCGCGGGGGAAAAACCGTTATGTTTTATGTTATGTTATGTTTATGTTTTATGCTCTATTCTGCTTTATTTTCGCCAAGAATGTGTGCATATCTTTTGCGTCATCAGATTAGCACCGCCAAATGCAATTTTAGTTATCTAGCTTATTTTGACAATTACAGCCACCAAATTTTTTGTGAAGGTAAATATATTCAATATGGGTAAGGGAAAACAGTATTATCTTTGGTTGAAAAATCAAAGATTGAGGCATACTTTGCATCTGGACTATCCAACCTTAAAATTGCTGAAAAAACGGGAAGACACAGAAAAACAATTGCCAATTTTCTTAAAAATAAGGAAAGCTATGGAAAAAACTAAAAAGGCGGCATAGAGCAGATAGAAAAGCAATACATCGGGAAACTTCGAATTCGCACAAATCGACCACCAAGATTACGGAAAACACAGAAGTTAAGGCAAGCTTATCAACGGTCCAAAGAGTAATCAAGAAAGCTAATTTCTTAAAGAGACTGAAATTAAAACAAGTAAGAAGGCTCTAGTCGAGACAGCTCGACTACGAGATACCCTGAACCCTGCAAAAAAATTAATATTCTTCTTCTTTACGCACGTATGAGCGCGCGCTCTGCTAACTGCGCAGTTGGGGGTGGGATGGGCTGTACTTTGAACGCTTATAACTCCGTTTCTAGATGGACTATCTTCATGAAACTTTCAGAATATATTAATAGCATTCAAATTTTGCGATTCGAATTAACTATAAATTTATAAATATAAATCATGTTTAAGTAAAACAAGTAAGAAGGCTCTAGTCGAGACGGCTCGACTACGAGATACCCTGAACCCTGCAAAAAAATTAATATTCTTCTTCTTTACGCACGTATAAGCGCGCGCTCTGCTAACCGAGCAGTTGCTGCCGACGGTTGGGGGTGGTATGGGCTGTACTTTGAACGCTTATAACTCCATTTCTAGATGGACTATCTTCATGAAACTTTCAGAATATATTAATAGCATTCAAATAAAAATAGCATTCTGATCCGTTTGCCAAATTACAAGTCTCTAGTAGTTGAAATACGTTTTTTTTCAAATTGAGGGCGAAGGGGGCGTGGCATCCAAAATCTGAAAATTACAAAATCTTCGTATCCATAATATCTATACAAATATACAAATTTGATGTGTAGAAGTTATGCTCGAAAAACGTAAAAAACGTAAACGAATTTTCGATTTCTTATCGATAATTAAGGAATGGGATGAGTTATCGAAAAAACAAAATAAACTTGTACTGCGTAACTAAGATACGAGTGTTCATGAAAAATTTCAGCTCTCTAGCTTTTGTAGTTTCAGAATTCTTGACGTTCATACGGACGGACGGACAGACGGACAGGGCTATATCAACTTATTTTTTTGTGCTGATCAAGAATATATATACTTTATGGGGTCTGCGACGTCTCCTTCTGCCTGTTACATACATTTTCACAAAAACATTATACCCTGAATTCCCATTTTCAATGGGTTCAGGGTATAATAAAAATATAAACGTTCATTTCATATGTTTGGGTTTAGTGGTTGAAAGTCTACAAGATCGAAGTAATCCAAAACAGTTCATATAATTCTAAGGTCAAGGTCCACAAAAACAACGAACTGCAAATGTTGAACCCTACAATTGCTACAGGCCGCAATAGTTTGGCACACAGCCATACATGTAGCACTGTAAATATATGTCTTCATGCTCATCGCGAAGAGTTATTGCTTATGCACATCAGCGCTTTCAGACCCTTCCAAAAAATAATCACGAAAACTCTAAAATTTTGCATGAGTATGGCAAACCTTTTTAAGAGTTCTGCATACTCTTAGGCTGATGTCAGAGTGGCCGCGATAAGCGATGCGATGCCATAAGCGATAATTATCGCAGCGATCTGCAAAGCGATGACATGACAGAGTAAAAGCTTTCCGCAAAAAGAGAGAAACATTGCGAGAGGCTGATTCGAACTGTAAATTTATTGCAATTGAAGTTGGAAGATATGGCAAACAAAGTGATGGTAGCACTTTTAATGAATTTTCTAAATTGCGTTCATACTTATTACTTGGAAACTTTCTTCAATTTATTTCCAATTTTTTTCAATTACCATCCGATTGTGGTAATTTTTGGATTTTTGGTCTCACAAAATTGAACGTGAAAAAATTTCACTGATTAAGTCCTATGATGGGACTTTTGCTAATGTTTGCATTTGCTTGATATGACAATTCAATTGCAATGGAATGAAAATACATAAAAATATAAAGCGTTTTAAAACAATACTGTTATTTAAGCTTGAATTGCGCAAAAGCATAATTCACCTAAAAACCAACGGTTATTTAAGCTCAGCAAATGTGTTATTACACACGTATAACCAAAGCGACATTAAGCGATTCAGAATCGCTTTATCGTTTCTCGCTTTACTCTTCGCTTTGGCTCTGACATGTATTAAGTGATTACATGTAAATTAGCATGCAGAGCTTTCTCGCTCATTGTCGCTCAATATTATCGCATCGCTTATCGCAGCCACTCTGACAACAGCCTTATTCAGAAGGGAAGATGGGATCGTAGAGAATTGCGATTCGCGGACTAATTTCAATTTTTGTGCGCTGTTGACTTGTGACTGCGTACTTATACATACATATATGTATATGTATGTGAGAGACATAGATAGAGTGATTGAGTAAGTGAGAAAGTCAGTGTAAGGAAAGAATAGCACATATGACCATAAATCCATTTCGTTCGAGCGCTGGCAGCGAACTCACTAACGAGTACTATATTGCTCAAGCCGAAACTACAGAGCCGACCAAATACGAAGATTATTAGGACATGAAGTCCAAATCTGGTGCATGGAAAAAATTTGTTCTACATGGCTAGGTTATGTGTTGTATGGTTAGTGATAATATCATAATCATTTCACCTCGAGCGTTTGGCCATAATTATCGATATTCGAACAAATATATGTATCTATATGTATTTAATTGGGAAGGAATGAAGCATGTATATGTATTTATATACATTTATTTTTCATTAATATTTACGATGAAGGTAAATATTAAAATTTTGGTTATTGTTATTTTGGAGATAATAGATGTTTTTATAATACTAAATCAAAACTTTTTGTTTTTATTAATATTTGACAATTAATGCAAATGTACAGAGAGTATGGTGACTTTAGTTGCACTCTGTATATATCTGTTCTTTCTAAGAGTTTCTTATGTCAAGCGAATTGACACTTTGGGCCGCAAAGTAATTTGCTTTTAATACTTAACTAGTGTTTTTCAATTTTCTACTTTTAATATATAGACTTTCATTATTTAACAAAATATATTTGAAGATATGGATTACGTTTGGATAGACAAGAGTCGCTATGACAATGCGGAAAAACTATATCATGAATCGTTATATAAAGTAAGTACATTCATACATATACTAATGATATGTATGTACATATGGATTTATATATATTCATATTGATTCAGTAAAAACTTCGATAGAACTATTTACGTAGTACTCAAATATTTGTATTCAATCATTAAAGTAATCACACACATATATTCATACAATATTTGAATCCACAAAGTACACATTTTATAAATAAATAGAGCTTTGGTATATATTTTTCAACTTTTTTTTAAGTGTTTAAAAAAACGAAATAAAAATAATGCGTGTGATATATGTATTTACATACATATGTTCATGCACATATATTCACATATTTTCACATAATTGGGATATTTGCCAACATAAAATTCATTTTATTAACTTATTTTAATAAAATATACAATGTACAGAAAACTTAGGGTATTTATGTAATAATGTATGTTTAGTATGAGTTCCTTTTGTACTGCAAGTACATAATTTAGTTTTTCGGCGATTTTAAAATATTGCTTCCTGTGGTAATTTTAGTTCCCAGCATTTGCAGTTTGTTGGCCTGGATCTCAACCTTAGAATTGTGTATATGGTCTTATTTCAAACCCACTTAACCCATACATTTGACATTAATTTTTATATTTTTATTTTACTTACATACGTTTTATAAATGTACATATATGAATTAATTTAGTAGTGATTGCCCCATAATCATTTTAGAATCGCAAAATTCTAGTTTTGCACTAACTAATAACGAATACATCGAGTAGGGGCTATAAACTACTTAAGAGGATCAGGAAATTGATATATACATATTATTATTTATATATTATATTATAATATGACTATTGCAGGACAATCTGAATTGCGCTGTCAACAAAAGTAGAGTTTCGTACACAGGCACATAAAAGCTTGTGCCCCCATACATATACATACATAGATACATACCTTCATATATGTATATTTAGAGAGAACCGATCAGAAAGCAGCAATTGTAGGACAGCAAGAGTTAGAGAGAGAGGAAACAAAGTTATAACTAAAGCATTTTGAGTGATGGCCCAAATATAGAACATGTAGGCCGATCGTTAGAGTCAAAAAAGTTTGGTCTAGTTGTCCTGCCTATGTACATTTGTGTTGTATGGTTAGTGATAGAGCCTAAGGAGGTCCCGTTTGTCCAATTTCGGAGGCCATTTACCTAATTTACTTTAAAGTGTCAAGATATTAAAATTTTGTTGCGGTGGCTGATTACCAGCTCCATAGACCGCCATACCGTCCCATACGGAGATGCCTCCTCCCCTTTCA
This sequence comes from Drosophila stalkeri, assembly GCA_035047405.1. Lineage (NCBI taxonomy): Eukaryota > Metazoa > Arthropoda > Insecta > Diptera > Drosophilidae > Drosophila > Drosophila stalkeri. The sequence goes on along the minus strand of JAWNPR010000039.1, from coordinate 33,644,663 downwards.
ATTTTCGTTTTACAATTCAATAAACAATGGACCAAAAAAGTATTGGCACACCAAGAATTATAAAGTTTAAGCACCTATAACATTTGGGGATTTCAGGAATTCAAAAATGTGATTATGTTCATTAACATATTTTTGTTCTATTAATAAACAAGTAAGAAGGCTCTAGTCGAGACGGCTCTACTACGAGATACCCTGAACCCTGCCAAAAAATTAATATTCTTCTTCTTTACGCACGTATAAGGGCGCGCTCTGCTAACCGCGCAGTTGCTGCCGACGTTTGGGGGTGGGATGGGCTGTACTTTGAACGCTTATAACTCCATTTCTAGATAAACTATCTTCATGAAACTTTCAAAATATATTAATAGCGTTCAAATTTGTCCGCGTGGCATCTAAAATCTGAAAATTACATAATCTGCGTATCCATAATATCTATCTAAATATACAAATTTGAAGTCTCTAGCTAAAACGGTGTAGAAGTTATGCTCGAAAAACCTAAAAAACGTAAACGAATTTTCGAGTTTTTATCGATAATTAAGGAATGGGATGAGTTATCGAAAAAACAAAATAAACTTGTACTGCGTAACTAAGATACGAGTGTTCATGTAAAATTTCAGCTCTCTAGCTTTTGTAGTTTCCGAAATCTCGACGTTCATACGGACGGACGGACATACGGACGGACGGACGGACAGACGGACAGGGCTATATCAACTTATTTTTTTGTGCTGATCAAGAATATATATACTTTATGGGGTCTGCGACGTCTCCTTCTGCCTGTTACATACATTTTCACAAAAACATTCCCATTCCCATTCCCATTTTCAATGGGTTCAGGGTATAATAAAGCAATTAAAATAGTAATGCAAATGCAAGCAACGCTGGCAACGCAAATTAATTTTTCTATACGTGTGCACATATACACACAAAACAGCTTGGGCTGTTTTCTATGTTGCCATCCATGCAGATTCTTAGAATCAGAATTGTTTTTGAATTGTGTTTAGCATTGTCTTTGAATTGTATTTGTATTTTCAGCCTTTGCTTTAGTTTTTTTTTTCTATTTCGTATAGAAATAGCAGTGAATTTCATTCGTTTCCGCTACTGCGATTTTAAGTTGTGCCGTGGTGTAGATGGCTAGACAGATGCATGTGATGTTAGATTATAGTGAGTTCTAATCCCGCCGATGTTAAGTGTTAAAAAATGTATTTTAAAGTCATACAGTTTTGTTTGACATATAGATCTGATAGTTTGGTTACGAAACAGAATTATTAATCAAATAAGTTCTCGCAGCTAAGCAAACGTGGCAGAGCAAGCGAGACAGCGAGTCAGCAAAACGCCTGCAATGCATACACACATGCATGCGTACAAGCGTAGATCATCGTGTGTGTGCATGTGTACCTTGTTATGCGTGCAGAAACGAAACGAATAATTCTTGGAATATTATTCGTTTGAAGAGTGGTTCAGGGGATTTCGTAGTCGAGCAGTCTCGACTACAGCTTTCTTACTTGTTTTGTTTTAATTTATGCTTCTAGTATGCACAAACGCTTGAAAATATTGGTCCACTGTAAGTACGCTACGTAAGTAGCACAGTGTTATCGATTTAGAGCCCTATCAAAAGTTTGATATGGATAGTACACCTGTACACACAAGACGAGTGTGAGTGCATGTTTTATTTGTTGTGCAAGCGGAAGAGAAGCGAAAAATTATTGCAATATAAGTTCTTCGATTAGCTCAGGGAATCCCGTGATCGATTAGTGTAGAGATTTTGTAATTTTCGTATTTATGATACCATACCTTCTTCGCCTCAAAGTTGTAAAATAAAAAGTATTTCAAATACTAGAGACTTGAAATTTGACAATAGACACGTGAATGCTTATCTTACGTTCTGAAAGTTTGCTGAAGATGGTTCATCTATAAATGGATTTATGGGCTATAACCCAACAGCATCCCAAGTTGCTGCTTCATCAACATCAACGCGCGCTTATGTGTAAAGAAGAAGAATGTTCTTTGTAGGGTTCAGGGTACCTCCTAGGCAATCTTAACTAGAGCACTCTTATTTATTCGATATATTATGTATGCTTTATATTTTGCAAAATGCTTAAAATTTGTAAATATATATAGTATAATAATAATAAGTATATAGCATATGATTGACTTGTAATTTTTTATAAAATATCAACCTTCAAGAATATTCCTGTATTCCGGCATATGTATGTTAATAGAGGTTCAAATGTGGTGGAATTGTTTCTAAATATTTAGTAGTTACTAACACCCATTGAAAATGGGAAATCAGGATACAATGGTTTGTTGAATGTATGTAACAGGCAGAAGGAGGCATGGCCGACCCCTTAAAGTATATGTATTCTTGATCAGCGCGAAAAAATAAGTCGATTTAGCCATCTGTTTTTCCGTCCGTCCGTATGTTTGAACCCGTCGATTTCCAAAGATATAAGTGCTAGAGATTCGCTCCTTTTGAGTTAGGTTCGAATATTGTACGCGCAGTACGAGATTGTTTCAGAAATTCGAAAACTTGTTTTGTTCCAAAATTATCGAAAAAACAAAGGTATTTTAACAAATTGTATCTCGGTCATCTTTAGAGCTAGAGTCTTCAAGTTTTTTTTATACTCTGTTCCCAAACGGAAAAAGAGTATATTGACTTTGTGTAATGGCCGTCTTGCTGTTCGTCCGTCTGTTCCTCTGTCTGTATGAACGCAATATTTTTCTGCGCTATTAGAGCTAGATACTTGAAATTTTAACCATATACTCATGTATGCTCCCGAATTATATAGTGTACAAATTTTCCCGATCCGCCCACAAGGGGCATGGCAAATTAGAAAATGCATGTGCCTGTATGCCAGTAATCGTACTAATTGATGAACTAGATAGTTGCAATTTGGAATGTATACTCGCGGTGACAACCCAAGTTCAAAAAGCTATGGTGGATATATCTACGCCCTTTGGGGGCGTCGCAAATTGGGAAAAACGTATCTTCTACAGCTTTAAAGCGAAAATGTTGACATTTGGCATGTGAGTTAAGGTTATGATTCTATGAAGGTCGATTAAAAATTTTATTTTTCTACGCCCGTTGGGGGCGTGGCAAATCGGACCTGAATATATGGTGATTTATATTTTGAACACTATTAACACTAGATACTTGAAATGGCATGTATACTCGGGATGACTACTCAATATCAGTAAGCTATGGTAGATACATCTACGCCCACAGGGGGCGTGGCAAACCGCAAAAGTTTATATCTCCTACATTTTTTGAGCTAGAAGCTTCAAAATTAGATGGTTCAGTTACTAATTGCCTCTTTTATTGATGACTAAAACATAATTTGTTAGCTTCTTTGGGGGTGTGTCGTATCGAAAAATACTCATTTTCGCATTTTTGGAGTGTAAGCAACCAAATTTTGCAATTATGGTACCCTCGGCTCTTTCTATCATGAACTGGCAAAAAATTATGAGGGTACGCCCACTTGTGACCAACTGCATAATTCATGCTTACAAATAGCTTAGTAATTGCTAAGATGGCAGAAAGCATTTTAACATTTAAATTAAATTATTAATGAATTAAAAAAAGTAATATTTATAAGTTTTCGATTAAAAAACAAAAAGTTTGCAGCGGGATTTGAACGTAGGCCAGTTTACAATAGCGTGTAATTGTTAGCTAAACCTAAATAAGTTCACTGCTACACAACACACAATTCAATCGCAATTCATAGAATATTATAGCATGCAGCCTTTGTATGTATGCATAGAAAATCAATTAATTTGCTCGCACAACAGTTTGTTGCTTGCAATGTACGTTTGCTAATTGTGGAATATTTCGTTTATTAAATGTTTATTTTATAAATAAAATGCACATAACTGCAAATTTCTTACTTTTTTAACTACGAAAGCTAAAGATCTGGTATCAGACATTGTATGTATTCTCGTGCATAACATATGCTTTGCGAGTTCATTTTATTTTTGATAGCTCATCTCATTTCATATGTCATTCCTTACATTTGGAATACCGCGCACCCTTCGCCCATCATTTGCAAAGAAGTATTTCAAATAGTAGAGAATTAAGACACATTTATATGCTATTATTACTTACTAAAAGTTTCATGACGGTATTCCATTTTGAAGTGGACTTATAAGCGTAAAAAATGTAATACTGCACCCCAAATCGCTGCGTCAACTTCGTAGTTAGCATAGCGCCTGCTGTATGCGCATGCGTACGTATATGTGTATTTGTTAGCGTGCATGTCTTGCCTGTTACGCATGCATTAACAAAGAAGAATCTCAGTTCTTTGAAAGTTCTTCTAGTCGAGCAGTCTTGACTGGAGCACTCTTACTTGTTATATTTTTCATGCAGCAAATATGTTTAATTTTTTTTCAGGCTAGCAAGTCGAAGAATTGCAGCCTATTAGCTTCTGAGATCGCAAAAGCAAGAGAGCACATTCAGAGCTCATTGGAAAAGGTAATGTATAAATGTATATAGTAAACTTACCTATTCCATGATTAAAATATAACATATAAAAGCAACTCTACTTCCAAAATTCCAGCATACAACATTAAACAACTAACAATTAATTTAAAATTAAATTCGGACGTTACCGACTGCAGAAGACTCATTCACGGCCCCAACGTTGTAATATTTAATTTCTATTTTAATAAACGAAATATTTGGGTAATTAGCAAACACATTAGTAATCAGCACGCGCGTATAGGATACATACATACAGATGTATGTAAGTATGCACACATTCAGAGTAGATTCCATGCATTTAGGCAAAAGTCTGTATTCCAGCGTATTCTGAGAATTTCGAATGAATTTTTCACCCGTTACTTTAGTTTTTTTTTCGGAAGGTGCTATAGCAGTAACTTATTTAGCTTACCTATCGCGCTCTAAATCTGCGGTCCGCGGGTTGTTAGGCTCGAGTCCCACCGTATGTCTTTTTTTTCCACAGAAGCGATTTTAAAATAACTAGGTTCCAATCCCGTAGAAAACTTTTTTTTTTTGCTGCCACCTTAGCAATTGCTCATAAGTTATTTGTCTGCACACGAACATAAATTATACAGTTTGTTGATTTGCCACGCCCCCAGTGGCCGTAGGACCACTGTGGCCAGTGGCCAGTTCTTAGAATGAGTCGAGGGTAACATAACTTGATATGCCACGCCCCTAAAGATTTGGGTCTTCAATAAGTAGGTCATAGGTAATTGATCAAAGTTTGAATTTTCTAGCTCTAAAACTGTAGGAGATATAAACTCTTTTGGTTTGCCACGCCCCCTGTTATCGTAGATATATCGACCATAGCTTTTAGAGCTTGGGTTGTCAACTCGAGAATACAAGCCAAATTTATCTAGTGTCAATAGTATCCAAAATATTGGTCCGATTTTCCATGCCCCCAGTGGGCGGAGATATATAAGTTTTTCATTTATCTTTATAGTATCATAATATTAAAGCTGTAGAAGATTCTCCCCCAACGGGCAGAGATGTATCCGCCATATGTTTTTGAACTTGGGGTGTCACTGTGAGTATGCATTCCAAATTGGAATTCTCTATGTCATCAGCTAATATGATTACGATTTGCCACACCCCTAGTGGGCGGATCGGGAAATTTGTACACTTTATAATACGGGAAAATATATGAGTATGTGGTCCAAATTTCAAGTCTCTAATAGCGCCGAATATTGCATTCATATGGACAGACGGACGGACACAAAACTAATATACTCATTTCACTTCGTGAATGAGTCTAAAACTCATTTTATATACAATGGTTTAGTTAAAACGAATATATTATAATGAATTATAAGCCAACACGAGAAAAACCGGAATTGCCTTTTTGAATGGTTATAAAAAATAAGTAAGAAGTATGGGCTTCATTTTGAGCGCTTATAAATCGAGTATTTTCATGAAACTTTCAGAATGTAATAATAGCACATAAATATGTATATTTGTCAAAATTATATTATACTACCATACAATACGTTTTTTGAAAGTATGGAGCGAAGGTGCCTGGTATCCCGAATCTAAATTTACAAAATAATAACTATAAATATAAATATAAATTTACGTTTTGATTCATTTTTGATTATAAGTAAATGGGAAGTCATCGAATAAATAAAATAAATTCGTACTATTATTTAGTAGTAGTAAGATTTCAACGCTCTAGCTTTTATAGTTTTCAGGGCTATATCACATTGTCAGCACCTCGTGTTGATAAAAAAATATATATACATACTTTATGGAGTCTGCTTCTCCTCCAACATACATTTTCACAAAAACAACATACCCTGATATGGGTATATTTATTACGTGTGCACCAAAAAGCGTAGAATTCTTGGAATATCAATTCTTTGAAGAATTCAAAGAACAGGGTATCTCATGTCGAGCATTTCTCCTACTTGTTTTCGAATGCTAGCCTATTAATTACTTCCTTTTTTTTATCGGAAAGTTCTTAAATTATAATTTCATTTATATTTTTATACCAATTATAAAATGCTTCATGCCATTAAATTAATTACTACTAAACTTTTTATATAAACACGCATATGAATAATTGCGAATTACCATACACCGCCCAGTTGTGCAGTTCTTAGAAGGAGCCTACGATTATCATGTGATGGCCATTATTTTGCTTCGAATTGCGATTTTATCGCAAATCAATTAATTGACTAAGAACACTAACCATACAACACACAACTAGACATGTAGAAAAAATTTTTTCCACACATCAGATTTGGACTTCATGTCCTAATAATCTTCGTATTTGCTCGGCTCTGTAGTTCAATTCGATCAATATAGTATTCGTTAGTCAGTTTGCTGCCAGCGCTTGAAAGAAATGGTTCTAAATTATATGAAGCACTACTGCGTACTATTTTTTCTTTATTCTCTTTCTCTCTCTCTATTTGACTCACCCACTCTATGTTCCCTATGCTCTCTCAAACGTACATGTATGTATTTATGAATCTATATGTACGGCCAGTCAACAGCGTACAAAATTTTAAATTTGTTCGTGAGTTGCAAATCGAGACGATCCCATTTCTTACCTCCTGAGTGAAGAGTATGCTGAACTTTTGAAAGCGCTTGCCATGCTCATGCAAAATATTAAGATTTTTATTATTATTTGTATGTAGGGTATAAAAACGTTAATGCGCGTGAAGATTATGCTTTAACGATGAGCATGCACACAAACATTGTTAAGTCTAATATTTGCAGTTACATATCTTTAGAGAAAGGTCTACTGAGAGGCGTAGGTAGCAAGAGTTGATTTTTACACATAAATGCATATACATGTAGCAAGCTACTGTAATTGTGTGAAATATGTACATTCATATATGAGTGTTCAGAGTATGAGAACATTGGCGTGTGCCTGCCACGGGCGTTTAAATATATGAACGATTTCAGTTAGATCTCTTCTGAGTGATGAGTATGGCGAATTCTTAAAAACATTTGCCATGCTCATGCAATATGTAGGCGTTTTCATGATTATTTGTAGAAAGGGTATAAAAGCGTTGTGGCGCTTGAAGATATGATTTCGATAATCGGCCGTTACAGTTATTTTTCATACCAACTGTTTACTTGGTACCACTTTTAGCCGTAGTTATATCAACTTATTTTTTGTGCTGATCAAGAATATATATACTTTATGGGGTCTGCGACGTCTCCTTCTGCCTGTTACATACATTTTCACAAAACCATTATACCCTGAATTCCCATTTTCAATGGGTTCAGAGTACACAAATTTCGATAACTTGTTTCTACTGAACGCTATAAATGGTCAAACTTTAAAAACAAATATTTTCTTGAGTGTACGCTGAGTTATGAGAGCAAGTGTACATATCATCAGCATAGTCTTAAAGTTTTATTACGAAAGTCCATCTACAAGAAGTTTTATTTATCAAATAAGATCCCAAATAGAATTGCGTATGTGAATGTGTGTGTGGATACTTAAGACTAAACCTGTGAATATATAAGAATTAGAGATGTCACACAATAGGGCCTCTTATTACTAATTTTAGGAGCTGGTTTAATTCTAGTTATCCTATTAAAATGAGATCTAATTTCAAATAAAATTGATTGTATCCTCTTATAATAATAATATAAGTATTTTTTAAAGTATATGACTTTTTTTTTGTTTACAGATTGATGACATTACAGTTGAATCCTCTTCAAGTTTGGAAATTTTAGGAAGACTTGCAGCGTTGGAGGCTGAAAACAAGGAAATTAGAAATATTGTGTCCAATTTTTCTCAATTGTATAACGATATTTTGAAACGCATTTCAAAAATCGAAAATTACAGAGTTTCAAATTAGGCAATATAAAAAGCTTTCGAAAAAGTATGTATGTTATGTATAAATGAACAACGATTAGCAAAATATTATAATGTACGCAAAATTGCGTGAATTATTGCCAACTCCAGCAAGTACTTGATGTTTAGTTGTGAAACAAGAAAATGTAAGCAATGGTTTCTTTTAATAATACCAAATAATATTTGGTCCATTAATAGTTTACAAGAAATGATAAACTTTTTCAGTGTTAACATTGCTTTCTTAAAACAAATTATAATCTTAATAAAGAAAAAGCTTATATAATTTTTATTAATGAAATGTGTTTATATTAAATATTGTATGGGTATAAAGTGCTCCCGGACACTATCAACTTCCAACGAACGGGCCAGAGCCGCGTTCCCACTACCGTCAATTCGCTTATTGCGCTTCTTAATTTTTCCTTTTGTTACTTCTATTATTGCGCGTCTATTCACTCAAGATCTTTAGCTCTTATTTCACGCGTCTGTTCGTTTTCGCATTCGGCCAAAGACTCAGTCATGCGTTCAAGCTGATCATTTCTTTCGCCGTGCAATTCCCATCGGCATGGGCAATACCACTTTACCACGGCGTGTGCTCTCTGCTCTCTTTACAGCTTTCAAAACACCGGGCAAGGTTGCATTGCCGATCGTCGGGATTGCGTGCGCTCAGTTCACAATTTAGATACTCCTCGATAAATGTAGAACAATTACATACTAACAATTCATTCATATTAAATATGAACCTGTTTACTACTACTATTAAAACTATTGATGCTATGAAACTTATTGACTAACAATTGTAAATTAATATTCATTCATATTGCTTATAAGCTATGAAACTTATATAATAAACAATTGTAAATTCATATTCATTCACATTCCTTATAAGCTACAAATCCTATTCACTAACAATCTTTTATCAACTGTGAGGTGGTTCAGCAGTGAGTTGCCTCATACAACTAGCCATGCTATGTATGTAGGCCAAATATTCTATTAAGAAGATTCATGAATATAAGTTGAGAAGTCCCATTGTTACTTAGCTGACAGTAAACTTCGAAATTGAACGGTATTTTTAAACTTTGAGAGAGAGCTGAAATTTTACATGAATACTCGTATCTTAGTTACGCAGTACAAGTTTATTTTGTTTTTTTCGATAACTCATCCCATTCCTTAATTATCGATAAGAAATCGAAAATTCGTTTACGTTTTTTAGGTTTTTCAATCATAACTTCTACACCGTTTTAGCTAGAGACTTCAAATTTGTATATTTATATAGATATTATGGATACGCAGATTTTGTAATTTTCAGATTTTGGATGCCACGCCCCCTTCGCCCTCAATTTGAAAAAAAAAACGTATTTCAACTACTGGAGACTTGTAATTTGGCAAACGGACAGCTTTGAATGCTATTAATATATTCTGAAAGTTTCATGAAGATAGTCCATCTAGAAATGTTGTTATAAGCGTTCAAAGTACAGCCCAACCCACCCCCAACCGTCGGCAGCAACTGCGCGGTTAGCAGAGCGCGCGCTTATACGTGCGTAAAGAAGAAGAATATTAATTTTTTGCAGGGTTCAGGGTATCTCGTAGTAGAGCCGTCTCGACTAGAGCCTTCTTACTTGTTTTACTTAAACATGATTTTATTTATAAATTTGTAGTTAATTCGAATCGCAAAATCCTAGTTTTACTCTAACCAATAACGAAAGTATCGTCTAACGGTATATATCAAGAAATTCTGAATACTGCGCGTCATCAGGTTAGGGCCCCCCTTTACATTCACCGTTCATCCTCAATAAAATATAAACCATCAGAGCTGCTTCCCGGACTCATACACTCCTGACCAACCATCCCCAGACGTTTTCAATGATGTTAAGGTCGGGTGAATATGGTGGCCACTCCATGAGATTAACTTTTTGACCCTGAGTCCATGACTTCACGGATCGAGCGGTGTGAATTGGAGCATTATCATGCTGGAAAGTCCATTGCAGGTTTTGGAAATGCGGAAAAGCCGTTTTCAACACGGTGTTGTAGTCATGTGCGATGTCAAAAATTGAACCTCGCAAGTGCCCCCACCCGACTATGCGACCGATCCAAGTGATGTTTTTCTTTGCGTATATCATGGAAACAATAATTATAACCATCAGCTACTTCCAAATAAAATTTTTTTTATCTGAAAAGACATCATATCGCCATTGGGTAGACGCATTTGTTTTCTCAGCATAGGGAGTGGTATTATTATACCCTGAACCCATTGAAAATGGGAAATCAGGTTTTGTTAAATGTATGTAACAGGGAGAAGGAGGCGTGGCAGACCCCATAAAGTATATATATTCTTGATCAGGGTGACGAGAAAAGTTGATATAGCCATGTCCGTCTGTCCGTCTGTCCGTCTGTCCGTATGTTTGAACGCAAGGATATCCGAAGATACAAAAGCTAGAGACTTTATTCTTTTTGTGTTAGGTTCGTATATTGCACGCGCAGTAGATAACTCGATATATTTCCAGAGTTATCGATATATCAATTTATCGAGAATAAGTTATAAAATTATATCTCGCTCATCTTTAGAGTTAGAGTCTCCAAGTCTTCTACATTTATATAGATATTAATTTAATACAATTTCGGTTTTTGGCAGATTTTGGATTCCGGTCCCCAATTCATCTCCACACCCCCAAATGTGTAAAAAATGTATTTCAAATACTAGAGACATACAGTTTGGTTTGGTTTATAGATATGATTGTCATGATCATAATCTGAACGTGTGATTACAAATGTCCATCTAGAAACAGAGTTATTAATCATAGAAGTTGTCGCAACGCAACCCACGTGGCAGAGCAAGCTAGGCAGCGCGTCAGCAAGACGCCTGCAATGCGTACATACATACATATACATATGTATGTATGTATACGTGCAAGCGTAGATCAGCGTGTGGCTGAGTGCATATTTGTACATGTAAAGCTAATTGTAAAAGAGTTCAGATTTTTTTAAAATCGTAAAATGTTCAATAGAATATCTAGATCATATGCTGAAACTTTTAATACAATTCCTTAAATACGTTCATATTTATTAAACGAAATAAAGCAATTAAAATCGCAATGCAAATGCAAGCAACGTTGGCAACGCAAAGCAATTTTCCTATGCGTGTGCACATATACACACAAAACAGCTTGGGCTGTTTTCTATGTTGCCATCCATGCAGATTCTTAGAATCAGAATTGTCTTTGAATTGTGTTTAGCATTGTCTTTGAATTGTATTTGTATTTTCAGCCTCTGCTTTAGTTTTTGTTTTGTTTCCTATATGACGTATAGCACTGAATTTCATTCGTTTTCGCTATTGCGAGTTTAAGATGTGCCGTGGTGTAGATGGCTAGACTGTTGCATGTAATGTTAGATCATCGCGAGTTCTACAACACCGATGTTAAGTCTTATGTCCATTGACAAGTTCTAAGTCCATAATAATTTTTTTTTTTTTTTATATAGATATACATAGATACTAATTTAATACAATATCGGTTTTTGTCAGATTTTGGATCCCGGTCCCCAATTCACCTCAAAATGTGTTAAAACACTTATTTTAAAGTCATACAGTTTGGTTTGACATATAGACCTGACAGTTTGATTACGAAACAGAATTATGAATCAAATAAGTTTTCGCAGCTTAACAAACGTGACAGAGCAAGCGAGACAGCGAGTCAGCAAGACGCCTGCAATGCATACACACATGCATGCGTACAAGCGTAGATCAGCGTGTGTATGCATGTGTACTTTGCTATGCGTGCAGAAACGAATCGAATAATTCTTAGAATATTATTCTTCCTAAGAGGGGTTCGGGGGATTTCGTAGTCGAGCTCTCTCGACTACAGCTTTCTTACTTGTTTTTTATTTATTTATTTTTATACCCTGAACCCATTGAAAATGGGAATTCAGGGTATAATGTTTTTGTGAAAATGTATGTAACAGGCAGAAGGAGACGTCGCAGACCCCATAAAGTATATATATTCTTGATCAGCACAAAAAAATAAGTTGATATAGCCCTGTCCGTCTGTCCGTCCGTCCGTATGAACGTCGAGATTTCGGAAACTACAAAAGCTAGAGAGCTGAAATTTTACATGAATACTCGTATCTTAGTTACGCAGTACAAGTTTATTTTGTTTTTTCGATAACTCATCCCATTCCTTAATTATCGATAAGAAATCGAAAATTCGTTTACGTTTTTTAGATTTTTCGAGCATAACTTCTACACCGTTTTAGCTAGAGACTTCAAATTTGTATATTTAGATAAATATTATGGATACGCAGATTTTGTAATTTTCAGATTTTGGATGCCACACCCCCTTCGCCCTCAATTTGAAAAAAACGTATTTCAACAACTAGAGATTTGTGATTTAGCAAACGGACAAATTTTAATGCTATTAATATATTCTGAAAGTTTCATGAAGATAGTCCATCTAGAAATGGAGTTATAAGCGTTCAAAGTACAGCCCATCCCACCCCCAAACGTCGGCAGCAACTGCGCGGTTAGCAGAGCGCGCCCTTATACGTGCGTAAAGAAGAAGAATATTAATTTTTTTGCAGGGTTCAGGGTATCTCGTAGTAGAGCCGTCTCGACTAGAGCCTTCTTACTTATTATACCCTGAACCCATTGAAAATGGGAATTCAGGGTATAATGTTTTTGTGAAAATGTATGTAACAGGCAGAAGGAGACGTCGCAGACCCCATAAAGTATATATATTCTTGATCAGCACAAAAAAATAAGTTGATATAGCCCTGTCCGTCTGTCCGTCCGTCCGTCTGTCCGTCCGTCCGTCCGTCCGTCCGTCCGTCCGTCCGTATGAACGTCGAGATTTCGGAAACTACAAAAGCTAGAGAGCTGAAATTTTACACGAACACTCGTATCTTAGTTACGCAGTACAAGTTTATTTTGTTTTTTCGATAACTCATCCCGTTCCTAATTATCGATAAGAAATCGAAAATTCGTTTACGTTTTTTAGGGTTTTCGAGCATAACTTCTACACCGTTTTAGCTAGAGACTTCAAATTGTATATTTAGATAGATATTATGGATACGCAGATTTTGTAATTTTCAGATTTTGGATGCCACGCCCCCTTCGCCCCCAATTTGAAAAAGACGTATTTCAAATACTAGAGACTTGTAATTTGGCAAATGGACAAATTTGAATGCAATTAATATATTCTGAAAGTTTCATGAAGATAGTCCATCTAGAAACGGAGTTATAAGCGTTCAAAGTACAACCCATCCCACCCCCAACCGCCGGCAGCAACTGCGCGGTTAGCAGAGCGCGCGCTATACGTGCGTAAAGAAGAAGAATATTAATTTTTTTGCAGGGTTCAGGGTATCTCGTAGTCGAGCCGTCTCGACTAGAGCCTTCTTACTTGTTTTAATATTGTAGTTGTCTGAATTAATTTTTAGAAGCGATATTACCGTACCAGTGTCTATTAAAAATGTGAGAGTTTTGTACTAGTTGAATGGTTAATGAAATTAACAAAAATGTTAAGACTAAAGTTGATTAAGTATTTGTATTTACTGTGTATTTCTGAAAGAGTTTACCTACTAATTACCATTATTTCCTCGGTTATTATTGTTGTAGTTGTTATTTTTACCACGATTATAACCTTGGCCTCCTCTATTATTGTTGTTGCTCCTCTTCGGTAATACAGGACAGTATTATCTTGATCTGTTATTTCCGTACAACTGTTCACAAATTTGGATGCTGTTCATTCATGTTTTTGAATGTGCCTGCTTGCATGATAAGTTTAACGCTATCACATGTGCAGTTTTGTGTCATTGCTTTTACACCTATATTTGTTGTGTATTTGGTTGCAAGTGCATGGCTTAATCCTTCGCCTATATAGGCTCCTTCAAGGGCCTTTGCCAGTTTTTCCACCTCTTGAGTGTATTGGTTAGTTTTATTTCTTTGTTGAAGATTAAGAAGCTTAGCGGATAGTACTTCCAACTGATTCTCCTTTTACTTCTTTTGACAGCTGATTAATGATATCATTAATTGTGTTTTCGTTACTGATCAAATTTCTTGTATGGCCTCTTAATTTTGTTTTAATGAGGCTCACGGCAATTTGCTCATGTGGGCCTTTGAAATCAATGGATTTAAAGAATCTAGAAAACTTTGTAGATTTTAAGAATTTCCATCGAACTCTGGTTTAGAGATGTTGCTAGTCTGTTAAATTCTACTTTTGTTTGGGCCATGTTTATATTTGTTTCTACAAGTAAATCAATATTTGTATCAATGGTGCCTTCGTTGGCAATCATTGGTTTTGATTCAATCAATCCTTTGAATTGATCCGGGTCAAATTTAATTGGAAATTAAATGTTTTTAGAAATTTGTAATCTTATAATGGGCCTAGTACTTATGCTTTCTAGTCTTGTAACTAGTGAACGCAATATTTTGGTGCACTGAGAATTATGCTCAGTTGTGAGTTTATGCTTTATGGTAGCGACTAATTCACTTATAATATTGTATTCTGATACAAGAATTGTTATATGGTGAATTAGTGTTTGGACTCATATTGTTGTATCTTTATTAATACATTTATACGATTTCTCAAAACTATCTTTACGTATATTTATTCTATTTGCTAACTGATGCCATTCCATTTTTCATTGACATTTTATCTGTGCAAACGAAGTAACCATATAGTTGCTATATCTATATTGGATGAACTTGTCTAATAAACTTGACTTTGACATATGGCAATGTAATTAATACTTTTGCCTTTTATGCTGTATCGCAGTTTATCAATGGACTAACAAGTTCGTTATACGTTTCTATATATTCATTCTCGAATTGAGTTATGGATATATATTCTTTGTGCGTATGGAGAATTCTAAGAGCATTCAGCGAAAGTTCGGGCAATTAATGTGGATCTGATCTATTTTTCCTTTCATATCTAAATTGTTTGCCCTGCTCATATACTTTTTCTTAATTATTTTATTATGCTTTATGCACTCTATAGTGCAAGTAGTATTATAAGTATATATTATTAATAAAAGTACCCACAGCGTCACTGATGATGAAAAACTGGCACAAGCTAGTTCAGAGGCAGCTTTCAAGTGTCATTGCTAGCCTCCACATTCAACTAGATTCAACTACAAAAGAACAATGTATTCAAGTTCAAATAGTAATTAATTTAACAAAAACATGTAAGAAAGCTGTAGTCGAGACTGCTCGACTACGAAATCCCCTGAACCCTTCTTCGAACGAATAATATTCCACGAATTATTCGATTCGTTTCTGCACGCATAACAAAGTACACATGCACACACACGCTGATCTACGCTTGTACGCATGCGTGTGTATTAATTGCAGGCGTCTTGCTGACTCATTGTGTCGCTTACTCTACCACGTGTCTTATGCTGCGCGAACTTATTTGATTAATAATTCTGTTTCGTAATCAAACTTTCAGATATACATATATGCCAAACCAAACTGTATGACTCTAGAATTTAAAATACATTTTTGCACATTTGAGGGTGCAAACCGAAATTGTATTAAATTAGTATCTATGTATATCTATATAAAACAAGTAAGAAGGCTCTAGTCGAGACGGCTCGGCTACGAGATACCCTGAACCCTGCAAAAAAAAATATTCTTCTTCTTACCGCACGTACACGTACACGGGGTGGGATGGGCTGTACTTTGAACGCTTATAACTCCATAGACTTTCAGAATATATTAATAGCATTCAAATTTGTCCGTTTGCCAAATCTCAAGTCTCTAGTAGTTGAAATACGTTTTTTTCAAATTGAGGGCGAAGGGGGCGTGGCATCCAAAATCTGAAAATTACATAATCTGCGTATCCATAATATCTATATAAATATACAAATTTGAAGTCTCTAGCTAAAACGGTGTAGAAGTTATGCTCGAAAACCCTAAAAAACGTAAACGAATTTTCGATTTTTTATCGATAATTAAGGAATGGGATGAGTTATCGAAAAAACAAAATAAACTTGTACTGCGTAACTAAGATACGAGTATTCATGTAAAATTTCAGCTCTCTAGCTTTTGTGGTTTCAGAAATCTCGACGTTCATACGGACGGACGGACGGACGGGCAGGGCTATATCAACTTATTTTTTTGTGCTGATCAAGAATATATATACTTTATGGGGTCTGCGACGTCTCCTTCTGCCTGTTACATACATTTTCACAAAAACATTATACCCTGAATTCCCATTTTCAATGGGTTCGGGGTATAATTAATTTGGAACGTTAAATGAAACCTTGGCTGTACTTATGATATATATTTAATAATCTACTGTTCGCACCGTAGTGAAGTGACTAAACAATACTGGTCATCTACAGTACGTACAAGATGTTCCTTTCTAATGCAGCATTCGTAATCATAAACACTTCAAAAGCAATAAAATTTTCGTACTGGCCCTTTATTTGAACACCTACATAGTGATTATAATATTATTGAATTTCCATAGTACCAACGGCGACTTGTGGATCACGTGGAGTTGATGCATCACGCTGATCTCCAATTGAAGAATTGTCATCATCTTGATGCCTTGATGAAATGTTAGTTGTACCTCGCTTTGTAGCCATATTAAGATAATCCATATTTTCTTCATCGTTGAGTATTTTAAATGGTTGATTTTTACCAACAATCGCAATAGTAATATTCTTAAAAAACAAAAAGTTAAATTAAAGAAAAAAGAATATATATATATATATATATATATATATATATATATGCTTACCAATTGGGATGCACCGTCATTTGGCAGCTCATCATTTGGCAATGAACTTCGAATGGCATGAATGCCATGACATATAATATCGTCTTTAGAACATCCCTTAAATGTTGGAAGGTGACTTTCCAAATATGTGCGGGCACTCTGTGATCTTGATCCGATAGTCATAGCTTTACAATTAAAAAAATTAGCGGACGGTTCTACTTTATAAATATGCGGACCCTTTTCGTCATATCCAGCGAGAAGTAAGCCTACTCCATATGGTCGACGATCATATCGCTGAGTTGTTGTTTGCATTTTGTTGCCCAAATTGTTTATCAATCGTGAAACAGGATATGTTGATCCATAAGAATGTTTGTAGCTCAAACACTCTGATCTTAGGTATTTACTTAGAACACGCGCATCTGCAGTAATTCCCGCTATTGATATCCCCAAATGATCATCGATTGGAATCAATTTGCGCTGAGAAGCTGACAGTTCAGATGGTGGCTTGCACAACGCCACCAAAACTGCATAATCATTATTTTTTAAACCAACAGTTGCAGTTCCCAGCTTAACAGCCGCAATGGCATATTCAACCTGATGCAAGCGACCTTGAGGGCTCCACACAGTAACATCACTATCGTATTGATTTCTAAACTGTAATTAAAATTAAATTTTATATTTCATTAATAATTCAAAAGGTCTTACCATTTCAACCCGGTCGTATTATGCCTAACTTAATGTGCAAAAAGATGACAATCAAAATTTGTTAGTGGTGGATATATTGAAGAATGAAATATATCGATACCACTAACCATTCAAAACATTGACTGGACAACTAGAACCAGTGATGCCAACTTTTGTTGAACAAAAAAAAAAAAAAAAGAAGCAGATTATAGTGGGAACATATTTAAAAAAGCTGAATTGTGAAAATCTGTCAAAATAGTTAAAGTTTTTTGCTTTATTTGAAAGGTTTTATTTGTACAAATAGTCGAATGATTCGCCCTAACAATTGTTCCAAGTGCCAATCATATTTTTATACATTGAAAATGGGAATTCAGGGTATGTTTTGTGAAAATGTATGTAACAGGCAGAAGCAGAAGTCGCAGACCCCATAAAGTATATATATTCTTGATCAGCACAAAAAAATAAGTTGATATAGCCCTGTCCATCTGTCCGTCCGTATGAACGTCGAGATTTCGGAAGCTACAAAAACTATAGAGCTGAAATTTTACATGAATGCTCATATCTTAGTTACGCAGTACAAGTTTATTTTGTTTTTTCGATAACACATCCCGTTCCTTAATTATCGATAAAAAATCGAAAATTCGTTTACTTTTTTATTGCTCAGTAAATAAAAAGCGGGAAAAACATATATATATATATATATATATATATATATATATATATATATATATATATATATATATATAGGCTGCAAAAAAATAAAATATTCTTCTTCACGCACGTATAAGCGCGTGCTCTGCTAACCACGCAGGTGCTGCCGTGGCTTGAAATTTGAATTTGAAATCTCTACATAAAACAGTGTAGTAGTTATGCTCGAAAAACGTAAAAAAAAGGAAATTTCGATTTCTCATCGATAATTAAGAAATGGGATGAGTTATCGAAAAATCATAATGAACTTGTACTGCGTAACTAACATATGAGTAATCAATTGAAATTTAACCTCTGTAGCTTATGTAGTTTTTGAAATCTCGACGGTTTTTTTTTTTGTGCTGATCAAGAATATATATATGTTATGCGGTCTGCGATTTCTCCTTCTGCCTGTTACATATATATTCACAAAACCATTATACCCTGAATCCCCATTTTCAATGGGTTGATGTTATAAAAAGGCAAAATTTCTCGCTTCCCTAAGTTTTATAATTTTTCCCGCACTCGCATTTTCAAAAAAGTCAAGTTTGACGGGAAAAAGCTGCTTTGGCAACACTGACTAGAACAAACCTTTTATGATAACAAAATTTATGCATTACGCATCGTCGTATTTTTCAGATCAGACAGCGAAAAAATAGTTCAGCAACGTCGGTTCGCTGCTAGCGCTCAAACGAAATGGTCCCATTCCCATATGAATCATTACAATTTGATATTCTTTATTTACCTCTCATTCTCCCACGCACGCTCTCTATGGTTTCTCAAATATGCATATGTACATATGTATGTACGTATTTGTATCAGAACTCGCCGTTGAGCGTTTCTCAGACTGAAAATAATTCAAATTCACTCACAGTCTAACAAAAAACACTAAACATACAACATATACACATGGACGACTTCATGTTCTAATAATCTTCGTATATGCTCGGCTCTGTAGTTTTCGGCCCGTTCAGCCAAAATATAGTACTCATTAGTCAGTTTGCTACCAACGCTAGAACGAAATGGTTCTATTCTCATATGAAGCACCACTATGTGGTATTCTTTCCTTACTCTTACTTTCTCACTCAATCTCTCTATGCCTCTTATATACATTCATATGAATGTATATGTACGCAGGCACAAGTCAGCAGCACACAAAAATTGAAATTTGTCCGTAAGTCGCGATTCGCGACGATCCCATCTTCCCTTCTGAGTAAAAGTATGCCGAACTCTTAAAAAGATTTGCCTGGCAAAATTTGAGTGTTTTCGTGATTACTTTTTGGAAGGGTACAAAACCACTGATGTGCATAAGCAATAATTTTTCGCGATGAGCATGAAGACATACATACAAGGCATTGCAATGCCTTTCTAGGGCATTAATGTTACTGTGTGCGAAACTACTCTTGCTATCTGCGCGTTTCAGTAGTTTGTCTATTTTATATAGTTTGAATTGTAGAGTGACTGTCAAATGAGCCATTACGGCTTGCAACAGTCATTTTGGCAATAATGAGTACATGGTGGCGACACGATATATTCGATATTTGCTAGCGCAAAACTAGGATTTAGCGGTTTAAAAATGTTTTGGGGGCAATGTTTCTAAATTAATTAAGGTAAATTATACCTTGAGCCCATTGAAAATTGGAGATCAGGGTTTTGTTTAAAGTATGTAACATGCAGAAGGAGACGTGGCTGACCCCACAAAGTATTTATTCTTGATCAGGGTGACGAGAAAAGCTGATATAGTCCTGTCCGTCTGTTTGTCCATCCGTCCGTCCGCAGGTATGAATGCTTCGATCTCAGCAACTATAAGAGCTATAAGAGCTTTTTTTGTGCGGTCCGTGTATTGCACGCGGTATGCGAGTTTATTTCAGAAAATCGATAACTTTTTCGTTTCAGAGTTATCGATTTTACCATTTATCGAGAATCACTTATAAAATTATATCTCGTTCATCTTTTCTGCATATCTAATACTAGAGACGTGCAACTTGGCAAATTGACACAATTTAGTGCTTTTATTATATTCTGAGAGTTTCATTAAGATCGTCCACCTAGAAATGGAGTTAGAAGTGTCCAAAGTATACCCCAACCCACCCCAAGACACGGCAGCAACTCCGCGGTTAGCAGAGCGCGCGCTTATACATGCGTAAAGAAGAAAAGTATCATATTCAATTTTTTTGCAGGCTCATGGTATCTCGTAGTCGAGCAGTCTCGACTAGAGCTTTATTACTTGTTTTCATTTATAAAACTAGTGTAAGAATAAATATTTATGTATGCATATTAACATACATGACATATACATGGGCGAAGTAGATTTGAAAGTCTACGAAATCGAACAAATCCAAGATCGTTCACACAATTCTAAGTCAAAGGCCTACAAGAACAACGAAATGCAAATGTTAAGCCCTACAATTGCTACAGTCAGCAAAAGTTTCGCACACAGTCACATAAATGCTCATACATGTAGAAAGGCATTGTAAATGTGTGCGTCCGTGCTCTTCGCGAAAAAGTATTGCTTTTGCCCATCAGCGCTTTCATACCCTTTCAAAAAATAATCATGAAAACACTAAAATTTTGCATGAGCATGACAAATCATTTTAAGAGTTCGGCATACTATTACTCAGAAGGGAAGATGGGATCGTCGTGAATCGCGACTCGCGGACAAATTTCAATTTTTGAGCGCTGCTGACTTGTGACTGCGTACATATATATAAAGACATGGGTATACGAATGGCATAGAGAAAGTGAGTGAGAGAGTGAGAGTAAGGAAAGAATACCACATAGTAGTGCTTCATATGAGAATAGAACCATTTCGTTCAAGCGCTGGTAGCGAACTGACTAACGAGTACTATATTTTGGCTGCCCGAGCCGAAAACTACAGAGTCGAGCAAATACGAAGATGATTAGGACATGAAGTCCAAATCTGGTGCGTTGAAAAAATTAGTTCTACATGTCCGGTCTATGTGTTGTATGATTAGTGATAATATCTGTCTAAATATACAATTTTAGAAACGTAGAAAAAAGTAAGTGAATTTCCAATTTTTTAGGTTAATTAGGAAATAGGATGTTATCGAAAAAAAAAAAACAAAATAAAATACTGCGTAACTAACATAAATATATTCATGTAAAATCTCAGCTCTCTAGCTTTTGTAATTTCCGAAATCTCGACGTTCATACGGACGGACAGCGCTATATCACGTTATTTTTTTGTGCTTATCAAGAATATATATACTTAATGGGGGTTACAAAGTCTCCTTCTGACACTGATTCCCATTTTCAACGGGTTTAAGGTATAAAAAGTAACAAGGTGGGGTAAAAAAATTTATACTGCTCGACTACGAACTGACACATATTCGCTCTGATACCTGCGCAGCTGACGCAGACACTGCATCGAGTTAATATTTTTTTTTCGATAATTCCATTTCGTTATTATCGATAATAGTCGATTTGAATTATATATAAGTGTTTAGTTATGTCGTAACAATCGTAAAAATTAGGGGTAAACAAAATTTTTCGAGCATGCTCAGTAGCGTTAAATATTGGGGTTGTTTGAATGTAATATGCGTACATAAATCGATTTAGGAAATATTTCAGATTTCAAGTAAAATCTTTTTCCATTGACAAGTAAAAAACTATTAGGTTATATATTTCGAGTGTAAAAAATAATTGAAAGTTAAAAAGTAATCAGAATTTTAACTTTGATTTCTAAATTGCAAAATCAAAACTGTGAAATTTATTGCTATTCACTTGAAGGATAATCAATAGTGTATTTTATTTGAAATTCTGGTAAGATTTTTGAAATAACAAAATATTTTTTAGATTCATATACAGTTTTATAAAATTGCCATATTTTGCCTTGAAATCTTCTAAGATTATTCGCTAAAAGTTATTATAGATAAGTAATTATATTTTAGCAATAATGGGCACCGTTTTAAGCTTCAATCCACGAGATAGACATCCAGTATACTCATCGCAGCCCAATTTTCCTTATAACCAATCCACGGACCTTCAAAATCAAAAATTAAATGATAATTCTGGATCAATTGACTCTCAGCTGAATAATTTTTCCTATGAGCAGTTAAACAACGCTAAAAATCGAGAAAATAGAAAAGCTCATTCACATCAGATATCAAGGAATGGCTCTGGTCATCAAAGTACATGCGGAAGCATACAATTTAACATTCACACACAGATGAATTCGCACAATTTTAACAACCTTACCTATTCAACAAAAGATACAATTAATAATGATCTGGATGCTCATAATGAAAATTCAACTGTTATATCAGAAAAGAGTTCTATTGAAAAAAACTTAAAGAAACATTCTCTCTTTATAAATGCTCTATCTTGGAAAAAATTATCTACATCTCATAATAAAAAAAAAGTTGAAAATAAGAATAAATGTGCAAACTTGCCTTCTACATGCTTTAAAGCTCAGCTTTTAGAAGCTTCATATTCGTCATCATCGGATAAAAACAAAAATATTCAGGTCCACTGTAATCATATTGAAGAGCATCAACATCAACAACACCACTGTAATCAAAGTCAGAACATTCAGGAGCTTCCATTTTTTCCATCTAGTAAAACACAAAAACTATCGACAGCGAAAGAACAGGGAAGAGTTAATAATACAAATTCAATAACAAATCACAATAAATTAATTCAAAAGCAACCTTTAGCTTTGACCCGGCCTCAACAGCTGCAGATATCATCAATTCAAATTAAAAACACGAATCAGAATTTTATTCCACGAAAAACGGTTATTCAGGTAATTAGTAATATATGTTATATCCTAATATTGTATAAATTGAGGTTAAATTTGTAGGCTTCGACTTCCGAACTTTTAAAATGTCTTGGCCTTTTTCTACATTACCGGTGCCATAGATTAAACAATTTTGATCCTGGGGACGCTGTTATGTGGCTAAGAGCAGTCGATCGTAGTTTGTTACTGCAAGGCTGGCAGGTAAATAAATGATATATTTATAATTGTTATTAATTTGTCAATGGTGTGAATGGTTAAGCATAATATGAAAACTAGAAATATTATGAAGAATGTCGCATATTTGGTCAAAAATATGTTTATATATGAAAAAGCAAAATAGATTTATTCACCTTTAATTAGTAGCAAATAAGAAGGCTCCAGTCGATACTGCTCGACTACGAGATACCCTGAACCCTACGCACGTATAAGCGCGCGCACTGCTAACTGAGCAGTTGCTGCCATGTCTTGGGGTTGGGTTGGGCTGAACTTTGGACGCTTATAACTCCATTTCTAGATGGACAATCTTCATGAAAACATTATGCATTAGCATCCAAACGTGTATTTGCCAAATTGTAAATCTCTAGTATTTGAAATGCGTTTTTTCGAATTGACGGCGAAGGGAGCGTGGCATCAAAAAAATTACAAAAATTACTTAAAATTACAGAATCTTCGTATCCATAACATCGATAAATTTTAAATCTTTAACTCAAAAAGAAGTTTGAAATTATGCTAAAAAACATTGAAAATCAAGTAAGAAGCTCTAGTCGAGACGGCTCGACTACGAAATAACTCCATTTCTAGATGGAAGATCTTTATCAAACTTCCGGAATATATTAATAGCATAAAAAGTTGTGACGCTAGTATTCGAAATACGTTTTTTTTTTTCAAATTGTTGGCGAAGGGGGCATGGCATCCAAAATCGGAAAATACAAAAATTAGCGTATCTATAATATATATATCTAAATATACGAAGTCTCTACCTGAAACCATGTAGAAGTTATGCTCAAAATACGTAAAAAAAAGTGAACGAATTTTCCATTTTTATCGATAATTAGGAAACGTGATGAGTTATCGAAATAAATAAACTCGTACTGCGTAACTAACATACGAGTATTCACGTAAAGTTTCAGCAGTCTCGCTTTCGTACAAAACATAGACTGGACTGGACATACAGAGAGAGTCCTCAGCGAGAGTTATCAGACGTGTTTATTTTAGTGCTCTGCCATTTTGCTTTGTTTTCGTATTTAATTAAGTTTATTAAAGTTTCACATAATCGCGGTTGTTGACTTATGCAAATATACTTATATTCCTGTGCAAGGTTTGATCCGTGGTGTGCTGTGTCTTTAGGTAATTGCTTTTAATTTTTAGTTTGGTGCAGCGTTGGTTTTATTCTTTACACTTTACATTTTGCTTTTGTGTTTTTTATTTTTGGCGCTTTTCCCACTTAACTCTAAATACGTTTGTTAGTGTGAATGTTTGCAAATTTGCTCTCACTTGCTATCGTTTTTGTAATTGCCTTTCTTATACTTTAACTGCGGGCTGTGCAAGTATACTCTCGCGCTGTTCAGCTTTCGTTCTGCTCTCTAACGGCTGTTTGTTGTTGGACTAGCTCTCTCAACATATTTATATCTTTCTTTGATTTTTTATCTTTCTTATATTTCTCTTTTCTTTTGCATTTTGTGTTTGATCCCAATTGTCAATATGAGCTGTTGCAAAAAATCTTGCACTTTCAGGCAAGCAGTTGATTCTGCACAAGCACAATTTGTAAATAGCTGGTTGTGTGATAATTTGATGTATATTAAATGTGCAGGTCTTACTGGGCGTGATTATGACAAGATTATGTCCACTGCCAAAATTGGTATTGGGTCTGGTCGCTGGTCTTGCCCGATTTGCTTCCAAAATGTATAGTGCTGTGAGAGCACAATTTTTAAAACTTAAAAAAATTTCTAAGCAGTTATCTAGTGGCATGGCTGCTGCTGAAGAAATATTAAATCAGTATAGTTTTGAAACTCCTCTTCCTCAATCGGAAACCCCTATGTTATTGGTACCTCCTTCCGTAACAACATCGCCACCTAATTCGCTTGCCCCTCCTTCATCTTATGCTTCTGCTTCTGTCATCTGCTCATAACTCAATTGATCTTACATCACCTGGTCCTGAATCTATTGTTTCTCCTGTTGTTGCTGCTATAGCTCAAGTTAAAAAATTGGATTCTTCTCCAATTATTGTTCAGGCAAAGAGTGACAATAAGTCAGCCAATACTGGCATTACTTTATCTTTCGGCTCTCCTCGAAAGCAAGTTTTATTTTTATTTAGGCTTACATCTGATACGACTTGTGAGGCAGTGTCGGCTTTTATTTCTAGAAAGATTTCAGCTAATGTCTTTGTATCGAAGTTTAGTTTCGCAACTCCGCGAGAAATTGCTTCATTATAGATCAATGTGCCGTAGAACTATTGTACAACAATATGTGATCCCAAATTCTGGCCGCCTCATGTAGTTGTCCAAGTCCTAAAAATTGAAACAAATCGAATCCTATTTCTTTGAATTTACCTTCGGTGCAATCTACTTCATACATTGTACCAAAAAACTAAATATAGCACAATCTTCTTCTCATGTCTCCTTCATTTACCAAAGTGTACGTGGCTTAACTTTTAAGATTAAAAGCATTTTCTTACAAAGCTTTAGTGTTCAAAATGATATAATTGCTTTCACTGAAACATGGTTAAGTCATAATATTCATAATAGTGAGATTATTTCAAGTAATTTCACTATTTATAGACTTGACCGTTTTAGGCGAAGGGGGGTGGGGTGTTAATTGCTGTGAAATCCAGTATCCTCTCCGAATTGTTTACCTTTTCTTCCCTTCATGATGCGGACATTATAGGGGTTAAATTACCTCTCGCATCGTGTTCATTGTTTATTACATGTTCTTATATCCTCCATCTTCTGATGTATAAGTTTATGCTCAACATATAACTTGTATTGTGTTGGGTGATTTTAATATTCCTAACACTTCTTGGTCCCTTACAAATGCAAATTACTTTATTCCGACAAGTGATCATTATCTTTTTGATGAATTTTTTAATCTGTCTATGTTTCAGATGAACTCTATCACTAATCATCTGAATCGCACTCTTTATATTGTTCATGAATCATGATTACATTATTAATGTTATCAAATCAACTCCTTTCTGCTTACTTGAGGATATACATCACCCCACTTTAGAGGTTTTATTATCTGTTGATAATCCTCAACATTATACTACTTTGCTTTCTAAACTAAGTCGCTGTTATCGTAAATGCAATTTTTTTTTTGATTAACGAATTTCTATTCTTGATGTGTGCGTCCCTCTTCGTCGCATATCACCCAGCTCAAATAAACCGCATTGGTTTACTAAGACTCTTTCGAATTTAAGAAACATTAAATCTAAATGTTTTAAAAATTATAAAAAGTCTGGCTCAAGTGTTGACTGGTCTAAATATTCCATAGCCAAGTCAAACTTCAATCTTTTAAATTCTCGTTGTTATGAGAATTATCTTATACGTTGCGAACGTCAGTTTGCTCAAGATCCTAAAAAAAAAAAAAAAAAAAATCTGGTTTGCCGTCCTCATTTGTCTTTGGTGCTGAAAAAACTTGTAATGATCAGGATTCCTCTGATCTATTTGCAGATTTTTTTCAATCCACTTACTCCTCTGTTGATAGCTACAGCAATTCCTATCCATATTTACTTTCTGAATATGGTTCTATTAACGCTCCTAAGGTCACTGCTACCTCTCTAGCTTCAGCCATTAGGACGTTGAAATCATCTTTCTCTCCTGGTGTTGACAATATTCCAAGTTGTGTGATTAAAGAGTGTAGTGTTTCTCTTCAGTCACAATAACTAAAATTGTTTGATTTGTCTTTGGAAACTTCTGTGTTCCCTTCAATTTGGAAAGAGTCTTTCATTATTCCTCTATATAAAAAAGGAGTAAGATCTGATATTTCCAATTATAGAGGTATTGCAAAATTATCTGCTATACCGAAGTTATTTGAAAAAATTATAACATCAGCATTGCAACATTTTTGCAAATCGATTATTCATCCATCCCAGCATGGATTTGTTCAAAATCGATCAATGTCCTCTAATGTTCTTGAATTTACTTCGCTTGTCAATGACAGTTTTTCGAAAAAAAAAATGCAAACTGATGTTATTTATACCGACTTCAGTAAAGCATTTGACTCAGTTCATCACCAGATACTTATTCTAAAGCTTGAACGCTTAGGATTTTCCCCTAAGCTTGTGTCCTGGATTTCATCCTATTTGAAAGGTAGAACCCAAAGAGTATTGCTGAAAACAGCTATTTCTAAACTTATTATACCCTGAACCCATTGAAAATGGAAATTCAGGGTATAATGTTTTTGTGAAAATGTATGTAACAGGCAGAAGGAGACGTCACAGACCCCATAAAGAGCAGCACAAAAAAATAAGTTGATATAGCCCTGTCCGTCCGTC
Source organism: Drosophila stalkeri (assembly GCA_035047405.1). NCBI lineage: Eukaryota > Metazoa > Arthropoda > Insecta > Diptera > Drosophilidae > Drosophila > Drosophila stalkeri. The sequence goes on along the minus strand of JAWNPR010000039.1, from coordinate 33,617,030 downwards.
CGTATGAGCCTCGAGATTTCGGAAACTACAAAAGCTAGAGAGCTGAAATTTAACATGAACACTCGTATCTTAGTTACGCAGTACAAGTTTATTTTGTTTTTTCGATAACTCATCCCATTCCTTAATTATCGATGAAAAATCGTTTACGTTTTTTACGCTTTTCGAACATAACTTCTACACCGTTTTAGCTAGAGACTTCAAATTTGTATATTTAGATAGATATTATGGATACGCAGATTATGTAATTTTCAGATTTTGGATGCCACGCCCCCTTCGCCCCCAATTTGAAAAAAACGTATTTCAACTACTAGAGACTTGTGATTTGGCAAACGGACAAATTTGAATGCTATTAATATATTCTGAAAGTTTCATGAAGCTAGTCCATCTAGAAATGGAGTTATAAGCGCTCAAATTACAGCCCATCCCACCCCCAAACGTCGGCAGCAACTGCGCGGTTTGCAGAGCGCTCGCTTATATGTGCGTAAAGAAGAAGAATATTCTTTTTTTTTTGCAGGGCTCAGGGTATCTCGTAGGCGAGCCGTCTCGACTAGAGCCTTCTTACTTGTCTTTGTTTCGTCTGGTGTACCTCAGGGAAGTCATTTAGAACCATTACTTTTTTGCTTTTTATTAATGACCTTCCCAGTTGTATCTCTTATTCTACTTTATTTATGTATGCCGATGTAAAACTTTGTCTTCCATACTCCAGTGCAAATGGGCATCTACACCTTCAAGATGACCTAAATGCATTTCAACTTTGGTGTGTGGCACCTAATTGCTCAAAGTGTATGACAATGACCTTCAGTCGTACGGTTCCTCATATTGCCGACTATAAAATTAGTAACATTTCCTTACAACGCATCCTTACAGTCAAAGATCTTGGTGTTCTCTTTGACTGTAAACTGAATTTCAATCTTCATATTTCTACCATCATAAATGAAGCCAAAAGTGTTCTTGGCTTTATTAAACGTTGGTCTAAGAAATGTAAAGATCCTTTTATTACCAAGTAATTATTAATTTCGCTTGTGCGTCCTATCTTGGAGTATTGCTCAGTTGTTTGGGCTCGGCAACATAACCTGTATCAGGATCGCATTGAATCGGTCCAAAAAAAGTTTCTTCTCTTTGCCTTAAGGGATCTTAACTGGGACAGTAATTTACGATTACCGTCTTACCATAGTCGACTTGAGCTCATTGATCTTCCATCGTTAATCAATCGCAGAACAATTTTAGGAATTGTTTTTCTGCACAAATTGAGTAACGGCAATATTGATTCGTCCTCTTTTCTGATGCGTCTTAATTATTTGGTTCCGATCCGCACAACTAGACACTATCATCCGCTATATTTACCTGTTTGCACTACGGATTATTCTTTGCACAGTGCCTTTCATGTTATATGTGTTAATTTTAATAAATATTATCACGTATTTGCCGCAGAGCTCTCTCTTCCTAAAATAAAATCCATACTGTTAGCTTATTTTAGGGAAATCGCTCGCAGTGCCCAGGAATAAGCTTTGGTATACACAACGTTACCAAAGTTATTTGCAGTGTTTTATCAATCCTTTTCTATTATATCTCTTCTTTAATTCCTATTTTTATCTCTTTTTCTTATTTCTTTTAGCTTTCTTGAAATATTTTTAATACTTTCCTTTTTTACTAATTTTTATACCCTGAACCCATTGAAAATGGGAATTCAGGGTATAATGTTTTTTTGAAAATGTATGTAACAGGCAGAAGGAGACATCGCAGACCCCATAAAGTATATATATTCTTGATCAGCACAAAAAAATAAGTTGATATAGCCCTGACCGTCTGTCCGTCCGTATGAACGTCAAGATTTCGGAAACTACAAAAGCTAGAGAGCTGAAATTTTACATGAATACTCAAATTGGTGGCAAAGGGGGCGTGACATCTAAAATCTGAAAATTACAAAATCTTCGTATCCATAATATCTATCTAAATATACAAATTTGAAGTCTCTAGCTAAAACGGTGTACAAGTTATGCTCGAAAAACCTAAAAACACGTAAACGAATTTTAGATTTTTTATCGATAATTAAGGAATGGGATGAGTTATCGAAAAAAAACAAAATAAACTTGTACTGCGTAACTAAGATACGAGTATACATGTATACATTTCAGCTCTCTAGCTTTTGTAGTTTCCGAAATCTCGATGTTCATACGGACGGACAGGGCTGTATCAACTTATTTTTTTGTGCTGATCAAGAATATATATACTTTATGGGGTCTGCGATGTCTCCTTCTGCCTGTTACATACATTTTCACAAAAACATTATACCCTGAATTCCCATTTTCAATAGGTTCAGGGTATAAAAAAAAAGTAGAACAAAAATTTTCCCCGCATCAGATTTGGACTTCATGTCTGTATCATCTTCGTATTTGCTAGGCTCTGTAGTTTTCGGCTCGGGCAACCAAAATATAGTACTCGTTAGTCAGTGTTCTACTAGCGCTCGAACGAAATGGTTCTATTATTTCCTTACTCTCACTAACTCACTCACTCTCTGAGTCTCATATACATATATATATATATATATATATATATATATATATATATATATATATATATATATATATATGTAAATGTGCGCAGGCACAAGTCAGCAGCGTACAAAAATTGAAATTTGTCCGCTACTTGTGATTCGCGACGATCCCATCTTCCCTTCTGAGTAATAGTATGCCGAACTCTTAACAAGATTTGTCAGGAAGGGTATGTAAGCGCTAATGGGCATAAGCAATACTCTTTCGCGATGAGCATGCTCTACAATGCCTTGCTACATTTATGAGAATTTATATGACTTTGTGCGAAACTCTACTCTTGCTGCTTGCGTGATTTAGTTTTTTCAAATTAGTATGGTTTGGAGTGTAGAGTGACTGTCAAATGAGTCTTAATGACCAGCTGCATTCATTTTAGCAATATAGAGTATATTCATATGTATGAATTTCCTGATCCACTTAAATCGTTTATAACCCGTTACACGATGTATTCTTTATTGGTTAGAGCATAACTTGGATATCAGAGAGAGAGAGAGAGAGAGAGAGAGAGAGAGAGAGAACAGAGCAGAAAGCAGTAAGCATTGGGCCGAGTAGGAGTGGGAGACTAAAGAATGAAGCATGTCGGCAGATTGTTCAAATACCGATCATCTCGACCTAACGCTCGACGCGAAATGATTTTGCCAGATTTTTACTATCCGAATCTAAAAGTAAGAGCCCGAGGAAAAACGAAGTTATGTGGGATAAATGTCAAAATTTTTTTTGCTGCTAAACAGTTTATTCGAGTTGTCCAGCCTATATGTTGTATTATTATTGATTATACTTTGTTTGATGTAGATTCTTCAAATGCTGGCTGCGGAAATAAAGTATTTTGCAAAATAAAATATTTGTCACGAATTGGATGACTTACTGAAATATTTGTAAAAATAAAGAACAGAAAAGAAGTAATTTTCTTGAAGTGTTTTTTATCAACTACAAATTGACTGTGAGGCGGTTCAATCATTGAGCCGCCTTACACGGCAAAGTTATTTTATTGTTACCAAACATGCGATTTTATAATACTCGACTTGTTTTTGGTTTTGTGACTTTGTGCAATGTCCGTCTTGCACACCGTCTGTCTGTCTGTTCATAAAGTGCAATATTTTTCGACGCTTAGTGATGGAGTAGTAAATCGGATCTAAATATATTGTGACTTTCAAATATTCTTTTATATATTGAGTACAATTATTACTACAGACTTGAAATTTTGAATACCTACATACATATATGCTCGGGATGACAGGCCCAAATCAATATGATATGGCGGAAACAACCCAGTGGGAGATCGCCAAATTAAAAAAAAAGGAAAACAGTTATTATACCCTGATCCCATTGAAAATGGGAAATCATGGTATAATAGTTTTGTTAAAAATATGTAAGCAGAAGGAGGCGTGTCAGACCCCATAAAATAAATAAGTTAACACGCGCACGGCCGGAGTTGCTGATGGAGCAATTGGGCCGGATAACGTTGCGAAAGAATCGCGAATAGAACCTGTGGTCGGTCTGCCGGCCCGTCTGCCGGCAGTGGCAGATATATAAATCCATTTATGTTACTTTAAGTTTAGTTTTAGATTGTTACACGAGCGACTCAAACGAGTCGAAAATAAAAAATAATTCATAATAATTGCATTTGATTTCATTGGCGCCCGACGGCAAGTGAACCCACAAGTTTTGCCAAAACAAAATAATATAATTGCATATTTGTGATCTGTGTAACTCTTTGTGCCAAGAGTCTTAGTGCAAAAAAATGAATTAAATAAATAATAAATAAATAAATAAAAACAAAAACAGAAAGAAACAAACAACGACAACAGAACAGTGAAACTCGAAACCGAAGTGGAAGAACTAACAAAAACAAGTAAGAAGGCTCTAGTCGAGACGGCTCGACTACGAGATACCCTGAACCCTGCAAAAAAATTAATATTCTTCTTCTTTACGCACGTATAAGAGCGCGCTCTGCTAACCGCGCAGTTGCTGCCAACGGTTGGGGGTGGGATGGGCTGTACTTTGAACGCTTATAACTCCATTTCTAGATGGACTATCTTAATGAAACTTTCAGAATATATTAATAGCATTCAAATTTATCCATTTGCCAAATAACAAGTCTCTAGTATTTAAAATACGTTTTTTTCAAATTGGGGGCGAAGGCGTGGCATCTAAAATCTGAAAATTACATAATCTGCGTATCCATAATATCTATCTAAATATACAAATTTGAAGTCTCTAGCTAAAACGGTGTAGAAGTTATGCTCGAAAAACTTAAAAAACGTAAACGAATTTTTGATTTTTATCGGTAATTAAGGAATGGGATGAGTTATCGAAAAAACAAAATAAACTTGTACTGAGTAACTAAGATACGAGTGTTCATGTAAAATTTCAGCTCTCTAGCTTTTGTAGTTTCCGAAATCTCGACGTTCATACGGACGGACGGACAGACGGACGGACGGACGGACGGACAGACGGACGGACGGACGGACGGACAGGGCTATATCAACTTATTTTTTTGTGCTGATCAAGAATATATATACTTTATGGGGTCTGCGACGTCTCCTTCTGCCTGTTACATACATTTTCACAAAAACATTATACCTTGAATTCCCATTTTCAATAGGTTCAAGGTATAAAAAAAAAGAGAAAAGAAAAAACCCCAGCAGTGCAAGCTAGCTGAGCGAGTAATAAAAGAATAAAAATAAGAAAAAACAACAAACAACAAAACAAGCGTTCGAGAGAGTGCAGCAAGGGAACTGAAATTAACACAACGACAGCGTCTGACACATCGGCCACCAACAAGATTCATTTTATAAAGCCAGGCAATAAAAAAAAATGTGAAATGCTCATTATTTTTCGAACAAACAAAAGAATAATAAATAAAAACATTTTGCTTCGTGTATGTTGCAAGGCTGGTCAAGATAAGTGTGTGAAATATTTTTCTCTTTACATAAAAAAATATAATTATTTAAACTTCGCTTAAATAAGAGTATTGCTAGAATTTTTTAATTTTGTTGTCAATCAGATTATTTTCGATACAAAGTGATTTCGATTTTTAATGCAAAGCATAAGTACTCCAGATTGCAGTAGCGAGGAAGAGTTCATTACCTTCTATATAGGATATAGAAATAACAATAAAATGACTGACAAACAAATAACAAAAGTGGCAGCGCAGATGCGCCAAGTCCTCGAACAGCAAACACAAAATTTTGAACAAAAATTAGCCGCTAACATGGAGCTCTAACAGGAAGCAGCCCCGCAAGTTGAGAAGTCTCAAGTATATGTATAAGTATAAGTATACAGAAATAAAAATAGTTACAAGCATCAAGTGCGACGAACCCCTGGACATTTTAAAGTCCAGTCCGGAATTTGACGGGAAGCAGGAGGGCTACGTCTCATGGATACAGGCCGGCAGCGCAGCCTACAAGGTATTCGAGCCTTCTGATGGCAGCTCTATACATTATCAGTTGCTATAATACATAACAAAGTAAGGGGTTCAGCGGACGCAGTACTGGGTTCATAAAACATTAACCACTTGCCCCAAGAAGAAAGTAGCGAAGGTGGTTATTAGTCACACTCGCAACACGAGATAGTGGAGATCGATGACGACCTGTCAGGTGCCGAAAGTTGCAATTTTTTAGTGGAAAATCCCTGCTACCGTTTGTAAGACGCACGGTTGCAGGGCGGAAAATAAAGCTTCTGATAGACACAGGAGCATCTTAGAACTACAAAATAACCCTTCCCGAACTGGCACATTGGAGGCCAGTCGATAGTCCATTTCAGGTCAAATCGATCCACGGGCACACAAAAATTGAGCAGAAATGTCTCATTCACCTTTTCGGTAAAAAATCATATTTCTTTACGCTCGACTCATTAAGAGACTTCCCTTCCTTATAGCAAAAATACTATCGCCACAATCCGAACGGACGGCGGACCGGTATATTCTAAACTATACCCATACCCAATGGGTGAGTCTGAATTTGTCAATGCAGAGGTTAAACAACTTCTGGCGGACGGCATAATTAGACCCTCAAAATCTCCGTATAACAACCCGATATGGTGGTAGACAAAAAAAAAGCAGTTGTCGACTCCGGTCATAGAAAAAACGTCTTGTAATTGATTTTCGAAAGTTAAATAAAAAACAATCGATAAATACCCTATTCCATTGATATCCACTATATTGGCAAACGTGGGGGAGGTTCAGTATTTTACCACACCGGACCTTAAATCGGGATTTCATCAGATAGAACTATCAGAAAGGGACATAGAAAAAACTGCATTCTCTGTAAACAATGAGAAGTATGTATTTTGCAGGCTTCCCTGCGGGTTAAATAACGCCCCTAGTATTTTTCAGAGGGCAATAGACGACGTCCTCAGGGACCAAATTGGGAAAACTTGTTATGTCTATGTAGATGACGTAATAATTTTCTCCCCAAACAAAGAAGTCCACGTCAATCATATTGAATGGGTCTTAAAAAGTCTTAGGGACGCAGGTATGAGGGTTTCCCAAGAAAAATCTAAGTTCTTTAAAAAGAGCGTAGAATATTTGGGAATCACTCGGAGCGGTGCTGTCCTAAGGCGATCACCCGATTACGATGATCTCGCGCACATTGCGAGATAATGAAATGAATTTCGCCATAAAAGATCGAGAGCTTCTCGCCATTGTGAAAGAATCTAAAAAAATACATATATGGAGTAAAAAATTTTAATATCTATACAGATCATCAACCTTTAACCTTTGCCGTATCGGAAAAGAATCCGAACGCTAAGATAAAACGTTGGAAGGCTTTCATTGATAAGCATAATGCTAACATCATTTACATGCCTGGCAAAGAGAATTTTTTAGCAGACATCCTGTGCTTCTGAAACCAGATAATACTAAAAGAAGGCTCATTCCACAACACAGGACACACGTCCTATTCAAAACAAAAACCATACATGTCATACAGTTTTCCGATCGGAACTCACTGCGAGGAGCTGTGAACGCAGAAGTGACCAACATAATATTTTACGAGCTTCCCATTTTGGCCTTCATTCAACACAAATTGGTCGAAGAATTTCCCTCGACTACATTTCGGTCAAAGACATCTCAGACACAACAGTACAAAGCATAATCGTACTCACCGCGCGGCGCAAAAGAATGCGCAACAAATACTTCGAGACTATTTTTAGTCAAAAATTGGTTGTCTTACAACAGAAGTAGCGGCAAACTGTCGGTTGTGCGCGATGAATAAACACAATCGTCACCAAATTCGACAAGAGATAAGGAAACCCCAATACCGTCATATGCCGGAGAAATTCTACACATTGACATTTACTCCACTGACCAGAAATACTTTTTGACTTTCATTGACAAATTTACTAAATTTGCAATCGTCCAACCCATTTATTCACGTGTGATCGTGGACATAAAAGCTCCACTGTTACAACTCCTGAACGTCTTCCCGGAAACAAAACGATTTACTGTGACAGCGAAAGGTCTCTAAATTCAGAGACCATTAGATCAATATTGTCAAATAACTTTGACATCGTGATCGCAAATGCGCCACCCCTACATAGCACGTCTAACGGGCAAGTCGAGCGTTTTCACGGTACTTTAGTGGACATAAGTCGCTGTCTTAAAAATTAAAACCATATTGAAGATACTGTCGACAATATCCTCCTCGCGACAATAAAATACAATAGGTCGATTGAAGCCAATAGAAATAATCCATTCAATCCCTATTGATGTTGCTGTGAAAATAAAGGAGAAAATCACGGCAGCACAAGAAAAATCGCTGGAACACCAGAATAAGAACAGGGTCCAGAAAAATTATAATGTGGATGAGAAAGTATGGTTAAAATCTAACAAAAGATTGGGAAATAAACTTTCGCCCCTATTCACTGAAGCAAAAGTGGAGGCGGACCTGCGTACGACGGTTCTAATTAAAGGGAGGTAGTCCATAAGGACTGTCTTAAGTAGGGCACAAAAAATTCTTCTCAGAATTTGAATTTTTAGGTTAATCCATTTTCTTACTAGGCTAATAAGTTTTAAATATATCTCACGAAATTTTTTGGCTCTAACAATGACTACACTGACTGTGACCGAAGCGATACTAAGACTTAATGACTATTCACATGCCATAGTTGACGGAGACATGACAATCTGGGACGAATGCAGGTACTTGGGACACACGACAAACTTAACATCATTCGAAACTTACGTTGACGAAACAAGACAACTAATAGAAAACTTACCCAAAGACCACATGAGACAAGCACTGAAGACCGACATTCAACATATAGCCACATTAATTGCAACTTTAAATGTTCACCATAGAAAATCACGTAGAATAAATTTGATAGGTAGTGCCCTTAAGGCAATTGCGGGAACCCCAGATTTTGACGACTGGAAACAAATAAAGTTCAAACAGGGTCAGTTATAGATTTAGAAAATAGGCAAATCGAAATCAACAATAAATTTCAAATACGACGTAATGAAGTTTCGAAGGCACTTAATGCAATTCTAAAACTTGATGCGGAAGTCGAGCATCTCTATTCAACAATTTTAGCGAAGAACAGAATAATAATTACAAATCTTGAAGATCTAATTCTATCCGTAACATTTGCCAAAAAATTTGATTGATTGATTAGATTAGAAATATTAGTGTAGTAAACCTTTTAGAGGTATCTAGCATTAAAGCATTCAAAAATTCCGAACTTTTATATTTTCTTATAAAATATGCCCCACCTAAGTTAAATTGTAAGAAAATATACATTTTTCCTGTTCAACATGATAATGTAATAATAGATCTAGAAGAGGGTAACATGGTGGATCAAAAACCTTCGCTGTGGGAAACTGCGATACAACTGTAAGCACCACCTTCATCAACAACGCAACAGTAAATGTGGTGGACAACATTGGAGGCAGTCAACAAGTTACGGGAACTTTCCTGGCCACTTTCGACGATTATATCTTGCTGAACGGCACCCGTTATGATAATCATCGAGGCATCATCATAAAAAAGAAACCTGCCGTTTCTACGTCGGCCATAGTAAACATCACCCTTTTCAGGGAACATTTAACCCTCCCATTCATCGTGCAAGCAGCTTGAGAAATCACCATCACATTGGAGATCTCAAATCAGACATATCATCAAGGTCGTTTGGCTGCCCAATCTTCATTGCTCTTTTCCTCCTTCTCTGAAGCGTATGGAAACTATATCAAAACAACCAACGAGAAACCTGAGGACGGGTTTCAGCCTACCCGGGGAGGAGTTAACACGCGCACGGCCGGAGTTGCTGATGGAGCAATTGGTCCGGAAGCCGTTGCGAAAGAATCGCGAACAGAACCTGACACCACCATGCCTAAGTGGCCTGATCGTTGACGAAAAGCTTCGACTGAGCGGTCTGCTGGTCGGTCTGTCGGCCCGTCTGCCGGCAGTTGCAGCAATACATTTGCTCTCATAACTCTGCGTACACTCAAGAAAATATTTGTTTTTAAGGTTTGATCATTAATAGCGCTCATTAGGAACGAGATATCTAACTTTTTCTTTTTTTATTTGTTTTTTTTAATTATTAAACTTAATATTTATTATCATTTTATTTATTAAAACAAAATAAAATGTATGGTCTTCGACAATGAGCACCTTCCAAACCGACTTCGGCGAACGGTCCCCAAAATCTGACAAAAACAGAAATTGTATTAAATTAGTATCTATGTATATCTACATAAAAAAAATAAATAAAAAATTATGATGGACTTCGAATTTTTCAATGGGCATAACACTTAGCATCGGCGGGAGTAGAACTCGCGATGATCTAACATTATATGCATCTGCCTAGTCATCTACACCATGGCACAACTTAAACGCGCAATAGCGAAAACGAATGATCTTCACTGCTAGGCGAAACAAAAAAAAATTAAACCAGAGGTTGAAAATACAAATACAATTCAAAGACAATCCTAAACACAATTCAAAGACAAGTGTGATTCTAAGAATCTGCATGGATGGCAACATAGAAAACAGCCCAAGCTTTTTTGTGTGTATATGTTCACACACATATGAAAATTGCTTTGCGTCGCTCAACTTTGCTTGCACTTGCATTGTTATCTTAATTGTTTTATTTTGTTCTATAAATATGAGAGTATTTAATAGAATGCAAATTTCAGCATATGAACATTTTACGACTTATTATTATCTGACAAAAACCGAAATTGTATTAAATTAATATCTAAATACAGTATGTCCATTAATTGTTTGCAAAATGAAAGAAGTCAAATGCAACTTCGACATCATATTTTACTAGGAAAGGCACTTTTTTTTCATAATTTTTTTTTTTGCAGGGCTCTTCTCTTATGTATTCTTAGCGAAACTAAATAAAAAAAATTAGGAGAATAGAAACATGAAAAATAATGCAAAATACAAAAATACAGCAAATATTGGCTGTCTATTAATTCTTTGCAAAATGCAAACATTAATATTGGGAGATCTGTATCTTTTGAAGATCAATAGGGAATTGGCTAATATTTGGTATATCCTCCATTAGCTTTTATTACACCTCTGAGGCGTTGCGACATCGACATTATTAAGGCATTCATGTCGTAGTATTGGCGTATTTTGCGCCACTCCTCGTTTATGTAACGAATCAAGTCAACTTTTGAAGTTGGACTTCGTTTGGCCACTTGAATGTCAAGCGTTTTTCAATATTTATAGCAGACAACAACGGCTTATTCCTTACGTACCTGTGGAAATCAACTACTTTTTTCACCATTTCAGGGCACACTGTCTTCTGAAGGTTTATTTGAATATCAGTAACCAACTGTCTGAGGCTTGTTTGAGGATTGTTTTCCACGGTCTTTAGAATTTTTGAACAATCCCGCCGAGAGAGCTTTGCTGGTCTGCCTTTAGAGCTGTTTAATTCTAGTCTATTTTCTTTTTCTGCCCGACTAATAATATTATAAACAGTTCTAAGCTTAATATTGAACATTTCAGCCAACTCTTTGATACTCTTTCCTTTGATATAATTGAAATACACTAATTGGATCAAATTATCATCAGTGCGTTTACCAGGCATTGCAAAAATTCAAATTATGTAAGACGTAGTAGTGGTTTCAAGAAATTCTTTTTAGCGAATGAATTCGAGGAAGACGAGCAAAAAAGACGAGACCAGCCGTTCTTGATTTCGATGTCCCGTTAGCTTTTTACCCGTCTTCTTTGAACTAATGTTTGCATTTTGCAAAGAATTAATAGACAGCCAATATTTGCTGTATTTTTGTATTTTGCATTATTTTTCATGTTTCTGTTGCTATTCTCCTAATTTTTTTTATTTATTTTCGCTAAGAATACATAAGAGAAGAGACCTGCAAAAAAAAAAATTATGAAAAAAAGTGCCTTTCCTAGTAAAATATGATGTCGAAGTTGTATTTGCATGACTTTTTTCATTTTGCAAACAATTAATGGACATACTGTATATGTAGAAGACTTGGAGACTCTAACTCTAAAGATGAACGAGATATAATTTTATAACTGATTCTCGATAAATGTTGAAATCGATAACTCTGAAACGATTTTCTGAAACAAACTCGTATAGCGCGTGCAATACACAGACCTAACAAAAAAAGAATGAAGTCTCTAGCTCTCATAGTTGCTGAGATAGTCGCGTTCATACATACGGACGGACGGACGGACGGACAGGGCTATATCAATTTTTTCCCGTCACGCTGATCAAGAATATATATACTTTGTGGGGTCTGCCACGTCTCCTTCTACCTGTTACATACTTTTAACAAACCCATTATACTCTGATTTCCCATTTTCAATGGGCTCAGGGTATAAAAAGAAGGTATTTTGTAATGGTAACGTTTATTTTCCAGGTTGCTCAGAACACTGCTTCCCAATCAATATGATTATTTTATAAAAATGTATACCAAATTATGTATATTTTTTCTTTAAGGATGTGGCATTCATCAATCCAGCAAATGTTGTATTTGTATACATGTTAGTACGTGAGCTTGTAAACGGAGAAGAAACAAAGGAATCAGATCTTCAAGCATCTGTGCTTACCTGTTTGTATTTATCATATTCATATATGGGGAATGAAATTAGCTATCCACTCAAACCATTTCTTGTTGAGGATTCAAAAGAAACTTTTTGGGACAGGTAAGTTTAAAGTTTATTTAAAAATCGTTTTCCAACATATGCATATCGTGGAGTATAATAATTTAAACCTTATCTATTGTACTCACTGTACATTATTATTTTTCCATTCTTGATGTCTAATGAAGTGTAAACATTATTATAGGAATTGCAAATGTTATTATTATTTTAACATTTAACTTAAAAGTTTTTTCTAACAATATACAATATTGTATTGCTTATGGGATAAGAAGAGCATTTTCTGTCGTTTTATACACTGAGCGCAGCCACAAATATAAATAGTCCATCTACATACGGATTTATATACATAAACATATGTATGTATGCACGTGTATATTTGTCTAGTCACTAACCGTACAACACATAGACTGCACAACTAAAACAAACGTTTTTGCACCCTTGTTTTTGGATATTAACTACCAGATAACTTCGTATTTGGGCCCCTTCGGCTTGGGCCCCTAATTCTAGCTTCGGATAATGAAAATGTGGGGTCACCAAATCATTTCGCTTAGAGCGCTCAAGTGTGACGGTCGATATTTCAATAAAGGCTGACATGTTCCATTCTTTCCCTCGTTATCCGCAACTAAAAGTAAGGGCCTCAGCAAATACGCATTTGTCTGGGGGACAACTAAAACAAGTAAGAAGGCTCTAGTAGAGACTGCTCGACTACGAGATACCCTGAATACCCTGAATAGTGTTGCCAATTTTTGTTAAGCAAAAAAGCTGTTTTAAGTGGGAACATACTTAAACAAGTAAGGCTCTAGTAGAGACTGCTCGACTCCGAGATACCCTGAGCCCTGCAAAAAATATGATACTCTTCTTGTTTACGCACGTATAAGCGCGCGCTCAGCTAACTGCGCAGTCGCTGTCGTGGCTTGAGGGTGGGTTGGGCTGAACTTTGGACGCTTATAACTCCATTTCTAGATAGACTATCGTCATGAAACTTTCAGAATACAATAATAGCACTAAATAATGTGCCTATTTGCCAAATTAAAAGACTCAAGTTTTTGAAATAAGTTTTATTTTTCAAAATTGGGGGGGGGGGGGTGGTCGGTTATGGGGGCGAATTTCCAAAATATGACAAAAACCGAAATTGTATTAAATTAATATCTATATATATGTATGACTTGGAGACTTTTACTCTAAAGATGAACGAGATCTAATTTTATAACTGATTCTCGATAAAAATTTATCGATACGTCTGGAACGATATAAGTTATCAAATTTCTGAAACAAACTCATACTGCTCGTGCAATATACGAACACTAACCATACAACATATAGACCGGACATGTAGAACAAATTTATTCCACGCACCATATTTGGACTTCATGTGCATCGCGAAAAGTGTTGCTCATGCACATCAATGCTTTCATACAATTCCAAAAAATAATCCCGACAATACTAAAATTTTGTTGAGCATGGCAAATAATTTTAAGTGCTCGTCAGACTACTACTCAGAAGGGAAGAGGGGATCGTCGCGAAACGCGATTCGCGGACAAATTTCAATTTTGCAATTTTTTCAATAGTGGTGCTTCATATGAGAATATAACCAAATCATTTTCGCTATCCGAGCCGAAAACTACAGAGTCGAGCATATACGAAGATTATTAGGACATGAAGGAAAAAATTGGTTTTACATACATGTCCGGTTTATGTTTTGTATGTTTAGTGATACGAACCTAACACAAAATGAATGAAGTCTCTTCTTCTAAGAATTGACGAAAATAACATGTCTATGCCCATTGGCGGCATAGCAAATTTGAATACTATTACTGATAGACTTATGAAGTTTTGAATATATGCATGTAAGTAGGATATGTGGGATATATGTATCTGCGTTATTGGGTGCGTAGTAAATCGAGAAATGGACCTGGTTATTATTCTCCATTCATTTACAAAATTGTATACCGCAACAGTTGTAGAATTCAGACATTCAGACATACTCTGGAAATTCGAGAAATTATAATTTAAAATTTTGATTTTTGAAACAATTAAGTTTAGAACTGTTTAATTTACAATATTAATAGTTGGGCAGAAAAAGAAAATACAGTATAATTAAACAGCTCTAAAGGTTAACTAGCAAAGCTCTCTCGACGGGATTGTTCAAAAATTCTAAAGACCGTAGAAAACAATCCACAAACGAGCCTAAGTGAATTGGTTAGTGATATTAAAATAAACCTTCAGAAGAAAGTTTGGCCTGAGACTGTGAAAAAAGTACTTCATTTCCACAGATACTTATCACACATAGCAAGGGAGAAGCCGTTGTTGTCTGCTATAAATGTTGAAAATCGCTTGACCTTAGCAAGAGTTAATGTTAGCAATCCTCTTGACTATTGGAATAATGCAATTTTTTCGACGAGGCTAAGAGCATGCTATATTATAATGATGGATTTGGCGGAAACCAAAAACAGCCCCCAAGCCAAAACCATAGTGCCTACTGTTAAGTTTGGTAAGCTTTCAGTCATGGTGTGGGGGTGTATTTTTTCCAAAGGTGTACGGCAGGTGAGAATTTTCAACGATACCATGACAAAAGAGTATTATTTAGATATTTTAAAGAAGGAAATCACAGAAAATGCGCAAAATTTTGGCTTAATACTAGCTGTATCCGAAGCACAAATCGCTGCTGTGTCGCACTTGGCTGCTTTATAACTGTAGTAAAGTTATTGACACCCCACCCCATTGGATCTCAATCCTATTATGAATTTGTAGACATTAATTAAAAATAAGTGGCCAAACGAAGTCCAACTTCAAAAGTTGACTTAATTCGCTTCATAAACGAAGAGTGGCGCAAAATACCCCAATAGTACGACATAAATGCCTTAATATTGTCGATGTCGCAACGTCTCAGAGGTGTAATGGAAGCTAATGTCAAATATTAGCCAATTCCCTATTAATGGTCAAAAGATATCTGTATCTGTCTCACTATATTTATGTTTGGATTTTGCAAAAAACTAATAGACAGCCAACATTTTGTTTTTTTTTCGTCCAAAGTTCAGTCCATCCCACCCCCAAGCCACGGCAGCAGCTGAACAACTAAAGAAGAAGAGTATCATATTTTTTTGCAGGGCTCAGGGTATCTCGTAGTCGAGCAGCCTCGACTAGAGCTTTCTTACTTGTTTTTTTTTTTTTTAATTATTTCTTATGTTGCTATTCTCATTATTTTTTATACCCTGAGCCCATTGAAAATGGGAAATCCGGGTACAATGGTTTTGTTAAAAGTATGTAACAGGTAGAAGGAGGCGTGGCAGATCCCACAAAGTATATAAATTCTTGATCAGGGTGACGAGAAAAATTGATATAGCCCTGTCGGTCTGTCCGTCCGTCCGGCCGGCCGTATGTATAAATGCGTCTATCTCAGCAACAATAAGAGCAAGAGACTTCATTCTTTTTATTATTAGGTCCGTGTATTGCACGCGGTATACGAGTTTGTTTCATAAAATCAATCAATTTTTTCTTTTCAGAGTTATCGATTTTAACATTTATCGAGAATCAGTTATAAAATTATATCTAGTTCATTTTTAGAGTTTGAGTCTCCAATTTCGGTTACATTATCGACACTAGAGACTTCAAAATTTGATATATTCGGTGATGAACAAATAAGAAGGCTCCAGTCGAGACGGTTCAACTACTTGATACCCTGAACCGTGCAAAAAAAACTAATTTTCTTCTTCTTTACGCACGTATAAGCGGAGCTCTGCTAACCGCGCAGTTGCTGTCGTGGCTTGGGCGCTTATAATTCCATTTCTAGATGGACTATCTTTATGAAACTTTCAGAATATATTATTAGTATTCAAATTTGTCTATTTACCAAATTACAAGTCTCTAGTATTCGAAATACGTTTTTTTTTTTCAAATTGATGGCGAAGGGGCGTGGCATCCAAAATCTGCGTATCCATATCTATCTAAATATATAAATTGAAGTCTCTAGCTAAAACGGTGTAGAAGTTATGCTCATAAAACGTAAAAATGTAAACGAATTTTCGATTTTATATCGATAATTAGGAAATTATATGAGTTATCGAAAAAACAAAATAAAATGTCCGTCCATCGAGATTTCAGAAACTACAAAACTCTAGCTTTTGATGAAATTTTTACATGAATACTCGTATCACTAACCATACAGCACATAGACTATACAAGTAGAATAAATTTTTTTAACGCACCAAAATGTGTGGGTACCAGTCAAATTCTTATTTGTTCGGTTTGGGCTCTTCTGGCTCGGGCAGTCAATTTATCACACAACGAATTCATTGCGCTTCAAGCGCTCGGATGATATGGTCATATTTTCATATGTTATGCGCTATTTTTACTTTATTCTCCATCTCTCTTATTTTCTCTCTCTCTCTCTATGCATGCACAAGCCAGCAGCCCACAAAAATTGAAATTCGTTCGTGAAAGTTCGTGAGTCGCTATTTGTGACGATCCCACTTTTCTCTTCTAAGTAAGACTATAACCAACTCTTAAAATGGCTAGATTATTTTGGGAAGGGTACTTTTTTGCCATGCGCATGCACACACATTTACAGTGTCTTCCTGCATGTTTGAGTATTTATGTGCGAAACTCTACTCTTGCTGCTTGCGTGATTCAGTTTTGTATGATTTGAATTGTAGACTGATTGTTAAATGAGTCTTTATGAGTCTTTTGGATGCCAAGTCTCCCTCGCCATTTGAATGAATTTGAATTTCATGAAGATCGTCCATATAAAAATGGAGTTATAGGCGTCCAAAATTCAGCCCAACACACGGCAGCAACTGCGCGGTTAGCGGAGCGCGCGCTTATACGTGCGTATAGAAGAAGAATATTATTTTTTTCTTGCAGGATTCAGGGTTACTCATAGTCGAGCTGTCTCGACTAGAGCCTTCTTAATTGTTTATTTGTTATATAATTTGTTTATATGTATACCACTATATTAACAAGTATAAACATTAACTGGAATTCATTTTCAATAATAATTTTATTATAAAATTAAAATGATTTTTATTATTAAATTTATTTGTTAATATGTGTATGTTATTTCAGATGTTTATTCATTGTAAACAGACTCAGTAATAAGATGTTAAAAATTAATGCAGAACCTGCATTCTTCACGGAAGTGTTTACAGAGCTGAAGTCATGTGGACAATTTCAACCTAATTCGATAAAAAGTTCACCTTGCGGAGGCACCTGACGGAATCATGAGCAATACATCTTAGACCGAGTTTCATTATCTACTTGCCAGCTAAATTTTTGAAACGAAATACGCTGTAAACAGTGGAAAACCAAATAAACGTTTATAGTACATTACCAAATTACTTTGTCACCATCACATTTGTTCAAATAAAAATGAAATGACATCGCTTGAAAGATTTTTTTTTTATATTATCCAAAATGATATCCTTTTAAATTGATTTGGTAAGTCATAAATAATATAGATATATTGAGGACTGTGCTAGGCTATGGATTAAAACTTGATGCAACGTCGATTATACTCAGAGTTAATCAGAGAATTTCCTAATAAAACCCGTTAAGATGCAAATTATATTAGAAACAAATATTACGCCATAGAATATAAGTCAACACGCGCGTTTCAAAAAGAGCTGAGCTGATAACACATTTTGGCGGACGATATTGCAACAGAGTTGTAGACGAAGTTTGACTCGATCACGCTAAAGTGAGCTGAAAGCTTCCATGAAACGCAGACTCCACATTCTTCTGATTTGCCTGCCGGCAGCGGCGTCTCCAAGACGGTATTTAAGATACTTCTCAATCGATTCGGTTGATAACTAAAACCAAATTGAGTTTATTGGCACCCAACGGACCACAGAGCCCATTTCGGAATTCCCTGTCGTGTGCAGGCATTAAGCGATTTTCCATGCATACACACACAAAATTCTGCATTCTAGCATATTCCAAAAACTGCGATATAATTGTCAATATTTCGATCGTTACTTTAGTTTAGTCAAAAGACGCATATCAATATATATCAATTGTGCATTTAAGCAATACAAACTTCGTTTCTGATTTTCTACTCTCCCCAAAGGGCAAGAGTTTTTCTTATACATGCATACCAACATACAGATTTATTTATTTATGTCGTGTGTACACATCCATACACATCCACATGTGTGCACATATTCTAAGAATTGCGATTGAATTATAAATTTTTAATCCGTTACTTTAGGTTTAGCTGTCATGTTCCTAATCAGGGCATGGTGAGTGCTCTGCAACTTGCGTAAGTAGAGCGGGTTTGAATCCCGCCGATGACTTCGATTTCCATTGAAAACATTTTGTTTTTTAATCGAAAACTTATAACTTTAATTTATTTATTTATTGGTATAATTGGTTATGGGGTTTCGAATCCCTTTCATTTCTTTCTCATCTCCTCTTCTCGCTCCGCAATGATCGGTATCGGCAATGCAACTCTGCCGCGACGTGCTCTCCTTTTTAGAGCTTTTCGCCGCTGGGCAGGGTTGTACTGCCGATTGCGCGCGCTAAGATCACAAGTTTAAAAAATAATTCTAACTTACATACTAACAAATTCATTCTGTCTTACTACTATATTATAGTATATACAATTAAAAAATGCATCGTTTCTTACTCGTTAAATTTAAATTAATACTACTACTACTAAATACAAATTAAGAGAGAGTTCTCAGTTAAGAGTGATTGACATGTTTTTTTGCGCTCCGCGATCATTTATTTATTTTTATTGTTTTTAGTAATTATATCGTTTCGAATTGCATAATATTGCGATTGATTATTAGCTGCGAAGATCTTTGTTTGTGATCTTTATAAAGTTTTAATCCGTGGTTCATTGTGATTTGTTTTATACTGCTTTGCATTTTTGTGTAGTGAACAAATTTCTTTATTTGAATTTTTGTTTTAGTGCTTCTATTTGCTTTTTGCGCTATCTGTCTTTTCTACCTTTGTTTACATTTGTCAGTGTAAGTGTATGCATAGTTGCTCTCACTTACTTGGGTAAGTCCTGATCTCAAACATAAGCTTGAGTTCTCTCTGACGGTTTATTTTTTCGTTTTTGCGCTTTAGCTGCTGATTGTTGTTGTAAATTGCTCTCGCAATATTTTCAAGTTGTTTGTCTATTCACTATATTTCTTTAAAACCCCAATTGCCAATTTGAGTTGCTGAAAGAAGGCATGCACTTTTAGACAGACCGTTGACTCTGCACAGGCCCAATTTGTAAATTGCTGGCTATGCGAGAACATTATGCATACTAAATGCGCTGGCCTAACCGGGCGAGACTACGATAAGGTAATATCTACTGCCAAAATTGGTTGTGGTGGTTTAAGTTGATCTTGTCCGACTTGCTTGAAAAAAACAATTCGATTCTTCCAAGATGTAGAATGCAGTGAGGGTTCAATTTTATGAACTGAGCAATATTTCTAAGCAGATATCAAGCATCTTGGTAGCTGCTGAAGAACTATTGAACAAATATAATTTTGACAGCCCTCAATCTCAATCTGAGATTCCATCGATGTTGGTACTAACATCGTCCCCCAACTCGCTTACTCCTCCCTCACCTTGTGTTTCTGTTTTGTCTTCATCTCCTAAATCGCTTCGTACTCCATCGCCCTGCCCTGTGACTACGTCCATACCAGTTGATGCTTTTATTTAATCTCTTGTCCCTGTTCAAAAATTGGTATTTCCTTCAATTGTTGTTCAAACCGAGAATACCAATACGTCAACCAATTCTTCTATTACTGTCTCCACTCCAACATGTGAAGCAATATCTGCATTTATTTCCTCTAAAACTTCTGCGAATGTCTCTATAACGAAGTTAAATTTTTCGACTCTTCGTGAAATTTCTTCGTTTAAGATGAATGTACCATTTGAATATTTTACAACTATATGTGATACTAAATTTTGGCCACTACATGTAGTTGTGCATGAATTTAAACCGAAGAATCGTAACAGTTTATGCTCAACACATAATTTGTATCAAAGATATTTATGGACATACCAATGATACCACTTTTTTTCTTGTGTTAGGTGATTTTAGTATTCCGAACACTTCTTGGCTTGTTACAAATGCAAATTACTTTATTCCGACAATTGATCACTATCTTTTTGATGAATTGTTCAATCTTTCTATGTCTCAGATGAACTCTATTTCATCTGAATCGCTCGCTTGATCTTGTGTTCATAAATGATGATTCCATCATAAATGTATCGAGATCAACCCCTTTTTGTTTACCTGAGGATATTTATCATCCAACTTTAGAGGTTTCGTTGTCTATTAATAATCCCTCATAAATCACGTTGCTATCGTAAATGCAATTTTGTTTTGCTAAACGGTAATTTGGAATCATTACTTTTTTACTCAACTTTAGACACTATTCTAGATGTATGAGTTCCACTCTGTAGTATTTCGCCTGTTTTGGAAAAGCCGCCCTGGGTTTTTAAGACTCTTTTAAATTTAAAAAATAATAAATTAAAGTATTTTAAAAAATTTTAAAAGTCTAGTTCGGCTGTAGACTGGGATAAATATTCTATAGCCATGCCAAATTTTACCAAATTCTCGTTGTTATGAGAATTATCTTATTCGTGTTAAGCGCCAGTTAACAGTTTGTAAATTTTAAGCGTAAATCTTCTGGTCTGCCAACCTCCTTTTTCTTTGGTATGGAAAAATCTTGTGAATATCAGGTCTCTTCTGATCTATTTGCAAAATTCTTCCAATCAACTTATTCTTCCTTTGAATGCTGCAATAACTTATATCCATTTTACTTTTCTGAATCTTTTTCAATTGATGCTGTAAAGGTGTCTGGAGATTCATTGGCTGCAGCCATTAGGACATTGAAATCATCCTTTTCTCCTAGGTGCTGATAAGATTCCAAGTTGTGTGATTAAAGAGTACAATGCTTCTCTTCTGTCACCATTACTAATATTGTTTTATTTATCTTTGGAAACTTCGGCTTTTTCTTCAAGGAAAAGAGTCTTTTATCATTCCGCTACATAAAAAAACGGAAAATCCGATTCTGTTATTCCGAAGTTCTTTGAAAAAATAATAACATCGTCATTGCAACACTTTTGTAAATCAATTATTCATCCATCGCAGCATGAGTTTTTTCAAAATTGAAAACCACTACGAATTTATTAGAATTCACTTCCCTAGTCAATGATAGTTTTTTGAATAGAATCCAGACTGATGTTATTTATACTGACTTCTAACTGAGTCAAATGCTTTACTATTTGACTCAGTTGACCATCATTTGTTAATTTTAAAGCTGGATCGCTTCGGATTTTCCCCTAAACTTTTATCGTGGTTATTATCCTACTTAAAGGGCAGAACCCAGAGAGTTTTGCTGAGAACTTCAATTTCAAAACTGATCTTTGTTACGTCTGGTGTTCCCCAGGATAATCATTTAGGCCCATTTCTCTTTTCCCTTTTTATAAATGACCTTCCTAGTTGTATTTCTATTTATTTATGCTGATGATGTAAAACTTTGCTTTTCATATTCTAACTCAATTGAGCATGTACATGTTCAAGATGGCCTTTATGCATTGCAAGGATGGTGTGAGGTTAATCAAATACATTTAAGTTGCCTTAAGTGTATGACAATTACCTTCTGTCGTACTGTTCCACACATGCTCGACTATAAAATAATCAATAATTCCTTACAACGCATCCTCACCGTCAAAGACCTCGGCGTGCTCTTTGACACTAAATTTAATTTTAATCTGCATATTTCTGCCATCACAAATGAAGCCAAATGTGTGCTTGGCATAATTAAACAATTTAATTTTAATGATCCTTTTTTTTTTTTTTATTTGTGCGGAAACAGTTTCTTCTCTTTGCCTTAAGGGATCTAAATTGGAACAGTAATTTACGTTTGCCTTCTTTACATAGTAGGGTTCTTATTGATCTGCCATCATTAATGAATCGCAGAACAATTTTAGGTATTACTTTCCTTCATAACTTCATTATTGTTAATGCGGCTGCATTTCTCTGTTCCTTCCCGAACTACTAGAAACTATCGTCCGTTACATTTACCACAGTGCATCACGGATTATTCTTTACAGTCTGTTTTCCATGTTTTATGTGTTAATTATAATAAATATTATCACGTATTCTCCTTAGAGCTATCTCTTCCGCTAATAAAATCTTTGCTTTCAACTCATCTTAGGAAACTTACTCCAAATGCCCGGATTTGAACCTAGTTTTTTGTTTTTTGTTTCTGCTATCCATCTTATTTCACTCTCTTTATCTCACCCTGAATTTTGTTTTTTAATATTTTTTCTGTTTATACCCTGAACCCATTGAAAATGGGAATTCAGGGTATAATAGTTTTGTGAAAATGTATGTAACAGGCAGAAGGAGACGTCGCAGACCCCATAAAGTATATATATTCTTGATCAGTACAAAAAAATAAGTTGATATAGCCCTGTCCGTCTGTCCGTCCGTATGAGCATCGAGATTTCGGAAACTACAAAAGCTAGAGAGCTGAAATTTTACATGAATACTCGTATATAAGTTACGCAGTAAAAGTTTATTTAGTTTTTTCGATAACTCATCCCATTCCTTAATTATCGAAACTACAAAAGCTAGAGAGCTGAAATTTTACATGAATACTCGTATCTTAGTTACGCAGTAAAAGTTTATTTAGTTTTTTCGATAACTCATCCCATTCCTTAATTATCGATAAAAATCGAAAATTCGTTTACTTTTTTAGGTTTTTCGAGCATAACTTCTACACCGTTTTAGCTAGAGACTTCAATTTTGTATATTTAGATAGATATTATGGATTATGGATTTTTTAATTTTCAGATTTTGGATGCCACGCCAACTTCGCCCTCGATTTGAAAAAAAAAACGTATTTTAAGTACTACAGACTTGTTATTTGGCAAATATACAAATTTGAATTGAATTAATATATTTTGAAAGTTTCATGAAGATAGTTCATCTAGAAATGGAGTTATAGGCGTTCAAAATACAGCCCATAACCCCCAACCATCGGCAGCAACTGCGTGTTTAGCAGAGCGCGTGCTTATACGTGCGCAAAGGAGAAGAATATTAATTTGTTTGCAGGGTTCAGGGTATCTCGCAGTCGAGCCGTCTTGACTAGAGCCTTCTTACTTGTTTCTTGCTAATCTTTAGTCTAAGTATTGATTAGTCTAAGTATTAATTTTATAATCAGTCCTAAGAACCTTTAATATTCATTTTAAGTTGACTGATGACCATTCATGGCTGTGAATTGGGGCATAGCTGGCCGGTCTGGCAAATAAAACACCCCCATTGGGTTAGTGATACTATTGATAATTTAAATGTTTTGTACTTTCTTTAGGCTTTTTATACCCTTAGCCCATTGAAAATGGGAAATCAGAGTTTAATGGTTATTAAATGTATGTAACAGGCAGAAGGAGGCGTGGCAGACTATAAGAGCTAGAGACTTCATTCTTTTTTTGTTAGGTCCGTGTATTGCACGCGGTATGCGAGTTTATTTGTTAGTTTTTCGCAGGGCTCAGGGTGTCTCGTAGTCGAGCAGTCTGGACTAGAATTTCTTACTTGCTTATTATATAATTATATTTGTCTTAAGCTTGACTCTAGTTTTGTCAACACCGTAATTAAATAAATAAATAAATAATACTGATAGATTCGCTATGTGAGGTGGTTCAGCGGGTGAGCCGCCTTACACACTCCCACCCTCTTACTTAGGGGAGATGACTGCCCCTTTCTTCTTCGAGCGTCTCGATTACGGTGTGCTCCTTCGCCGCGGCCTCTGGGTCGGGACTGGTGACGGAGGGACAGCGTTCCCACGACAGGGATTGATCCCGTGGCTTCCGCGCTTGAAAGAAAGGTTTCACCTGAGCGAGACTGAGCACCCTCCTCCTGCGGTTAGGCGAACGACGTTTGGGGAGACAAATTTGACGATCTTATATGGCCCGTCGAATTTGGGCGCCAGTTTCACCGCAAAGCCCTCTGCCGCGTTTGATGATTGATGCTGTAGCACGAAAACTGCCGAGTACAACGTCAGCTTCCAGTCGCGACGGCGCAGGTTATAGTACCGGCCCTGGTCCTTTGAAGCGTGCTGCAGGTTGTTGCGAACAATCTCGAAAACTTCCTTCATGTCCCCCATGGTCTTTGGGTCGGTCTCCCTCGTTGCCGAGCCAGGTGTGACCTCGTCGTAAAGCGCGGCTCGCGTCCCATCATTAGGAAAGAAGGTGTGAAACCAGTAGAGTCTGCCACACTGGAATTAACCACCAGCGTTATCTCGCGCAACAGTTCGTTCCACGAATCCTGATGGCCCTCGATGTATTGCGCTATAATTATGTTAACCGTGCGGTTCGTCCTCTCTGTGCGGTTTTCCTGCGGCGAATGCGGTCCCGTGAATTGGAGAACCACGCCCAGAGATTCCATGAACGAGCGGAAAATCCTGCTCGCTAATTGTACCCCGTTGTCGCATACAAATGTCTTCGGTATCCCAAAATAGCTGAGTATACGTTCCCTGAACGCCACTTGCAGTAGTGCGGCGGTGGCCCTCTTCATCCGCACGAACTCCATCCACTTGGCAAACGCATCATGGAACACCAGTAACCTCGTTTTCCCGCGTTTAGAACGAGACAAGAGACCCATGAAATCGGCGCACAAGACCGCCATGGGCTCTGCCACTTGCCTGGTCAGCATCTGTCCTGCTGGTTTTTGCTGATCGCTCTTGAATTTCAGACAAAGTTAGCAGCACTTCACGTTCTTGGCGGCGTCGCGGAACATACCCGGCCAATAGTACCTCTACGCCAGCCTCGCCGCCGTCTTTCTCACCCCTCGGTAACCCGCGGTGGGAGCTTCATGGCATTCCCTCAATAACCTGTCCCATTGACTCTCGGGGACGCACAGCTTCCAGGGGATGTAACCCTCCTCATCTATCCGATGCCATAAATTCCTGTATAGCTGTCCATTCTGCTCAACGTGCTCGCTGAACTTTTCTGGCTCTTTGCTAATATTCTGAATAATCCTCGCGACCCACTTGCAAGATTAACCAACCTCCACTGCTTGCTGACAAGTGTCCACAGGCTGTCGGGAAAGAGCGCCTGCCACTACGTTCAAGTTTCCGCGACGATAATGGACGTCAAACTAGTACTATTGCAACTCCAGCCAGTGAGGCTCCCTATGGAGTTGAGCCACTTTAACGCCAAATGATCTATGGCCACGTCGAACCGATAGTCTTCCAAGTAGCATCGCATTTTCCGAATTACCCAGATGATAGCGATTCACTTTTTCTCCGTGGCCGAATAGTTCAGTTCTGCTTTTGATTGCTTTCGGCTGGCATAAGCGATCACCCGCTCTTGACCCTAGACATGTTACGTGAGGACTGCGCCTAAGCCGTAATCGCTAGCATCAGTCTGTAGAGCTCTGTCTCCGCTTTTTCCTCGCTCCACCTCCACTTGTGCCCCTTTTTGAGAAGCGTAGATATCGGCTGGACTATCGCCGCGACGTTTGGTACGAATCGCTGGTACCACGATGCCACCCCTAGGCATTGCCGGAGTTCCATCAGATTTGACGGGGTCTGTAGTTTCTGAATCGCCTCGACCTTCGCGTGCTCCGTGAATATCCCGTCTCCGCTTACGACATGTCCCAAGCACGCCAGTTTCTCCCTGAAGAAAATGCATTTCTTTCGGTTGACCTTGAGGTTCGCCGCTTGGAGTCGTCGGAACACCTCCTTCAGGTTGGCCACGTGCTGCTCCTTCGCACAGTGGTTGGGTTTGTATGGAGCGAACGGCCAAAAATACTTCTAGAGGAGTTAAAAATCTGAAACTTTTTCCAAAATTCAATAAAAATAACATAAATAAAACACAGTGGTCGCGCTTGTATAGAGCGAGTGATTAAACATTTTTTTTAATGAAAATATCATTTTGAAATGTTTTCCAAAACTCTATAAAAATTTAATAAGAAATAAAAGATGTCTGAATAATTTACACAAATTCTTTGCCACCCTCCTTCACCCTTATAGACGCACCCTAAGAAAAAAACTATAAAAAATAAAGTACAAAAATGAAATAATATATTTATTCAAACGCAACCAAAAATGAAAATGTACGAAAAAATTATGTTAACAAATATATTAATAATAATCTTACTCATCTAATAACAATTGGAATTGCAAGAATCTTTTCGTAGCTTGGTACGACGGTTTACTATTTAGAAATGTGCGTATAGTCAAATATTGATGTTTGCTCAAATTTCTTTCCACGAGAATTGATAAGACTTCATCTGCACTAAATTCAGAAAACGCTGGGTGGGATGTGTTTCAGGAACGTACGGCAGAAGCAATACATTCGTCGGTTTTTGTTATCTCAGTAATTCTACGACGTTTTGCCCTATTAGAAGACTTGACGAAATCTATTTTCGGCCGGCCAGTTGCTTTGGGTGTTGAATGGGACATGTTGTGGGCACAGCGCAATGAAATCCTCTCCTTCTCATTCAGCCAATCACCTTGATATATCAGAATTTAAAGTAAATACCTTCAACTTCAAAATTCATGCTAGAGAATTTAATTTGGTACACTCAATATGACGTCTGACCTGTTTGAAATGCAATTTTAAATGTGTATGCAAATGTAAATGTACTGGCTACTAGGACCGCGCTTGCAGCTAAGCCTTGAAAATAAAATACGACTATATAAGGCCGTTCTAAAGCCAGTATGGACCTACGCGTTGCAGCTTTGGGGAACAGCCAGCAAATCAAATATAGAATACTTCAGCGTTACCAATCTAAGCCCCTGAGAACAATAACAGGCACCCTCCGTATATGACAAACTATGACATACATAAAGATCTCAAGCTTCCTCTTATCAAAGACGAAATACAAAAAAGCGCAGAAAGTTACCTAAATAGGCTACATGACCACTGCAATGTTCTAGCAATAGAACTCCTCGACAACACACATCACAGTCGAAGGCGCTTAAAAAGATTCCACGTTCTGGATTTCCCAAATAGAGAGTAGATCTTAGTTATCAATATGTAAATATATAAATATATGGATTGAGCTCATTGGAGCTTAAACCATCCGGTTAGTTTTAATTATTAATAAATTTGCTTATTGTTTATAAGACAGATTACAAATAAAACAAGTAAGAAGGCTCTAGTCGAGACGGCTCGACTACGAGATACCCTGAACCCTGCCAAAAAATTAATATTCTTCTTCTTTACGCAAGTGTAAGAGCGCGCTCTGCTAACCGCGCAGTTGCTGCCGACAGTTGGGTGGGATGGGCTGTACTTTGAACGCTTATAACTCCATTTCTAGATGGATTATCTTCATGAAACTTTCAAAATATATTAATAGCATTAAAATTTGTCCATTTGCCAAATTACAAGTCTCTAGTAGTTGAAATACGTTCAAATACGTACAAATTGGGGGCGACGGGGGCGTGGCATCTAAAATCTGAATTACAAAATCTGCGTATCCATAATATCTATCTAAATAGCTAGTCTCTAGCTAAAACGGTGTAGAAGCTATGCTCGAAAAACATAAAAAATGTAAACGAATTTTCGATTTTTTATCGATAATTAAGGAATGGGATGAGTTATCGAAAAAACAAAACTAAAGTTGTACTGCGTAACTAAGATACGAGTATTCATGTAAAATTTCAGCTCTCTAGCTTTTGTAGTTTCCGAAATCTAGACGCTCATACGGACGGACGGACGGACGGACGGACGGACAGACGGACAGACGGACAGGGCTATATCAACTTATTTTTTTGTGCTGATCAAGAATATATATACTTTACGGGGTCTGCGACGTCTACTTCTGCCTGTTACATACATTTTCGCAAAACCATTATACCCTGAATTCCCATTTTCAATGGGCAAAAAAAAAATTTTTTAAAATGTGTAAAAAGCTTACTGAGCGCTGCAGCTGCGCGAAAACGAGCAAGTGCTCATGATTTCAATGCTATTTTTAGAATGTACCGTTGCAAATCCAGAAAAAAACGGTGTGCCATTCAGAAGTTTGGACATTTATGAGACAATTTGTGTGCATTTTGTCAAAAAAGATTGTGATAGATTTTTCAACTTTCGGCATATGGGCGCAACCATTGTGCTTCGTGCATGCGCCATTCTCCGGTTTTCTTCTTCACCAGGACTATGGGCACACGCTCGTAGCAACTCATCTACCTGTTTACCAATCACTTTGCGCATAGCCAGATTCTTCGGATAATACCTATGTTTAAGAGGTTTGTTATCCCGCATTCTGATGCTATGTTCCGCTATATGCGACATACCCTCGAGGCCCTCAAACTGGAGCAACTCCGTCTCCAAAAACTGCTTCAGCTCGACCTCCAGCTCGTCGGCTCATTGCTTGCAATTGCTAGAGGGCTTCTCGTCCTCTGTTTCCTCCGCCTTGAACCTTTCGTTTCCTGGTGAGCACTCTATCACCTCGCCCGTTGTCTCCACTTTTAACGTTTTTATTTCTGGCGTCCGCTCCTCGGGTTCGTCGATGTTTCCAATCTGCCCTCCTTCTCCATCTGAGGATATCTGTTCTTCTTCTCTTTTCTGAATTGCCTCTCCTTTTCATAGGAAGGCCCTCCCTGGGCCCATACTCCAGTATTTCGTTCTCCATAACCTCGTATGACCCTACGTCTCGCGTACCAGCCTGAACGACTCCTTCCGCTCGAGACACTGAGACGCAGCACGGCGCCTCGAGCGAGCAAATCCTCGTCTTTAGGCCGGTTGCTCTCTTTCGACGCGACCTGCTGCATTTGCGATGATTCTTCTCTAAGCGGTGCCATCCGCATCTTCAACTCCGCATTGCCGCACTGCACCTTGGTGCCCAATGCGCACAAGAAATCCATTTCTAATATAACGTGGTCGAACATGGTCGGCATGATGAGCACATCATCACTACCTTCCCCGCGAGACGTGGGGGTCTACCTTCATCACGACGATTTCTTTACCTCCAGGGATGACCCGTCGGCCAACCTAATCCACGACTGTACATCTTGGAAACCCTCTTTGATCGCAGCTGGCCGTCATACTCTGACATCCGATCGACACCGTCGCTACGATCTTTCCGTCTTCCACCTTCAAAGGGTACCTACTCTGCTCTTCGTTCTCTATTTGGCGCCGCTTCAACCCTGAGAAGGAAGCCCCTGGCCGTTTCCCGAGTTGGCCCTTCCCGAGCTTGCCCTTCGAGTCGTGTCTCCGGCGATTGCGCTCGGAAAGGGTTGCCAAGTCTACCCTCCGCCGGCTTCGTCCAGGCAGATTTCAACCGGATCGCTGCGGTCCTGCTCTCCTGCTCTAGACGGTGCCTAGACAGTGCACACTCTCGTAATCCGCCGCCATCTGAGTCAGTTGAGTGAGCGACGAGAAGTCATGGCGCCTCACATACAGCCTGTACTCAGGCGCGGCGTTATCGTTCGCCCTATATAACTCTTGCGTTGCACTGTACTTATCCTCACACAATAACAATCTAGGCTCGATCAGGTAGTTCTTTAAACATTCCCCTCCTCGCTGACGGCGTGCACGGAACTGATCCTCCAGCCGCTCGAAATACTGAGGCGGTATGAAAAAATCTAAAAACTCTCTTCTAAATTCCGACCAAGGCACGTCCCTGCGCCCACTAGCCCGCTTTGCCGATGAGCGCCTCGCTCACCGCCCTAGGCAATCGATCAAGGTCTTTGCCATACATTATGGCCCTCTCCTCCAAACTCTCTATGAACCCGAGAGGATCCGACTGCCCATCTTACCATATTCCCCACTTCCTCACCTGTTCGGCTACGCCCCAGGGCGGGTATATTTCAGGTGGTAACGTGGGCATGGGAATTCGATGGGTTGCCTTCGGAGCCACCAGCGGCATCTTCACCTCGTCGTCGTCCACCCTTTTCTCGCGTGTCCGGCTCGCAGGCATAACGCCCGTAGCCTGTATGTCTAGCCTATACGACGACGCGGGAATGGACTCTTGGTCCTGTGCCTTCCGTAAGTCTGGCTCCGATTTCTGGTAAGCGCGGCTGCCCTTATTGAGCGTCGCGTTGCCCAGACCAGGTTCGGAAGTCTTCACGAATCGCGCTTCCAAATCGGATGAACGAGTTTTGACCTTTTGCCTTGTGACTGCCACTGTGAATAAACGCCGATAGCCTCTTTCTTTAATCGTATAAGCGGCCCTCGGTTTCGAGGCCGAACTCTCGAGTGCTCGCGATCAGCTCATCCTTAGTGCGCTGATAAATCCGTAGGATGCCCAACCCCGGATTCTGACACTCACCTGCCTCCATCGTTTTTTTTTTGGGTTAGCTTCGCCAAGACAAAATTTTCCGATAAATATATTTTCCTCATGTATATTTCGTCATTCGGCCTCGCCCTGGCTCCGCCACGTTGCGTTTTTATGATCAGTCATTTTACTTTAAATTATTGCTAAGCACTTAGTGTCTGTTTCCGGCGAGTGAGACACACTACAAAAAAAAAAAAAAAAACAAGTAAGAAGGCTCTAGTCGAGACGGCTCGACTAAGAGATACCCTTAACCCTGGACCGCGCTTGCAGCTAAGCCTTGAAAATAAAATACGACTATATAAGGCCGTTCTAAAGCCAGTATGGACCTACGCGTTGCAGCTTTGGGGAACAGCCAGCAAATCAAATATAGAATACTTCAGCGTTACCAATCTAAGCCCCTGAGAACAATAACAGGCACCCTTCGTATATGACAAACTATGACATACATAAAGATCTCAAGCTTCCTCTTATCAAAGACGAAATACAAAAAAGCGCAGAAAGTTACCTAAATAGGCTACATGACCACTGCAATGTTCTAGCAATAGAACTCCTCGACAACACACATCACAGTCAAAGGCGCTTAAAAAGATTCCACGTTCTGGATTTCCCACATAGAGAGTAGATCTTAGTTATCAATATGTAAATATATAAATATATGGATTGAGCTCATTGGAGCTTAAACCATCCGGTTAGTTTTAATTATTAATAAATTTGCTTATTGTTTATAAGACAGATTACAAATAAAACAAGTAAGAAGGCTCTAGTCGAGACGGCTCGACTACGAGATACCCTGAACCCTGCCAAAAAATTAATATTCTTCTTCTTTACGCAAGTGTAAGAGCGCGCTCTGCTAACCGCGCAGTTGCTGCCGACAGTTGGGTGGGATGGGCTGTACTTTGAACGCTTATAACTCCATTTCTAGAGGGATTATCTTCATGAAACTTTCAGAATATATTAATAGCATTAAAATTTGTCCATTTGCCAAATTACAAGTCTCTAGTAGTTGAAATACGTTCAAATACGTACAAATTGGGGGCGACGGGGGCGTGGCATCTAAAATCTGAATTACAAAATCTGCGTATCCATAATATCTATTTAAATAGCTAGTCTCTAGCTAAAACGGTGTAGAAGCTATGCTCGAAAAACATAAAAAATGTAAACGAATTTTCGATTTTTATCGATAATTAAGGAATGGGATGAGTTATCGAAAAAACAAAACTAAAGTTGTACTGCGTAACTAAGATACGAGTATTCATGTAAAATTTCAGCTCTCTAGCTTTTGTAGTTTCCGAAATCTAGACGCTCATACGGACGGACGGACGGACGGACAGACGGACAGGGCTATATCAACTTATTTTTTTGTGCTGATCAAGAATATATATACTTTACGGGGTCTGCGACGTCTACTTCTGCCTGTTACATACATTTTCGCAAAACCATTATACCCTGAATTCCCATTTTCAATGGGCAAAAAAAAAAATTTTTTTAAATTTGTAAAAAGCTTACTGAGCGCTGCAGCTGCGCGAAAACGAGCAAGTGCTCATGATTTCAATGCTATTTTTAGAATGTACCGTTGCAAATCCAGAAAAAAACGGTGTGCCATTCAGAAGTTTGGACATTTATGAGACAATTTGTGTGCATTTTGTCAAAAAAGATTGTGATAGATTTTTCAACTTTCGGCATATGGGCGCAACCATTGTGCTTCGTGCATGCGCCATTCTCCGGTTTTCTTCTTCACCAGGACTATGGGCACACGCTCGTAGCAACTCATCTACCTGTTTACCAATCACTTTGCGCATAGCCAGATTCTTCGGATAATACCTATGTTTAAGAGGTTTGTTATCCCGCATTCTGATGCTATATTCCGCTATATGCGACATACCCTCGAGGCCCTCAAACTGGAGCAACTCCGTCTCCAAAAACTGCTTCAGCTCGACCTCCAGCTCGTCGGCTCATTGCTTGCAATTGCTAGAGGGCTTCTCGTCCTCTGTTTCCTCCGCCTTGAACCTTTCGTTTCCTGGTGAGCACTCTATCACCTCGCCCGTTGTCTCCACTTTTAACGTTTTTATTTCTGGCGTCCGCTCCTCGGGTTCGTCGATGTTTCCAATCTGCCCTCCTTCTCCATCTGAGGATATCTGTTCTTCTTCTCTTTTCTGAATTGCCTCTCCTTTTCATAGGAAGGCCCTCCCTGGGCCCATACTCCAGTATTTCGTTCTCCATAACCTCGTATGACCCTACGTCTCGCGTACCAGCCTGAACGACTCCTTCCGCTCGAGACACTGAGACGCAGCACGGCGCCTCGAGCGAGCAAATCCTCGTCTTTAGGCCGGTTGCTCTCTTTCGACGCGACCTGCTGCATTTGCGATGATTCTTCTCTAAGCGGTGCCATCCGCATCTTCAACTCCGCATTGCCGCACTGCACCTTGGTGCCCAATGCGCACAAGAAATCCATTTCTAATATAACGTGGTCGAACATGGTCGGCATGATGAGCACATCATCACTACCTTCCCCGCGAGACGTGGGGGTCTACCTTCATCACGACGATTTCTTTACCTCCAGGGATGACCCGTCGGCCAACCTAATCCACGACTGTACATCTTGGAAACCCTCTTTGATCGCAGCTGGCCGTCATACTCTGACCTCCGATCGACACCGTCGCTACGATCTTTCCGTCTTCCACCTTCAAAGGGTACCTACTCTGCTCTTCGTTCTCTATTTGGCGCCGCTTCAACCCTGAGAAGGAAGCCCCTGGCCGTTTCCCGAGTTGGCCCTTCCCGAGCTTGCCCTTCGAGTCGTGTTTCCGGCGATTGCGCTCGGAAAGGGTTGCCAAGTCTACCCTCCGCCGGCTTCGTCCAGGCAGATTTCAACCGGATCGCTGCGGTCCTGCTCTCCTGCTCTAGACGGTGCCTAGACAGTGCACACTCTCGTAATCCGCCGCCATCTGAGTCAGTTGAGTGAGCGACGAGAAGTCATGGCGCCTCACATACAGCCTGTACTCAGGCGCGGCGTTATCGTACGCCCTATATAACTCTTGCGTTGCACTGTACTTATCCTCACACATTAACAATCTAGGCTCGATCAGGTAGTTCTTTAAACATTCCCCTCCTCGCTGACGGCGTGCACGGAACTGATCCTCCAGCCGCTCGAAATACTGAGGCGGTATGAAAAAATCTAAAAACTCTCTTCTAAATTCCGACCAAGGCACGTCCCTGCGCCCACTAGCCCGGAACCATATGGTCGCTTTGCCGATGAGCGCCTCGCTCACCGCCCTAGGCAATCGATCAAGGTCTTTGCCATAAATTATGGCCCTCTCCTCCAAACTCTCTATGAACCCGAGAGGATCCGACTGCCCATCTTACCATATTCCCCACTTCCTCACCTGTTCGGCTACGCCCCAGGGCGGGTATATTTCAGGTGGTAACGTGGGCATGGGAATTCGATGGGTTGCCTTCGGAGCCACCAGCGGCATCTTCACCTCGTCGTCGTCCACCCTTTTCTCGCGTGTCCGGCTCGCAGGCATAACGCCCGTAGCCTGTATGTCTAGCCTATACGACGACGCGGGAATGGACTCTTGGTCCTGTGCCTTCCGTAAGTCTGGCTCCGATTTCTGGGAAGCGCGGCTGCCCTTATTGAGCGTCGCGTTGCCCAGACCAGGTTCGGAAGTCTTCACGAATCGCGCTTCCAAATCGGATGAACGAGTTTTGACCTTTTGCCTTGTGACTGCCACTGTGAATAAACGCCGATAGCCTCTTTCTTTAATCGTATAAGCGGCCCTCGGTTTCGAGGCCGAACTCTCGAGTGCTCGCGATCAGCTCATCCTTAGTGCGCTGATAAATCCGTAGGATGCCCAACCCCGGATTCTGACACTCACCTGCCTCCATCGTTTTTTTTTTTGGGTTAGCTTCGCCAAGACAAAATTTTCCGATAAATATATTTTCCTCACGTATATTTCGTCATTCGGCCTCGCCCTGGCTCCGCCACGTTGCGTTTTTATGATCAGTCATTTTACTTTAAATTATTGCTAAGCACTTAGTGTCTGTTTCCGGCGAGTGAGACACACTACAAAAAAAAAAAAAAAAAACAAGTCGAGACGGCTCGACTACGAGATACCCTGAACCCTGCCAAAAAATTAATATTCTTCTTCTTTACGCAAGTGTAAGAGCGCGCTCTGCTAACCGCGCAGTTGCTGCCGACAGTTGGGTGGGATGGGCTGTACTTTGAACGCTTATAACTCCATTTCTAGATGGATTATCTTCATGAAACTTTCAGAATATATTAATAGCATTAAAATTTGTCCATTTGCCAAATTACAAGTCTCTAGTAGTTGAAATACGTTCAAATACGTACAAATTGGGGGCGACGGGGGCTTGGCATCTAAAATCTGAATTACAAAATCTGCGTATCCATAATATCTATCTAAATAGCTAGTCTCTAGCTAAAACGGTGTAGAAGCTATGCTCGAAAAACATAAAAAATGTAAACGAATTTTCGATTTTTTATCGATAATTAAGGAATGGGATGAGTTATCGAAAAAACAAAACTAAAGTTGTACTGCGTAACTAAGATACGAGTATTCATGTAAAATTTCAGCTCTCTAGCTTTTGTAGTTTCCGAAATCTAGACGCTCATACGGACGGACGGACGGACGGACGGACGGACAGACGGACAGGGCTATATCAACTTATTTTTTTGTGCTGATCAAGAATATATATACTTTACGGGGTCTGCGACGTCTACTTCTGTCTGTTACATACATTTTCACAAAACCATTATACCCTGAATTCCCATTTTCAATGGGCAAAAAAAAAAAATTTTTTAAATTTGTAAAAAGCTTACTGAGCGCTGCAGCTGCGCGAAAACGAGCAAGTGCTCATGATTTCAATGCTATTTTTAGAATGTACCGTTGCAAATCCAGAAAAAAACGGTGTGCCATTCAGAAGTTTGGACATTTATGAGACAATTTGTGTGCATTTTGTCAAAAAAGATTGTGATAGATTTTTCAACTTTCGGCCTATGGGCGCAACCATTGTGCTTCGTGCATGCGCCATTCTCCGGTTTTCTTCTTCACCAGGACTATGGGCACACGCTCGTAGCAACTCATCTACCTGTTTACCAATCACTTTGCGCATAGCCAGATTCTTCGGATAATACCTATGTTTAAGAGGTTTGTTATCCCGCATTCTGATGCTATGTTCCGCTATATGCGACATACCCTCGAGGCCCTCAAACTGGAGCAACTCCGTCTCCAAAAACTGCTTCAGCTCGACCTCCAGCTCGTCGGCTCATTGCTTGCAATTGCTAGAGGGCTTCTCGTCCTCTGTTTCCTCCGCCTTGAACCTTTCGTTTCCTGGTGAGCACTCTATCACCTCGCCCGTTGTCTCCACTTTTAACGTTTTTATTTCTGGCGTCCGCTCCTCGGGTTCGTCGATGTTTCCAATCTGCCCTCCTTCTCCATCTGAGGATATCTGTTCTTCTTCTCTTTTCTGAATTGCCTCTCCTTTTCATAGGAAGGCCCTCCCTGGGCCCATACTCCAGTATTTCGTTCTCCATAACCTCGTATGACCCTACGTCTCGCGTACCAGCCTGAACGACTCCTTCCGCTCGAGACACTGAGACGCAGCACGGCGCCTCGAGCGAGCAAATCCTCGTCTTTAGGCCGGTTGCTCTCTTTCGACGCGACCTGCTGCATTTGCGATGATTCTTCTCTAAGCGGTGCCATCCGCATCTTCAACTCCGCATTGCCGCACTGCACCTTGGTGCCCAATGCGCACAAGAAATCCATTTCTAATATAACGTGGTCGAACATGGTCGGCATGATGAGCACATCATCACTACCTTCCCCGCGAGACGTGGGGGTCTACCTTCATCACGACGATTTCTTTACCTCCAGGGATGACCCGTCGGCCAACCTAATCCACGACTGTACATCTTGGAAACCCTCTTTGATCGCAGCTGGCCGTCATACTCTGACCTCCGATCGACACCGTCGCTACGATCTTTCCGTCTTCCACCTTCAAAGGGTACCTACTCTGCTCTTCGTTCTCTATTTGGCGCCGCTTCAACCCTGAGAAGGAAGCCCCTGGCCGTTTCCCGAGTTGGCCCTTCCCGAGCTTGCCCTTCGAGTCGTGTCTCCGGCGATTGCGCTCGGAAAGGGTTGCCAAGTCTACCCTCCGCCGGCTTCGTCCAGGCAGATTTCAACCGGATCGCTGCGGTCCTGCTCTCCTGCTCTAGACGGTGCCTAGACAGTGCACACTCTCGTAATCCGCCGCCATCTGAGTCAGTTGAGTGAGCGACGAGAAGTCATGGCGCCTCACATACAGCCTGTACTCAGGCGCGGCGTTATCGTACGCCCTATATAACTCTTGCGTTGCACTGTACTTATCCTCACACATTAACAATCTAGGCTCGATCAGGTAGTTCTTTAAACATTCCCCTCCTCGCTGACGGCGTGCACGGAACTGATCCTCCAGCCGCTCGAAATACTGAGGCGGTATGAAAAAATCTAAAAACTCTCTTCTAAATTCCGACCAAGGCACGTCCCTGCGCCCACTAGCCCGGAACCATATGGTCGCTTTGCCGATGAGCGCCTCGCTCACCGCCCTAGGCAATCGATCAAGGTCTTTGCCATACATTATGGCCCTCTCCTCCAAGCTCTCTATGAACCCGAGAGGATCCGACTGCCCATCTTACCATATTCCCCACTTCCTCACCTGTTCGGCCACGCCCCAGGGCGGGTATATTTCAGGTGGTAACGTGGGCATGGGAATTCGATGGGTTGCCTTCGGAGCCACCAGCGGCATCTTCACCTCGTCGTCGTCCACCCTTTTCTCGCGTGTCCGGCTCGCAGGCATAACGCCCGTAGCCTGTATGTCTAGCCTATACGACGACGCGGGAATGGACTCTTGGTCCTGTGCCTTCCGTAAGTCTGGCTCCGATTTCTGGGAAGCGCGGCTGCCCTTATTGAGCGTCGCGTTGCCCAGACCAGGTTCGGAAGTCTTCACGAATCGCGCTTCCAAATCGGATGAACGAGTTTTGACCTTTTGCCTTGTGACTGCCACTGTGAATAAACGCCGATAGCCTCTTTCTTTAATCGTATAAGCGGCCCTCGGTTTCGAGGCCGAACTCTCGAGTGCTCGCGATCAGCTCATCCTTAGTGCGCTGATAAATCCGTAGGATGCCCAACCCCGGATTCTGACACTCACCTGCCTCCATCGTTTTTTTTTGGGTTAGCTTCGCCAAGACAAAATTTTCCGATAAATATATTTTCTTCACGTATATTTCGTCATTCGGCCTCGCCCTGGCTCCGCCACGTTGCGTTTTTATGATCAGTCATTTTACTTTAAATTATTGCTAAGCACTTAGTGTCTGTTTCCGGCGAGTGAGACACACTACAAAAAAAAAAAAAAAACAAGTAAGAAGGCTCTAGTCGAGACGGCTCGACTAAGAGATACCCTTAACCCTGGACCGCGCTTGCAGCTAAGCCTTGAAAATAAAATACGACTATATAAGGCCGTTCTAAAGCCAGTATGGACCTACGCGTTGCAGCTTTGGGGAACAGCCAGCAAATCAAATATAGAATACTTCAGCGTTACCAATCTAAGCCCCTGAGAACAATAACAGGCGCCCTTCGTATATGACAAACTATGACATACATAAAGATCTCAAGCTTCCTCTTATCAAAGACGAAATACACACAAGTAAGAAGGCTCTAGTCGAGACGGCTCGACTACGAGATACCCTGAACCCTGCCAAAAAATTAATATTCTTCTTCTTTACGCAAGTGTAAGAGCGCGCTCTGCTAACCGCGCAGTTGCTGCCGACAGTTGGGTGGGATGGGCTGTACTTTGAACGCTTATAACTCCATTTCTAGATGGATTATCTTCATGAAACTTTCAGAATATATTAATAGCATTAAAATTTGTCCATTTGCCAAATTACAAGTCTCTAGTAGTTGAAATACGTTCAAATACGTACAAATTGGGGGCGACGGGGGCTTGGCATCTAAAATCTGAATTACAAAATCTGCGTATCCATAATATCTATCTAAATAGCTAGTCTCTAGCTAAAACGGTGTAGAAGCTATGCTCGAAAAACATAAAAAATGTAAACGAATTTTCGATTTTTTATCGATAATTAAGGAATGGGATGAGTTATCGAAAAAACAAAACTAAAGTTGTACTGCGTAACTAAGATACGAGTATTCATGTAAAATTTCAGCTCTCTAGCTTTTGTAGTTTCCGAAATCTAGACGCTCATACGGACGGACGGACGGACGGACGGACGGACAGACGGACAGGGCTATATCAACTTATTTTTTTGTGCTGATCAAGAATATATATACTTTACGGGGTCTGCGACGTCTACTTCTGTCTGTTACATACATTTTCACAAAACCATTATACCCTGAATTCCCATTTTCAATGGGCAAAAAAAAATTTTTTAAAATGTGTAAAAAGCTTACTGAGCGCTGCAGCTGCGCGAAAACGAGCAAGTGCTCATGATTTCAATGCTATTTTTAGAATGTACCGTTGCAAATCCAGAAAAAAACGGTGTGCCATTCAGAAGTTTGGACATTTATGAGACAATTTGTGTGCATTTTGTCAAAAAAGATTGTGATAGATTTTTCAACTTTCGGCATATGGGCGCAACCATTGTGCTTCGTGCATGCGCCATTCTCCGGTTTTCTTCTTCACCAGGACTATGGGCACACGCTCGTAGCAACTCATCTACCTGTTTACCAATCACTTTGCGCATAGCCAGATTCTTCGGATAATACCTATGTTTAAGAGGTTTTTTATCCCGCATTCTGATGCTATGTTCCGCTATATGCGACATACCCTCGAGGCCCTCAAACTGGAGCAACTCCGTCTCCAAAAACTGCTTCAGCTCGACCTCCAGCTCGTCGGCTCATTGCTTGCAATTGCTAGAGGGCTTCTCGTCCTCTGTTTCCTCCGCCTTGAACCTTTCGTTTCCTGGTGAGCACTCTATCACCTCGCCCGTTGTCTCCACTTTTAACGTTTTTATTTCTGGCGTCCGCTCCTCGGGTTCGTCGATGTTTCCAATCTGCCCTCCTTCTCCATCTGAGGATATCTGTTCTTCTTCTCTTTTCTGAATTGCCTCTCCTTTTCATAGGAAGGCCCTCCCTGGGCCCATACTCCAGTATTTCGTTCTCCATAACCTCGTATGACCCTACGTCTCGCGTACCAGCCTGAACGACTCCTTCCGCTCGAGACACTGAGACGCAGCACGGCGCCTCGAGCGAGCAAATCCTCGTCTTTAGGCCGGTTGCTCTCTTTCGACGCGACCTGCTGCATTTGCGATGATTCTTCTCTAAGCGGTGCCATCCGCATCTTCAACTCCGCATTGCCGCACTGCACCTTGGTGCCCAATGCGCACAAGAAATCCATTTCTAATATAACGTGGTCGAACATGGTCGGCATGATGAGCACATCATCACTACCTTCCCCGCGAGACGTGGGGGTCTACCTTCATCACGACGATTTCTTTACCTCCAGGGATGACCCGTCGGCCAACCTAATCCACGACTGTACATCTTGGAAACCCTCTTTGATCGCAGCTGGCCGTCATACTCTGACCTCCGATCGACACCGTCGCTACGATCTTTCCGTCTTCCACCTTCAAAGGGTACCTACTCTGCTCTTCGTTCTCTATTTGGCGCCGCTTCAACCCTGAGAAGGAAGCCCCTGGCCGTTTCCCGAGTTGGCCCTTCCCGAGCTTGCCCTTCGAGTCGTGTCTCCGGCGATTGCGCTCGGAAAGGGTTGCCAAGTCTACCCTCCGCCGGCTTCGTCCAGGCAGATTTCAACCGGATCGCTGCGGTCCTGCTCTCCTGCTCTAGACGGTGCCTAGACAGTGCACACTCTCGTAATCCGCCGCCATCTGAGTCAGTTGAGTGAGCGACGAGAAGTCATGGCGCCTCACATACAGCCTGTACTCAGGCGCGGCGTTATCGTACGCCCTATATAACTCTTGCGTTGCACTGTACTTATCCTCACACATTAACAATCTAGGCTCGATCAGGTAGTTCTTTAAACATTCCCCTCCTCGCTGACGGCGTGCACGGAACTGATCCTCCAGCCGCTCGAAATACTGAGGCGGTATGAAAAAATCTAAAAACTCTCTTCTAAATTCCGACCAAGGCACGTCCCTGCGCCCACTAGCCCGGAACCATATGGTCGCTTTGCCGATGAGCGCCTCGCTCACCGCCCTAGGCAATCGATCAAGGTCTTTGCCATACATTATGGCCCTCTCCTCCAAACTCTCTATGAACCCGAGAGGATCCGACTGCCCATCTTACCATATTCCCCACTTCCTCACCTGTTCGGCTACGCCCCAGGGCGGGTATATTTCAGGTGGTAACGTGGGCATGGGAATTCGATGGGTTGCCTTCGGAGCCACCAGCGGCATCTTCACCTCGTCGTCATCCACCCTTTTCTCGCGTGTCCGGCTCGCAGGCATAACGCCCGTAGCCTGTATGTCTAGCCTATACGACGACGCGGGAATGGACTCTTGGTCCTGTGCCTTCCGTAAGTCTGGCTCCGATTTCTGGGAAGCGCGGCTGCCCTTATTGAGCGTCGCGTTGCCCAGACCAGGTTCGGAAGTCTTCACGAATCGCGCTTCCAAATCGGATGAACGAGTTTTGACCTTTTGCCTTGTGACTGCCACTGTGAATAAACGCCGATAGCCTCTTTCTTTAATCGTATAAGCGGCCCTCGGTTTCGAGGCCGAACTCTCGAGTGCTCGCGATCAGCTCATCCTTAGTGCGCTGATAAATCCGTAGGATGCCCAACCCCGGATTCTGACACTCACCTGCCTCCATCGTTTTTTTTTTGGGTTAGCTTCGCCAAGACAAAATTTTCCGATAAATATATTTTCTTCACGTATATTTCGTCATTCGGCCTCGCCCTGGCTCCGCCACGTTGCGTTTTTATGATCAGTCATTTTACTTTAAATTATTGCTAAGCACTTAGTGTCTGTTTCCGGTGAGTGAGACACACTACAAAAAAAAAAAAACAAGTAAGAAGGCTCTAGTCGAGACGGCTCGACTAAGAGATACCCTTAACCCTGGACCACGCTTGCAGCTAAGCCTTGAAAATAAAATACGACTATATAAGGCCGTTCTAAAGCCAGTATGGACCTACGCGTTGCAGCTTTGGGGAACAGCCAGCAAATCAAATATAGAATACTTCAGCGTTACCAATC
Organism: Drosophila stalkeri; assembly: GCA_035047405.1. NCBI lineage: Eukaryota > Metazoa > Arthropoda > Insecta > Diptera > Drosophilidae > Drosophila > Drosophila stalkeri. The sequence continues at coordinate 33,574,946 of JAWNPR010000039.1, read as the reverse complement.
TAAGCCCCTGAGAACAATAACAGGCGCCCTTCGTATATGACAAACTATGACATACATAAAGATCTCAAGCTTCCTCTTATCAAAGACGAAATACACACAAGTAAGAAGGCTCTAGTCGAGACGGCTCGACTATGAGATACTCTGAACCCTGCAAAAAAATTAATATTCTTCTTCTTTACGCACGTATAAGCACGCGCTCTGCTAACCGAGCAGTTGCTGCCGACGGTTGGGGGTGGGATGGGCTGTACTTTGAACGCTTATAACTCCATTTCTAGATGGACTATCTTCATGAAACTTTCAGAATATATTAATAGCATTCAAATCTGTCCGTAATTTTCAGATTTTGGATGCCACGCCCCCTTCGCCCCCAATTTGTACGTATTTGAACGTATTTCAACTACTAGAGACTTGTAATTTGGCAAACGGAATTATATCATTTTGAACACTAAAACTATGTAAGAAAATGCTTATAATCTTAGAAGTTAAGCCACGTACACTTTGGTAAATGAAGGAGAGATGAGAAGAAGATTGTGAAATATTTAGTTTTTTGGTACAATAATTGAAGTAGAATAATGATTAATAATTCTGTTTCTAGATGGACATTTGTAATCAAGCGTTCAGATTATGATCATGACATTCATATCTATATATCAAACCAAACTACATGTCTCTAGTATTTGAAATACATTTTTACACATTTGGGGGTGTAGGGGTGAATTGGAGACCGGAATTCAAAATCTGACAAAAACCTAAAATGTATTAAATTAATATCTATATATATGTAGAAGACTTGGAGTTTCTAACTCTAAAGATGAACGAGATATAATTTTAAAACTAATTCTCGATAATATTTCTTCAGCAGCAGCCATGTCACTAGATAACTGCTTAAAAACTTTTTCAGTTTTAAAAATTGTGCTCTCACAGCACTATACATTTTGGAAAAATTAATCTGCTTTTCCAAGCAAATCGGGCAAGACCAGCGTACGCGCCCAATACTAATTTAATAAGAGCAAGGATTTTATTTTAGGAAGAGAGAGGTCGGCGGCAAATACGTGATAATATTTTCTAAAATTAACACATAGAACATGAAAGGCACTGTGCAAAGAATAATTCGTAGTGCACACAGGTAAATGTAGCGGACGATAGTGTCTAGTTGTTCGGGACGGAACCGAAAAATTAAGACGCATCAACAAAGAGAATGAATCAATATTACCGTTAATCAATTTTGGCAGAAAAACAATTCTTAAAATTGTTCTGCGGTTGTTTAACGATGGAAGATCAATGAGCTGAAGCCTACTATGGTAAGACGGTAAACGTAAATTATTATACCAGTTAAGATCCTTTAAGGCAAAGAGAAGAAACTATTTTTGGACCGATTCAATACGATCCTGATAAACCGATTCAATACCGATCCTGATAACTGAGCAATACTCTAGGATAGGACGCACAAGCGAAGTATATAATTGCTTGGTAATAAAAGGATCTTTAAATTCATTAGACCAACGTTTAATAAAGCCAAGAACACTCTTGGCTTCATTTATGATGAAATATGAAGATTGAAATTCAGTTTAGAGTCAAAGAGAACATCAATATCTTTGACTGTAAGGATGCGTTGTAAGGAGATATTACTAATTATACTCTGTTAAAGGGAAAATAGTATATTGACTTTGTGCAATGTCCGTCCGTCTGTCCGTATGAACGCAATATTTTTATTAGGGCTAGAGACTTGAAATTTTAGCCATATACTCATGTATGCTCCCGAATTATAAAGTGTAAAAATTTTTCCGATCCGATCCGGGCGTGGCAAATTGGAATATGCAAGCGCCCGTATGCCAGTAATCGTACTAGTTGATGAACTAGAGAGTTGTAATTTGGAATGTATACTCGCGGTAACAACCGAAGTTAAAAAAGCTATGGCGGAGATATCTTTTCCCATTGGGGGTGTGGCAAATCGGGATAAAGGTAACTTCTACAGCTTTAAAAGGCTAAAAATTCGAATGTGAACTAAGGTAACGATTCTATGAAGATCGATATATGTCTACGCCCATTGGGGGAGTGGCAAATCGGACCTGAGTATTTGGTGATTTTTGAAATTGTGCTATATTCTTAACACTATTTACACTAGAGACTTGAAATTTGGCATGTATACTCGGGTTGACTACCCAAGATCACTAAGCTATGGTAGATATATCTACGCCCACAGGGGGCGTAGCAAACCGCAAAAGCTTATATCTCCTACATTTTTAAATTTTACAGTTATGTTACCCGCGGCTCTTTCTAAGAACTGGCAAAAAATTATGCGTCTATGCCCACAGGGGGTATGGTAAATCGGCAAAGAAGTTTGTTGTGACCAACTGCATAATTCATGATTATAAATGGCTTAGTAGTAATTGCTAAGATGGCAGCAAGCATTTTAACATAATTATAAAAATATTAATGAATTTAGAAAATAAAATTTATAAGTTTTCGAAACAAAAAGTTCCCAGCGGGATTCGAACCCAGGTCCCTTTGATAATTACATTTAACTGCTACACATCACATCATTCAATAACAATTCTTAGAATATTATAGCATGCAGCCTTTGTATGTAGGCATAGAAAATCAATCAGCTGTGCGCGCACAGCTGTTTGTTGCTTGCAATGTACGTTTGCTAATTGCCGAAATATTTCGTTTATTGAATGTTTATTAAATAAATAAAATGCACCAATGGGAACAGAGTATATCGCAGTTAGTTGCGCCTAACTGCAACGTTCTTACTTGTTTTATAGTCAGCAATATGTGGAACCGTACGACTAAAGGTCATTGTCATACACTTTGAGCAATTTAGGTGCAACTGGTTCGCCACACACCAAAGTTGAAATGCATTCAGGTCATCTTGAAGCAAAATTTTCAGCTCTTCTATCAAGACTGCCTCTTTCAGGTTGCATATTCTCGTTCATCAATATCATAGCAACTCTGTGCGGACATAAGTAGTCCTCTCGCTCTCACTCAGCGACATCCGAGACCACGTCCAGCAAAATCTATAGTTATCTCTCTCTTAATAACAATACATAATTTAATTGTCACTAAAATGCCAACTCATTCGACTAGTGCTAGTTGTCAGTTCCTCTTTAATACTACTGCAACAAGCAATCACAACATAATAACTAACACAACGTCATGATATCACACCGATACGACTCGGCTATACTGACATTTACACGTCCCAGTGTAATTACATTTTCAATTATCATTCCGATACGACTCGGACATACTGACGCTTACACATCCCTGTGTTATATAAGGAATCACTCTTTATTAACACTTACGTTTTATTTATTTCATTATTACAGTTGGTTCTATTTAACATTCGTACTTTCTTAAGTTTCTGATCTATCAACTATTGAGATTATTCTTCGCTTTCTCAACTTTACAAAATCATTTCTTCGTCTTGCCTAGATGGATACAACAATTCTTATAATATTTCATCTTCACAACAAGCATTGGTCTTCCACCAGTACACCATTTGCGCTGTTAATGCAAGCTCATGGCCACACATGGCGGATTACACATCGCCCCTCTTAGACGGATAGTACATCGCCTCTCTTAGACGGATAACACATCGCCTCTCTTAGACGGATAACACACGCCCCTCTTAGACGGATAACACATCGTCGCACTTGACGGATAACTCATCGTCACACCTGACGGATAACTAATCGTCAAACCTCACGGATACCACATTGTCTCCTTTAGACGGATAACTCACATTTAGACTCTTTGGCGGGCTAGGCTCTTCATTATCAATGTCTAACTTATTTGGTACATAACCATTTGGCATTTTTCGGACCTTTTCATGGCAATACTTATACAATCGATTATTTTTAAGTGACTTTATCAAAATCAAAATCTAGATCTTCTGCAACTACAAATGGCCCTCTAAAAATAGGATCTAATTTTGTTTGGTTTCTTTCCTCGTTCTTAAGCAAAACGTAATCACCAACCTTGTGTTTAACGACTGTTGCCTTTCTCTTGTCAAAGCTTAGTTTATCATACCAGGCTAACGAATTCATTTTATCAGTAACACGCGCTCTAATACTCTTCAAGTTTACTTCACACTCTATTTCAACCGGTGGAATTAATTAGGAGAATAGCAACAGAAACATGAAAAATAATGCAAAATACAAAAATACAGCAAATATTGGCTGTCTATTAATTCTTTGCAAAATGCAAACATTAATATTGGGAGATCTGTATCTTTTGAAGATCAATAGGGAATTGGCTAATATTTGGTATATCCTCCATTAGCTTCTATTACACCTCTGAGGCGTTGCGACATCGACATTATTAAGGCATTCATGTCGTAGTATTGGGGTATTTTGCGCCACTCCTCGTTTATGTAACGAATCAAGTCAACTTTTGAAGTTGGACTTCGTTTGGCCACTTTTTTCTTAAGTAATGCCCACAAATTCTCAATGGGATTGAGATCAGGGCTCTGGGGTGGGATGTCAATAACTTTACTGCAGTTATACAGTAGCCAAGTGCGACACAGCAGCGATTTGTGCTTCGGATCATTGTCTTGATACAGCTTGTATCTGAGCTGACTGGTGTCTTCTGGATCAACGAAGCCAAAATTTCGCGCACTTTCTGTCAATTCCTTCTTTAAAATGTCTAAATAATACTCTTTTGTCATGGTATCGTTGAAAATTCTCACCTGCCCTACACCTTTGGAAGAAATACATCCCCACACCATGACAGAAAGCTTGCCAAACTTAACAGTAGGTACTATATTCTTGGCCTGGAGGGCTGTTTTTGGTTTCCGCCAAACTTTTCCAGGGCTATCATTATAATATAGCATGATCTTAGTCTCGTCGCAAAAAATTACATTATTCCAGTAGTCAAGAGGATTGTTAACATTAAGTCTTGCGAAGGTCAAGCGTTTTTCAATATTTATAGCAGACAACAACGGCTTCTCCCTTGCTATGTGTGATAAGTATCTGTGGAAATGAAGTACTTTTTTCACAGTCTCAGGCCAAACTTTCTTCTGAAGGTTTATTTTAATATCACTAACCAATTCACTTAGGCTCGTTTGTGGATTGTTTTCTACGGTCTTTAGAATTTTTGAACAATCCCGTCGAGAGAGCTTTGCTAGTTAGCCTTTAGAGCTGTTTAATTATACTGTATTTTCTTTTTCTGCCCGACTAATAATATTATAAACAGTTTTAAGCTTAATATTGAACATTTCAGCCAACTCTTTGATACTCTTTCCTTTGATATAATTGAAATACACTAATTGGATCAAATTATCATCAGTGCGTTTACCAGGCATTGCAAAAATTCAAATTATATAAGACGTAGTAGTGGTTTCAAGAAATTCTTTTTAGCGAATGAATTCGAGGAAGACGAGCAAAAAAGACGAGACCAGCCGTTCTTGATTTCGATGTCCCGTTAGCTTTTTACCCGTCTTCTTTCAACTAATGTTTGCATTTTGCAAAGAATTAATAGACAGCCAATATTTGCTGTATTTTTGTATTTTGCATTATTTTTCATGTTTCTGTTGCTATTCTCCTAATTTTTTTATTTAGTTTCGCTAAGAATACATAAGAGAAGAGACCTGCAAAAAAAAAATTATGAAAAAAAGTGCCTTTCCTAGTAAAATATGATGTCGAAGTTGTATTTGCATGACTTTTTTCATTTTGCAAACAATTAATGGACATACTGTATATGTAGAAGACTTGGAGACTCTAACTCTAAAGATGAACGAGATATAATTTTATAACTGATTCTCGATAAATGTTGAAATCGATAACTCTGAAACGATTTTCTGAAACAAACTCGTATAGCGCGTGCAATACACAGACCTAACAAAAAAAGAATGAAGTCTCTAGCTCTCATAGTTGCTGAGATAGTCGCGTTCATACATACGGACGGACGGACGGACGGAAAGGGCTATATCAATTTTTTCCCGTCACGCTGATCAAGAATATATATACTTTGTGGGGTCTGCCACGTCTCCTTCTACCTGTTACATACTTTTAACAAACCCATTATACTCTGATTTCCCATTTTCAATGGGCTCAGGGTATAAAAAGAAGGTATTTTGTAATGGTAACGTTTATTTTCCAGGTTGCTCAGAACACTGCTTCCCAATCAATATGATTATTTTATAAAAATGTATACCAAATTATGTATATTTTTTCTTTAAGGATGTGGCATTCATCAATCCAGCAAATGTTGTATTTGTATACATGTTAGTACGTGAGCTTGTAAACGGAGAAGAAACAAAGGAATCAGATCTTCAAGCATCTGTGCTTACCTGTTTGTATTTATCATATTCATATATGGGGAATGAAATTAGCTATCCACTCAAACCATTTCTTGTTGAGGATTCAAAAGAAACTTTTTGGGACAGGTAAGTTTAAAGTTTATTTAAAAATCGTTTTCCAACATATGCATATCGTGGAGTATAATAATTTAAACCTTATCTATTGTACTCACTGTACATTATTATTTTTCCATTCTTGATGTCTAATGAAGTGTAAACATTATTATAGGAATTGCAAATGTTATTATTATTTTAACATTTAACTTAAAAGTTTTTTCTAACAATATACAATATTGTATTGCTTATGGGATAAGAAGAGCATTTTCTGTCGTTTTATACACTGAGCGCAGCCACAAATATAAATAGTCCATCTACATACGGATTTATATACATAAACATATGTATGTATGCACGTGTATATTTGTCTAGTCACTAACCGTACAACACATAGACTGCACAACTAAAACAAACGTTTTTGCACCCTTGTTTTTGGATATTAACTACCAGATAACTTCGTATTTGGGCCCCTTCGGCTTGGGCCCCTAATTCTAGCTTCGGATAATGAAAATGTGGGGTCACCAAATCATTTCGCTTAGAGCGCTCAAGTGTGACGGTCGATATTTCAATAAAGGCTGACATGTTCCATTCTTTCCCTCGTTATCCGCAACTAAAAGTAAGGGCCTCAGCAAATACGCATTTGTCTGGGGGACAACTAAAACAAGTAAGAAGGCTCTAGTAGAGACTGCTCGACTACGAGATACCCTGAATACCCTGAATAGTGTTGCCAATTTTTGTTAAGCAAAAAAGCTGTTTTAAGTGGGAACATACTTAAACAAGTAAGGCTCTAGTAGAGACTGCTCGACTCCGAGATACCCTGAGCCCTGCAAAAAATATGATACTCTTCTTGTTTACGCACGTATAAGCGCGCGCTCAGCTAACTGCGCAGTCGCTGTCGTGGCTTGAGGGTGGGTTGGGCTGAACTTTGGACGCTTATAACTCCATTTCTAGATAGACTATCGTCATGAAACTTTCAGAATACAATAATAGCACTAAATAATGTGCCTATTTGCCAAATTAAAAGACTCAAGTTTTTGAAATAAGTTTTATTTTTCAAAATTGGGGGGGGGGTGGTCGGTTATGGGGGCGAATTTCCAAAATATGACAAAAACCGAAATTGTATTAAATTAATATCTATATATATGTATGACTTGGAGACTTTTACTCTAAAGATGAACGAGATCTAATTTTATAACTGATTCTCGATAAAAATTTATCGATACGTCTGGAACGATATAAGTTATCAAATTTCTGAAACAAACTCATACTGCTCGTGCAATATACGAACACTAACCATACAACATATAGACCGGACATGTAGAACAAATTTATTCCACGCACCATATTTGGACTTCATGTGCATCGCGAAAAGTGTTGCTCATGCACATCAATGCTTTCATACAATTCCAAAAAATAATCCCGACAATACTAAAATTTTGTTGAGCATGGCAAATAATTTTAAGTGCTCGTCAGACTACTACTCAGAAGGGAAGAGGGGATCGTCGCGAAACGCGATTCGCGGACAAATTTCAATTTTGCAATTTTTTCAATAGTGGTGCTTCATATGAGAATATAACCAAATCATTTTCGCTATCCGAGCCGAAAACTACAGAGTCGAGCATATACGAAGATTATTAGGACATGAAGGAAAAAATTGGTTTTACATACATGTCCGGTTTATGTTTTGTATGTTTAGTGATACGAGCCTAACACAAAATGAATGAAGTCTCTTCTTCTAAGAATTGACGAAAATAACATGTCTATGCCCATTGGCGGCATAGCAAATTTGAATACTATTACTGATAGACTTATGAAGTTTTGAATATATGCATGTAAGTAGGATATGTGGGATATATGTATCTGCGTTATTGGGTGCGTAGTAAATCGAGAAATGGACCTGGTTATTATTCTCCATTCATTTACAAAATTGTATACCGCAACAGTTGTAGAATTCAGACATTCAGACATACTCTGGAAATTCGAGAAATTATAATTTAAAATTTTGATTTTTGAAACAATTAAGTTTAGAACTGTTTAATTTACAATATTAATAGTTGGGCAGAAAAAGAAAATACAGTATAATTAAACAGCTCTAAAGGTTAACTAGCAAAGCTCTCTCGACGGGATTGTTCAAAAATTCTAAAGACCGTAGAAAACAATCCACAAACGAGCCTAAGTGAATTGGTTAGTGATATTAAAATAAACCTTCAGAAGAAAGTTTGGCCTGAGACTGTGAAAAAAGTACTTCATTTTCACAGATACTTATCACACATAGCAAGGGAGAAGCCGTTGTTGTCTGCTATAAATGTTGAAAATTGCTTGACCTTAGCAAGAGTTAATGTTAGCAATCCTCTTGACTATTGGAATAATGTAATTTTTTCGACGAGGCTAAGAGCATGCTATATTCTAATGATGGATTTGGCGGAAACCAAAAACAGCCCCCAAGCCAAAACCATAGTGCCTACTGTTAAGTTTGGCAAGCTTTCAGTCATGGTGTGGGGGTGTATTTTTTCCAAAGGTGTACGGCAGGTGAGAATTTTCAACGATACCATGACAAAAGAGTATTATTTAGATATTTTAAAGAAGGAAATCACAGAAAATGCGCAAAATTTTGGCTTAATACTAGCTGTATCCGAAGCACAAATCGCTGCTGTGTCGCACTTGGCTGCTTTATAACTGTAGTAAAGTTATTGACACCCCACCCCATTGGATCTCAATCCTATTATGAATTTGTAGACATTAATTAAAAATAAGTGGCCAAACGAAGTCCAACTTCAAAAGTTGACTTAATTCGCTTCATAAACGAAGAGTGGCGCAAAATACCCCAATAGTACGACATAAATGCCTTAATATTGTCGATGTCGCAACGTCTCAGAGGTGTAATGGAAGCTAATGTCAAATATTAGCCAATTCCCTATTAATGGTCAAAAGATATCTGTATCTGTCTCACTATATTTATGTTTGGATTTTGCAAAAAACTAATAGACAGCCAACATTTTGTTTTTTTTCGTCCAAAGTTCAGTCCATCCCACCCCCAAGCCACGGCAGCAGCTGAACAACTAAAGAAGAAGAGTATCATATTTTTTTGCAGGGCTCAGGGTATCTCGTAGTCGAGCAGCCTCGACTAGAGCTTTCTTACTTGTTTTTTTTTTTTTAATTATTTCTTATGTTGCTATTCTCATTATTTTTTATACCCTGAGCCCATTGAAAATGGGAAATCCGGGTACAATGGTTTTGTTAAAAGTATGTAACAGGTAGAAGGAGACGTGGCAGATCCCACAAAGTATATAAATTCTTGATCAGGGTGACGAGAAAAATTGATATAGCCCTGTCGGTCTGTCCGTCCGTCCGGCCGGCCGTATGTATAAATGCGTCTATCTCAGCAACAATAAGAGCAAGAGACTTCATTCTTTTTATTATTAGGTCCGTGTATTGCACGCGGTATACGAGTTTGTTTCATAAAATCAATCAATTTTTTCTTTTCAGAGTTATCGATTTTAACATTTATCGAGAATCAGTTATAAAATTATATCTAGTTCATTTTTAGAGTTTGAGTCTCCAATTTCGGTTACATTATCGACACTAGAGACTTCAAAATTTGATATATTCGGTGATGAACAAATAAGAAGGCTCCAGTCGAGACGGTTCAACTACTAGATACCCTGAACCGTGCAAAAAAACTAATTTTCTTCTTCTTTACGCACGTATAAGCGGAGCTCTGCTAACCGCGCAGTTGCTGTCGTGGCTTGGGCGCTTATAATTCCATTTCTAGATGGACTATCTTTATGAAACTTTCAGAATATATTATTAGTATTCAAATTTGTCTATTTACCAAATTACAAGTCTCTAGTATTCGAAATACGTTTTTTTTTCAAATTGATGGCGAAGGGGCGTGGCATCCAAAATCTGCGTATCCATATCTATCTAAATATATAAATTGAAGTCTCTAGCTAAAACGGTGTAGAAGTTATGCTCATAAAACGTAAAAATGTAAACGAATTTTCGATTTTATATCGATAATTAGGAAATTATATGAGTTATCGAAAAAACAAAATAAAATGTCCGTCCATCGAGATTTCAGAAACTACAAAACTCTAGCTTTTGATGAAATTTTTACATGAATACTCGTATCACTAACCATACAGCACATAGACTATACAAGTAGAATAAATTTTTTTAACGCACCAAAATGTGTGGGTACCAGTCAAATTCTTATTTGTTCGGTTTGGGCTCTTCTGGCTCGGGCAGTCAATTTATCACACAACGAATTCATTGCGCTTCAAGCGCTCGGATGGTATGGTCATATTTTCATATGTTATGCGCTATTTTTACTTTATTCTCCATCTCTCTTATTTTCTCTCTCTCTCTATGCATGCACAAGCCAGCAGCCCACAAAAATTGAAATTCGTTCGTGAAAGTTCGTGAGTCGCTATTTGTGACGATCCCACTTTTCTCTTCTAAGTAAGACTATAACCAACTCTTAAAATGGCTAGATTATTTTGGGAAGGGTACTTTTTTGCCATGCGCATGCACACACATTTACAGTGTCTTCCTGCATGTTTGAGTATTTATGTGCGAAACTCTACTCTTGCTGCTTGCGTGATTCAGTTTTGTATGATTTGAATTGTAGACTGATTGTTAAATGAGTCTTTACGAGTCTTTTGGATGCCAAGTCTCCCTCGCCATATGAATGAATTTGAATTTCATGAAGATCGTCCATATAAAAATGGAGTTATAGGCGTCCAAAATTCAGCCCAACACACGGCAGCAACTGCGCGGTTAGCGGAGCGCGCGCTTATACGTGCGTATAGAAGAAGAATATTATTTTTTTCTTGCAGGATTCAGGGTTACTCATAGTCGAGCTGTCTCGACTAGAGCCTTCTTAATTGTTTATTTGTTATATAATTTGTTTATATGTATACCACTATATTAACAAGTATAAACATTAACTGGAATTCATTTTCAATAATAATTTTATTATAAAATTAAAATGATTTTTATTATTAAATTTATTTGTTAATATGTGTATGTTATTTCAGATGTTTATTCATTGTAAACAGACTCAGTAATAAGATGTTAAAAATTAATGCAGAACCTGCATTCTTCACGGAAGTGTTTACAGAGCTGAAGTCATGTGGACAATTTCAACCTAATTCAATAAAAAGTTCACCTTGCGGAGCCACCTGACGGAATCATGAGCAATACATCTTAGACCGAGTTTCATTATCTACTTGCCAGCTAAATTTTTGAAACGAAATACGCTGTAAACAGTGGAAAACCAAATAAACGTTTATAGTACATTACCAAATTACTTTGTCACCATCACATTTGTTCAAATAAAAATGAAATGACATCGCTTGAAAGATTTTTTTTTTATATTATCCAAAATGATATCCTTTTAAATTGATTTGGTAAGTCATAAATAATATAGATATATTGAGGACTGTGCTAGGCTATGGATTAAAACTTGATGCAACGTCGATTATACTCAGAGTTAATCAGAGAATTTCCTAATAAAACCCGTTAAGATGCAAATTATATTAGAAACAAATATTACGCCATAGAATATAAGTCAACACGCGCGTTTCAAAAAGAGCTGAGCTGATAACACATTTTGGCGGACGATATTGCAACAGAGTTGTAGACGAAGTTTGACTCGATCACGCTAAAGTGAGCTGAAAGCTTCCATGAAACGCAGACTCCACATTCTTCTGATTTGCCTGCCGGCAGCGGCGTCTCCAAGACGGTATTTAAGATACTTCTCAATCGATTCGGTTGATAACTAAAACCAAATTGAGTTTATTGGCACCCAACGGACCACAGAGCCCATTTCGGAATTCCCTGTCGTGTGCAGGCATTAAGCGATTTTCCATGCATACACACACAAAATTCTGCATTCTAGCATATTCCAAAAACTGCGATATAATTGTCAATATTTCGATCGTTACTTTAGTTTAGTCAAAAGACGCATATCAATATATATCAATTGTGCATTTAAGCAATACAAACTTCGTTTCTGATTTTCTACTCTCCCCAAAGGGCAAGAGTTTTTCTTATACATGCATACCAACATACAGATTTATTTATTTATGTCGTGTGTACACATCCATACACATCCACATGTGTGCACATATTCTAAGAATTGCGATTGAATTATAAATTTTTAATCCGTTACTTTAGGTTTAGCTGTCATGTTCCTAATCAGGGCATGGTGAGTGCTCTGCAACTTGCGTAAGTAGAGCGGGTTCAAATCCCGCCGATGACTTCGATTTCCATTGAAAACATTTTGTTTTTTAATCGAAAACTTATAACTTTAATTTATTTATTTATTGGTATAATTGGTTATGGGGTTTCGAATCCCTTTCATTTCTTTCTCATCTCCTCTTCTCGCTCCGCAATGATCGGTATCGGCAATGCAACTCTGCCGCGACGTGCTCTCCTTTTTAGAGCTTTTCGCCGCTGGGCAGGGTTGTACTGCCGATTGCGCGCGCTAAGATCACAAGTTTAAAAAAATAATTCTAACTTACATACTAACAAATTCATTCTGTCTTACTACTATATTATAGTATATACAATTAAAAAATGCATCGTTTCTTACTCGTTAAATTTAAATTAATACTACTACTACTAAATACAAATTAAGAGAGAGTTCTCAGTTAAGAGTGATTGACATGTTTTTTTGCGCTCCGCGATCATTTATTTATTTTTATTGTTTTTAGTAATTATATCGTTTCGAATTGCATAATATTGCGATTGATTATTAGCTGCGAAGATCTTTGTTTGTGATCTTTATAAAGTTTTAATCCGTGGTTCATTGTGATTTGTTTTATACTGCTTTGCAGTTTTGTGTAGTGAACAAATTTCTTTATTTGAATTTTTGTTTTAGTGTTTCTATTTGCTTTTTGCGCTATCTGTCTTTTCTACCTTTGTTTACATTTGTCAGTGTAAGTGTATGCATAGTTGCTCTCAGTTACTTGGGTAAGTCCTGATCTCAAACATAAGCTTGAGTTCTCTCTGACGGTTTATTTTTTCGTTTTTGCGCTTTAGCTGCTGATTGTTGTTGTAAATTGCTCTCGCAATATTTTCAAGTTGTTTGTCTATTCACTATATTTCTTTAAAACCCCAATTGCCAATTTGAGTTGCTGAAAGAAGGCATGCACTTTTAGACAGACCGTTGACTCTGCACAGGCCCAATTTGTAAATTGCTGGCTATGCGAGAACATTATGCATACTAAATGCGCTGGCCTAACCGGGCGAGACTACGATAAGGTAATATCTACTGCCAAAATTGGTTGTGGTGGTTTAAGTTGATCTTGTCCGACTTGCTTGAAAAAAACAATTCGATTCTTCCAAGATGTAGAATGCAGTGAGGGTTCAATTTTATGAACTGAGCAATATTTCTAAGCAGATATCAAGCATCTTGGTAGCTGCTGAAGAACTATTGAACAAATATAATTTTGACAGCCCTCAATCTCAATCTGAGATTCCATCGATGTTGGTACTAACATCGTCCCCCAACTCGCTTACTCCTCCCTCACCTTGTGTTTCTGTTTTGTCTTCATCTCAATCGCTTCGTACTCCATCGCCCTGCCCTGTGACTACGTCCATACCAGTTGATGCTTTTATTTAATCTCTTGTCCCTGTTCAAAAATTGGTATTTCCTTCAATTGTTGTTCAAACCGAGAATACCAATACGTCAACCAATTCTTCTATTACTGTCTCCACTCCAACATGTGAAGCAATATCTGCATTTATTTCCTCTAAAACTTCTGCGAATGTCTCTATAACGAAGTTAAATTTTTCGATCTTCGTTTAAGATGAATGTACCATTTGAATATTTTACAACTATATGTGATACTAAATTTTGGCCACTACATGTAGTTGTGCATGAATTTAAACCGAAGAATCGTAACAGTTTATGCTCAACACATAATTTGTATCAAAGATATTTATGGACATACCACTTTTTTTCTTGTGTTAGGTGATTTTAATATTCCGAACACTTCTTGGCTTGTTACAAATGCAAATTACTTTATTCCGACAATTGATCACTATCTTTTTGATGAATTGTTCAATCTTTCTATGTCTCAGATGAACTCTATTTCATCTGAATCGCTCGCTTGATCTTGTGTTCATAAATGATGATTCCATCATAAATGTATCGAGATCAACCCCTTTTTGTTTACCTGAGGATATTTATCATCCAACTTTAGAGGTTTCGTTGTCTATTAATAATCCCTCATAAATCACGTTGCTATCGTAAATGCAATTTTGTTTTGCTAAACGGTAATTTGGAATCATTACTTTTTTACTCAACTTTAGACACTATTCTAGATGTATGAGTTCCACTCTGTAGTATTTCGCCTGTTTTGGAAAAGCCGCCCTGGGTTTTTAAGACTCTAAATTTAAAAAATAATAAATCAAAGTATTTTAAAAAATTTTAAAAGTCTAGTTCGGCTGTAGACTGGGATAAATATTCTATAGCCATGCCAAATTTTACCAAATTCTCGTTGTTATGAGAATTATCTTATTCGTGTTAAGCGCCAGTTAACAGTTTGTACATTTTAAGCGTAAATCTTCTGGTCTGCCAACCTCCTTTTTCTTTGGTATGGAAAAATCTTGTGAATATCAGGTCTCTTCTGATCTATTTGCAAAATTCTTCCAATCAACTTATTCTTCCTTTGAATGCTGCAATAACTTATATCCATTTTACTTTTCTGAATCTTTTTCAATTGATGCTGTAAAGGTGTCTGGAGATTCATTGGCTGCAGCCATTACGACATTGAAATCATCCTTTTCTCCTAGGTGCTGATAAGATTCCAAGTTGTGTGATTAAAGAGTACAATGCTTCTCTTCTGTCACCATTACTAATATTGTTTTATTTATCTTTGGAAACTTCGGCTTTTTCTTCAAGGAAAAGAGTCTTTTATCATTCCGCTACATAAAAAAACGGAAAATCCGATTCTGTTATTCCGAAGTTCTTTGAAAAAATAATAACATCGTCATTGCAACACTTTTGTAAATCAATTATTCATCCATCGCAGCATGAGTTTTTTCAAAATTGATGAACCACTACGAATTTATTAGAATTCACTTCCCTAGTCAATGATAGTTTTTTGAATAGAATGCAGACTGATGTTATTTATACTGACTTCTAACTGAGTCAAATGCTTTACTATTTGACTCAGTTGACCATCATTTGTTAATTTTAAAGCTGGATCGCTTCGGATTTTCCCCTAAACTTTTATCGGGGTTATTATCCTACTTAAAGGGCAGAACCCAGAGAGTTTTGCTGAGAACTTCAATTTCAAAACTGATCTTTGTTACGTCTGGTGTTCCCCAGGATAATCATTTAGGCCCATTTCTCTTTTCCCTTTTTATAAATGACCTTCCTAGTTGTATTTCTATTTATTTATGCTGATGATGTAAAACTTTGCTTTTCATATTCTAACTCAATTGAGCATGTACATGTTCAAGATGGCCTTTATGCATTGCAAGGATGGTGTGAGGTTAATCAAATACATTTAAGTTGCCTTAAGTGTATGACAATTACCTTCTGTCGTACTGTTCCACACATGCTCGACTATAAAATAATCAATAATTCCTTACAACGCATCCTCACCGTCAAAGACCTCGGCGTGCTCTTTGACACTAAATTTAATTTTAATCTGCATATTTCTGCCATCACAAATGAAGCCAAATGTGTGCTTGGCATAATTAAACAATTTAATTTTAATGATCCTTTTTTTTTTTTTTATTTGTGCGGAAACAGTTTCTTCTCTTTGCCTTAA
Organism: Drosophila stalkeri; assembly: GCA_035047405.1. Classification (NCBI taxonomy): domain Eukaryota; kingdom Metazoa; phylum Arthropoda; class Insecta; order Diptera; family Drosophilidae; genus Drosophila; species Drosophila stalkeri. The sequence goes on along the minus strand of JAWNPR010000039.1, from coordinate 33,558,794 downwards.
GGGATCTAAATTGGAACAGTAATTTACGTTTGCCTTCTTTACATAGTAGGGTTCTTATTGATCTGCCATCATTAATGAATCGCAGAACAATTTTAGGTATTACTTTCCTTCATAACTTCATTATTGTTAATGCGGCTGCATTTCTCTGTTCCTTCCCGAACTACTAGAAACTATCGTCCGTTACATTTACCACAGTGCATCACGGATTATTCTTTACAGTCTGTTTTCCATGTTTTATGTGTTAATTATAATAAATATTATCACGTATTCTCCTTAGAGCTATCTCTTCCGCTAATAAAATCTTTGCTTTCAACTCATCTTAGGAAACTTACTCCAAATGCCCGGATTTGAACCTAGTTTTTTGTTTTTTGTTTCTGCTATCCATCTTATTTCACTCTCTTTATCTCACCCTGAATTTTGTTTTTTAATATTTTTTCTTTTTATACCCTGAACCCATTGAAAATGGGAATTCAGGGTATAATGGTTTTGTGAAAATGTATGTAACAGGCAGAAGGAGACGTCGCAGACCCCATAAAGTATATATATTCTTGATCAGTACAAAAAAATAAGTTGATATAGCCCTGTCCGTCTGTCCGTCCGTCCGTCCTTCCGTCCGTCAGTCTGTCCGTCAGTCCGTCCGTCCGTATGAACATCGAGATTTCGGAAACTACAAAAGCTAGAGAGCTGAAATTTTACATGAATACTCGTATCTTAGTTACGCAGTAAAAGTTTATTTAGTTTTTTCGATAACTCATCCCATTCCTTAATTATCGATAAAAATCGAAAATTCGTTTACTTTTTTAGGTTTTTCGAGCATAACTTCTACACCGTTTTAGCTAGAGACTTCAATTTTGTATATTTAGATAGATATTATGGATTATGGATTTTTTAATTTTCAGATTTTGGATGCCACGCCAACTTCGCCCTCGATTTGAAAAAAAAAAAACGTATTTTAAGTACTACAGACTTGTTATTTGGCAAATATACAAATTTGAATAGAATTAATATATTTTGAAAGTTTCATGAAGATAGTTCATCTAGAAATGGAGTTATAGGCGTTCAAAATACAGCCCATAACCCCCAACCGTCGGCAGCAACTGCGTGTTTAGCAGAGCGCGTGCTTATACGTGCGCAAAGGAGAAGAATATTAATTTGTTTACAGGGTTCTGGGTATCTCGCAGTCGAGCCGTCTTGACTAGAGCCTTCTTACTTGTTTCTTGCTAATCTTTAGTCTAAGTATTGATTAGTCTAAGTATTAATTTCATAATCAGTCCTAAGAACCTTTAATATTCATTTTAAGTTGACTGATGACCATTCATGGCTGTGAATTGGGGCATAGCTGGCCGGTCTGGCAAATAAAACACCCCCATTGGGTTAGTGATACTATTGATAATTTAAATGTTTTGTACTTTCTTTAGGCTTCTTATACCCTTAGCCCATTGAAAATGGGAAATCAGAGTTTAATGGTTATTAAATGTATGTAACAGGCAGAAGGAGGCGTGGCAGACTATAAGAGCTAGAGACTTCATTCTTTTTTTGTTAGGTCCGTGTATTGCACGCGGTATACGAGTTTATTTGTTAGTTTTTCGCAGGGCTCAGGGTGTCTCGTAGTCGAGCAGTCTGGACTAGAATTTCTTACTTGCTTATTATATAATTATATTTGTCTTAAGCTTGACTCTAGTTTTGTCAACACCGTAATTAAATAAATATATAAATAATACTGATAGATTCGCTATGTGAGGTGGTTCAGCGGGTGAGCCGCCTTACACACCCCCACCCCCTTACTTAGGGGAGATGACTGCCCCTTTCTTCTTCGAGCGTCTCGATTACGGTGTGCTCCTTCGCCGCGTCCTCTGGGTCGGGACTGGTGACGGAGGGACAGCGTTCCCACGACAGGGATTGATCCCGTGGCTTCCGCGCTTGAAAGAAAGGTTTCACCTGAGCGAGACTGAGCACCCTCCTCCTGCGGTTAGGCGAACGACGTTTGGGGAGACAAATTTGACGATCTTATATGGCCCGTCAAACTTGGGCGCCAGTTTCACCGCAAAGCCCTCTGCCGCGTTTGATGATTGATGCTGTAGCACGAAAACTGCCGAGTACAACGTCAGCTTCCAGTCGCGACGGCGCAGGTTATAGTACCGGCCCTGGTCCTTTGAAGCGTGCTGCAGGTTGTTGCGAACAATCTCGAAAACTTCCTTCATGTCCCCCATGGTCTTTGGGTCGGTCTCCCTCGTTGCCGAGCCAGGTGTGACCTCGTCGTAAAGCGCGGCTCGCGTCCCATCATTCGGAAAGAAGGTGTGAAACCAGTAGAGTCTGCCACACTGGAATTAACCACCAGCGTTATCTCGCGCAACAGTTCGTTCCACGAATCCTGATGGCCCTCGATGTATTGCGCTATAATTATGTTAACCGTGCGGTTCGTCCTCTCTGTGCGGTTTTCCTGCGGCGAATGCGGTCCCGTGAATTGGAGAACCACGCCCAGAGATTCCATGAACGAGCGGAAAATCCTGCTCGCTAATTGTACCCCGTTGTCGCATACAAATGTCTTCGGTATCCCAAAATAGCTGAGTATACGTTCCCTGAACGCCACTTGCAGTAGTGCGGCGGTGGCCCTCTTCATCCGCACGAACTCCATCCACTTGGCAAACGCATCATGGAACACCAGTAACCTCGTTTTCCCGCGTTTAGAACGAGACAAGAGACCCATGAAATCGCCGCACAAGACCGCCATGGGCTCTGCCACTTGCCTGGTCAGCATCTGTCCTGCTGGTTTTTGCTGATCGCTCTTGAATTTCAGACAAAGTTAGCAGCACTTCACGTTCTTGGCGGCGTCGCGGAACATACCCGGCCAATAGTACCTCTACGCCAGCCTCGCCGCCGTCTTTCTCACCCCTCGGTGACCCGCGGTGGGAGCTTCATGGCATTCCCTCAATAACCTGTCCCATTGACTCTCGGGGACGCACAGCTTCCAGGGGATGTAACCCTCCTCATCTATCCGATGCCATAAATTCCTGTATAGCTGTCCATTCTGCTCAACGTGCTCGCTGAACTTTTCTGGCTCTTTGCTAATATTCTGAATAATCCTCGCGACCCACTTGCAAGATTAACCAACCTCCACTGCTTGCTGACAAGTGTCCACAGGCTGTCGGGAAAGAGCGCCTGCCACTACGTTCAAGTTTCTGCGACGATAATGGACGTCAAACTAGTACTATTGCAACTCCAGCCAGTGAGGCTCCCTATGGAGTTGAGCCACTTTAACGCCAAATGATCTATGGCCACGTCGAACCGATAGCCTTCCAAGTAGCATCGCATTTTCCGAATTACCCAGATGATAGCGATTCACTTTTTCTCCGTGGCCGAATAGCTCAGTTCTGCTTTTGATTGCTTTCGGCTGGCATAAGCGATCACCCGCTCTTGACCCTAGACATGTTACGTGAGGACTGCGCCTAAGCCGTAATCGCTAGCATCAGTCTGTAGAGCTCTGTCTCCGCTTTTTCCTCGCTCCACCTCCACTTGTGCCCCTTTTTGAGAAGCGTAGATATCGGCTGGACTATCGCCGCGACGTTTGGTACGAATCGCTGGTACCACGATGCCACCCCTAGGCATTGCCGGAGTTCCATCAGATTTGACGGGGTCTGTAGTTTCTGAATCGCCTCGACCTTCGCGTGCTCCGTGAATATCCCGTCTCCGCTTACGACATGTCCCAAGCACGCCAGTTTCTCCCTGAAGAAAATGCATTTCTTTCGGTTGACCTTGAGGTTCGCCGCTTGGAGTCGTCGGAACACCTCCTTCAGGTTGGCCACGTGCTGCTCCTTCGCACAGTGGTTGGGTTTGTATGGAGCGAACGGCCAAAAATACTTCTAGAGGAGTTAAAAATCTGAAACTTTTTCCAAAATTCAATAAAAATAACATAAATAAAAAACAGTGGTCGCGCTTGTATAGAGCGAGTGATTAAACATTTTTTTAATGAAAATATCATTTTGAAATGTTTTCCAAAACTCTATAAAAATTTAATAAGAAATAAAAGATGTCTGAATAATTTACACAAATTCTTTGCCACCCTCCTTCACCCTTATAGACGCACCCTAAGAAAAAAACTATAAAAAATAAAGTACAAAAATGAAATAATATATTTATTCAAACGCAACCAAAAATGAAAATGTACGAAAAAATTATGTTAACAAATATATTAATAATAATCTTACTCATCTAATAACAATTGGAATTGCAAGAATCTTTTCGTAGCTTGGTACGACGGTTTACTATTTAGAAATGTGCGTATAGTCAAATATTGATGTTTGCTCAAATTTCTTTCCACGAGAATTGATAAGACTTCATCTGCACTAAATTCAGAAAACGCTGGGTGGGATGTGTTTCAGGAACGTACGGCAGAAGCAATACATTCGTCGGTTTTTGTTATCTCAGTAATTCTACGACGTTTTGCCCTATTAGAAGACTTGACGAAATCTATTTTCGGCCGGCCAGTTGCTTTGGGTGTTGAATGGGACATGTTGTGGGCACAGCGCAATGAAATCCTCTCCTTCTGATTCAGCCAATCACCTTGATATATCAGAATTTAAAGTAAATACCTTCAACTTCAAAATTCATGCTAGAGAATTTAATTTGGTACACTCAATATGACGTCTGACCTGTTTGAAATGCAATTTCAAACAAATGCAATTTCAAACAAAATGCAAATGTAAATGTACTGGCTACTAGGACCGCGCTTGCAGCTAAGCCTTGAAAATAAAATACGACTATATAAGGCCGTTCTAAAGCCAGTATGGACCTACGCGTTGCAGCTTTGGGGAACAGCCAGCAAATCATATATAGAATACTTCAGCGTTACCAATCTAAGCCCCTGAGAACAATAACAGGCACCCTTCGTATATGACAAACTATGACATACATAAAGATCTCAAGCTTCCTCTTATCAAAGACGAAATACAAAAAAGCGCAGAAAGTTACCTAAATAGGCTACATGACCACTGCAATGTTCTAGCAATAGAACTCCTCGACAACACACATCACAGTCGAAGGCGCTTAAAAAGATTCCACGTTCTGGATTTCCCACATAGAGAGTAGATCTTAGTTATCAATATGTAAATATATAAATATATGGATTGAGCTCATTGGAGCTTAAACCATCCGGTTAGTTTTAATTATTAATAAATTTGCTTATTGTTTATAAGACAGATTACAAATAAAACAAGTAAGAAGGCTCTAGTCGAGACGGCTCGACTACGAGATACCCTGAACCCTGCCAAAAAATTAATATTCTTCTTCTTTACGCAAGTGCAAGAGCGCGCTCTGCTAACCGCGCAGTTGCTGCCGACGTTTGGGGGTGGGATGGGCTGTACTTTGAACGCTTATAACTCCATTTCTAGATGGATTATCTTCATGAAACTTTCAGAATATATTAATAGCATTAAAATTTGTCCATTTGCCAAATTACAAGTCTCTAGTAGTTGAAATACGTTCAAATACGTACAAATTGGGGGCGACGGGGGCGTGGCATCTAAAATCTGAATTACAAAATCTGCGTATCCATAATATCTATCTAAATAGCTAGTCTCTAGCTAAAACGGTGTAGAAGCTATGCTCGAAAAACATAAAAAATGTAAACGAATTTTCGATTTTTTATCGATAATTAAGGAATGGGATGAGTTATCGAAAAAACAAAACTAAAGTTGTACTGCGTAACTAAGATACGAGTATTCATGTAAAATTTCAGCTCTCTAGCTTTTGTAGTTTCCGAAATCTAGACGCTCATACGGACGGACGGACGGACGGACAGACGGACAGGGCTATATCAACTTATTTTTTTGTGCTGATCAAGAATATATATACTTTACGGGGTCTGCGACGTCTACTTCTGCCTGTTACATACATTTTCACAAAACCATTATACCCTGAATTCCCATTTTCAATGGGCAAAAAAAAATTTTTAAAATGTGTAAAAAGCTTACTGAGCGCTGCAGCTGCGCGAAAACGAGCAAGTGCTCATGATTTCAATGCTATTTTTAGAATGTACCGTTGCAAATCCAGAAAAAAACGGTGTGCCATTCAGAAGTTTGGACATTTATGAGACAATTTGTGTGCATTTTGTCAAAAAAGATTGTGATAGATTTTTCAACTTTCGGCCTATGGGCGCAACCATTGTGCTTCGTGCATGCGCCATTCTCCGGTTTTCTTCTTCACCAGGACTATGGGCACACGCTCGTAGCAACTCATCTACCTGTTTACCAATCACTTTGCGCATAGCCAGATTCTTCGGATAATACCTATGTTTAAGAGGTTTGTTATCCCGCATTCTGATGCTATGTTCCGCTATATGCGACATACCCTCGAGGCCCTCAAACTGGAGCAACTCCGTCTCCAAAAACTGCTTCAGCTCGACCTCCAGCTCGTCGGCTCATTGCTTGCAATTGCTAGAGGGCTTCTCGTCCTCTGTTTCCTCCGCCTTGAACCTTTCGTTTCCTGGTGAGCACTCTATCACCTCGCCCGTTGTCTCCACTTTTAATGTTTTTATTTCTGGCGTCCGCTCCTCGGGTTCGTCGATGTTTCCAATCTGCCCTTCTTCTCCATCTGAGGATATCTGTTCTTCTTCTCTTTTCTGAATTGCCTCTCCTTTTCATAGGAAGGCCCTCCCTGGGCCCATACTCCAGTATTTCGTTCTCCATAACCTCGTATGACCCTACGTCTCGCGTACCAGCCTGAACGACTCCTTCCGCTCGAGACACTGAGACGCAGCACGGCGCCTCGAGCGAGCAAATCGTCGTCTTTAGGCCGGTTGCTCTCTTTCGATGCGACCTGCTGCATTTGCGATGATTCTTCTCTAAGCGGTGCCATCCGCATCTTCAACTCCGCATTGCCGCACTGCACCTTGGTGCCCAATGCGCACAAGAAATCCATTTCTAATATAACGTGGTCGAGCATGGTCGGCATGATGAGCACATCATCACTACCTTCCCCGCGAGACGTGGGGGTCTACCTTCATCACGACGATTTCTTTACCTCCAGGGATGACCCGTCGGCCAACCTAATCCACGACTGTACATCTTGGAAACCCTCTTTGATCGCAGCTGGCCGTCATACTCTGACCTCCGATCGACACCGTCGCTACGATCTTTCCGTCTTCCACCTTCAAAGGGTACCTACTCTGCTCTTCGTTCTCTATTTGGCGCCGCTTCAACCCTGAGAAGGAAGCCCCTGGCCGTTTCCCGAGTTGGCCCTTTCGCAACATTCTCGCGCGCTTCTCCCTTTTTTCAATTAGTGCCGGCAAAACAACACTTGCGCTTTGCGACTGTCCCTCGCACTATCATGCGGTGCGCCGCTTCTGCCGGCAGTGTCGTTGCCACGTCAGGGCCCGCAGCTTGCCCTTCGAGTCATGTCTCCGGCGATTGCGCTCGGAAAAGGTTGCCAAGTCTACCCTCCGCCGGCTTCGTCCAGGCAGATTTCAACCGGATCGCTGCGGTCCTGCTCTCCTGCTCTAGACGGTGCCTAGACAGTGCACACTCTCGTAATCCGCCGCCATCTGAGTCAGTTGAGTGAGCGACGAGAAGTCATGGCGCCTCACATACAGCCTGTACTCAGGCGCGGCGTTATCGTACGCCCTATATAACTCTTGCGTTGCACTGTACTTATCCTCACACATTAACAATCTAGGCTCGATCAGGTAGTTCTTTAAACATTCCCCTCCTCGCTGACGGCGTGCACGGAACTGATCCTCCAGCCGCTCGAAATACTGAGGCGGTATGAAAAAATCTAAAAACTCTCTTCTAAATTCCGACCAAGGCACGTCCCTGCGCCCACTAGCCCGGAACCATATGGTCGCTTTGCCGATGAGCGCCTCGCTCACCGCCCTAGGCAATCGATCAAGGTCTTTGCCATACATTATGGCCCTCTCCTCCAAACTCTCTATGAACCCGAGAGGATCCGACTGCCCATCTTACCATATTCCCCACTTCCTCACCTGTTCGGCCACGCCCCAGGGCGGGTATATTTCAGGTGGTAACGTGGGCATGGGAATTCGATGGGTTGCCTTCGGAGCCACCAGCGGCATCTTCACCTCGTCGTCGTCCACCCTTTTCTCGCGTGTCCGGCTCGCAGGCATAATGCCCGTAGCCTGTATGTCTAGCCTATACGACGACGCGGGAATGGACTCTTGGTCCTGTGCCTTCCGTAAGTCTGGCTCCGATTTCTGGTAAGCGCGGCTGCCCTTATTGAGTGTCGCGTTGCCCAGACCAGGTTCGGAAGTCTTCACGAATCGCGCTTCCAAATCGGATGAACGAGTTTTGACCTTTTGCCTTGTGACTGCCACTGTGAATAAACGCCGATAGCCTCTTTCTTTAATCGTATAAGCGGCCCTCGGTTTCGAGGCCGAACTCTCGAGTGCTCGCGATCAGCTCATCCTTAGTGCGCTGATAAATCCGTAGGATGCCCAACCCCGGATTCTGACACTCACCTGCCTCCATCGTTTTTTTTTTTGGGTTAGCTTCGCCAAGACAAAATTTTCCGATAAATATATTTTCTTCACGTATATTTCGTCATTCGGCCTCGCCCTGGCTCCGCCACGTTGCGTTTTTATGATCAGTCATTTTACTTTAAATTATTGCTAAGCACTTAGTGTCTGTTTCCGGCGAGTGAGACACACTACAAAAAAAAAAAAAAAACAAGTAAGAAGGCTCTAGTCGAGACGGCTCGACTAAGAGATACCCTTAACCCTGGACCGCGCTTGCAGCTAAGCCTTGAAAATAAAATACGACTATATAAGGCCGTTCTAAAGCCAGTATGGACCTACGCGTTGCAGCTTTGGGGAACAGCCAGCAAATCAAATATAGAATACTTCAGCGTTACCAATCTAAGCCCCTGAGAACAATAACAGGCGCCCTTCGTATATGACAAACTATGACATACATAAAGATCTCAAGCTTCCTCTTATCAAAGACGAAATACACACAAGTAAGAAGGCTCTAGTCGAGACGGCTCGACTACGAGATACTCTGAACCCTGCAAAAAAATTAATATTCTTCTTCTTTACGCACGTATAAGCACGCGCTCTGCTAACCGAGCAGTTGCTGCCGACGGTTGGGGGTGGGATGGTCTGTACTTTGAACGCTTATAACTCCATTTCTAGATGGATTATCTTCATGAAACTTTCAGAATATATTAATAGCATTCAAATCTGTCCGTAATTTTCAGATTTTGGATGCCACGCCCCCTTCGCCCCCAATTTGAAAAAAAAAACGTATTTCAACTACTAGAGACTTATGATTTGGCAAACGGACAAATTTGAATGCTATTAATATATTCTGAAAGTTTCATGAAGATAGTCCATCTAGAAATGGAGTTATAAGCGCTCAAAGTACAGCCCATCCCACCCCCAACCGTCGGCAGCAACTGCTCGGTTAGCAGAGCGCGCGCTTATACGTGCGTAAAGAAGAAGAATATTAATTTTTTTGCAGGGTTCAAGGTATCTCGTAGTCGAGCCGTCTCGACTAGAGCCTTCTTACTTGTTATATTTTATCACTTAGCATGTCCACTATTTTTTGTCCTCTGACCCACTGTACGCATGGCCACTATTTCTTTTCCTCTGGCCCACTATACGCACGTCCGTTATTTATTGACCTCTGGCCCACTGTACGAATGTCCACTATTTCTTGGCCTCTGGCCCATTGTACGCACGTCCACTACGTTGTAAGCCCTGAAGTGGGGCATATTCGACTGCCACTTTGGACTTAAACCAATGTTCACAACAACAAAATTTATCGCGTATAATGTCGTTTACTCGTTTTTTATACCCTGAGCCCATTTAACGGGAAATCAGGGTATAATGGTTTTGTTAAAAGTATGTAACAGGCAGAAGGAGGAGTGGCAGACCCCACAGAGTATATATATATTCTTGATCAGGATGACGAGAAAAGTCGATATAGCCCTGTCCGTCTGTCCGTGCGTCCGTCCGGCCGTCCGTCCGTCCGTCTGTCCGTCCGTCCGTATGAACGTCGAGATTTCGGAAACTACAAAAGCTAGAGAGCTGAAATTTTACATGAACACTCGTATCTTAGTTACTCAGTACAAGTATATTTTGTTTTTTCGATAACTCATCCCATTCCTTAATTGTATTTTATAAAAAATCGAAAATTCGTTTACGTTTTTTGGGTTTATCGAGCATAACTTCTACACCGTTTTAGCTAGAGACTTCAAATCGTATATATAGATAAATATTATGGATACGCAGATTTTGTTATTTTAAGATTTTGGATGCCACGCCCCCTTCGCCACCAATTTGAAAAAAAACGTATTTCGTATACAACAAATGCGTAAAATTTTTTAAGATCTTGAGCAAACTGACGTTTGCAACGTATAAGATAATTCTCATAACAACGAGAATTTAAAAGATTGAAGTTTGACTTGACTATGGAATATTTAGACCAGTCAACACTTGAGCCAGACTTTTTATAATTTTTAAAACATTTAGATTTAATGTTTCTTAAATTCGAAAGAGTCTTAGTAAACCAAGGCGGTTCATTTGAGCTGGGCGATATGCGACGAAGAGGGAAGCACATACCAAAAATAGAATTTAAGGTATTATAAAAAAACGATGCTGCAAAATTAATGTCATCTGACTCATATAAAAGAGACCTGTCTGTTGAATTAATTAATTCGTTAATAAAAAAAAAAAAAATTACATTGACGATAACAGCGACTTAATTTAGAAAGCAAAGGAGTATAATGTTGAGGATTATCAACAGATAATAAAACCTCTAAAGTGGTGTGATGTATATCCTCTGTTAATCAGAAAGGAGTTGACTTGATGACATTAATAATGGAATCATGATTAATGAATACAATATAAAGAGTGCGATTCAGATGATTAGTGATAGAGTTCATCTAAAACATAGACAGATTAAATTAATGATCACTTGTCGGAATAAAGTAATTTGCATTTGTAAGGGATCAAGAAGTGTTAGGAATATTAAAAGCAATTAACACCCCACCCCCCTTGCGCATCAAACGGTTAAATCTATAAATAGTGAAATTACTTGAAAAAATCCCACTATTATGAATATTATGACTTAACCATGTTTCAGTGAAAGCAATTATATCATTTTGAACACTAAAACTATGTAAGAAAATGCTTTTAATCTTAGAAGTTAAGCCACGTACACTTTGGTAAATGAAGGAGAGATGAGAAGAAGATTGTGAAATATTTAGTTTTTTGGTACAATAATTGAAGTAGAATAATGATTAATAATTCTGTTTCTAGATGGACATTTGTAATCAAGCGTTCAGATTATGATCATGACATTCATATCTATATATCAAACCAAACTACATGTCTCTAGTATTTGAAATACATTTTTACACATTTGGGGGTGTAGGGGTGAATTGGAGACCGGAATTCAAAATCTGACAAAAACCTAAATTGTATTAAATTAATATCTATATATATGTAGAAGACTTGGAGTTTCTAACTCTAAGGATGAACGAGATATAATTTTAAAACTAATTCTCGATAATATTTCTTCAGCAGCAGCCATGTCACTAGATAACTGCTTAGAAACTTTTTCAGTTTTAAAAATTGTGCTCTCACAGCACTATACATTTTGGAAAAATTAATCTGCTTTTCCAAGCAAATCGGGCAAGACCAGCGTACGCGCCCAATACTAATTTAATAAGAGCAAGGATTTTATTTTAGGAAGAGAGAGGTCGGCGGCAAATACGTGATAATATTTTCTAAAATTAACACATAGAACATGAAAGGCACTTTGCAAAGAATAATTCGTAGTGCACACAGGTAAATGTAGCGGACGATAGTGTCTAGTTGTTCGGGACGGAACCGAAAAATTAAGACGCATCAACAAAGAGAATGAATCAATATTACCGTTAATCAATTTTGGCAGAAAAACAATTCTTAAAATTGTTCTGCGGTTGTTTAACGATGGAAGATCAATGAGCTGAAGCCTACTATGGTAAGACGGTAAACGTAAATTATTATACCAGTTAAGATCCTTTAAGGCAAAGAGAAGAAACTATTTTTGGACCGATTCAATACGATCCTGATAAACCGATTCAATACCGATCCTGATAACTGAGCAATACTCTAGGATAGGACGCACAAGCGAAGTATATAATTGCTTGGTAATAAAAGGATCTTTAAATTCATTAGACCAACGTTTAATAAATCCAAGAACACTCTTATTAAATTAATATCTATATATATGTAGAAGGCTTGGAGTTTCTAACTCTAAAGATGAACGAGATATAATTTTAAAACTAATTCTCGATAATATTTCTTCAGCAGCAGCCATGTCACTAGATAACTGCTTAAAAACTTTTTCAGTTTTAAAAATTGTGCTCTCACAGCACTATACATTTTGGAAAAATTAATCTGCTTTTCCAAGCAAATCGGGCAAGACCAGCGTACGCGCCCAATACTAATTTAATAAGAGCAAGGATTTTATTTTAGGAAGAGAGAGGTCGGCGGCAAATACGTGATAATATTTTCTAAAATTAACACATAGAACATGAAAGGCACTGTGCAAAGAATAATTCGTAGTGCACACAGGTAAATGTAGCGGACGATAGTGTCTAGTTGTTCGGGACGGAACCGAAAAATTAAGACGCATCAACAAAGAGAATGAATCAATAAGTAAACTTATACTGCGTAACTAAGATACGAGTATTCATGTAAAATTTCAGCTCTCTAGCTTTTGTAGTTTCCGAAATCTAGACGCTCATACGGACGGACGGACGGACGCACAGACGGACAGGGCTATATCAACTTATTTTTTTGTGCTGATCAAGAATATATATACTTTACGGGGTCTGTGAAAAAAACGCATTTCAAATACTAGAGACTTGTTATTTGGCAAATAGACAGATTTGAATGCTATTAATATATTCTGAAAGTTTCATGAAGATAGTCCATCTAGAAATGGAGTTATAAGCGTTCAAAGTACAGCCCATCCCACCCCCAAACGTCGGCAGCAACTGCGCGATTAGCAGAGCGAGCGCTTATACGTGCGTAAAGAAGAAGAGAAGCTAGAGAGGCTGCAGTGACCTTAGGAACGTTAATAGAACCATATTCAGAAAGTAAATATGGATAGGAATTGCTGTAGCGATAAACAGAGGAGTAAGTGGATTGAAAAAATTCTGCAAATAGATCAGAGGAATCCTGATCAAACCAGAAGATTTACGCTTTACGTTAACAAATGCGTAAAATTTTTTAGGATCTTGAGCAAACTGACGTTTGCAACGTATAAGATAATTCTCATAACAACGAGAATTTAAAAGATTGAAGTTTGACTTGACTATGGAATATTTAGACCAGTCAACACTTGAGCCAGACTTTTTATAATTTTTAAAACATTTAGATTTAATGTTTCTTAAATTCGAAAGAGTCTTAGTAAACCAAGGCGGTTCATTTGAGCTGGGCGATATGCGACGAAGAGGGAAGCACATACCAAAAATAGAATTTAAGGTATTATAAAAAAACGATGCTGCAAAATTAATGTCATCTGACTCATATAAAAGAGACCTGTCTGTTGAATTAATTAATTCGTTAATAAAAAAAAAAAAAAAATTACATTTACGATAACAGCGACTTAATTTAGAAAGCAAAGGAGTATAATGTTGAGGATTATCAACAGATAATAAAACCTCTAAAGTGGTGTGATGTATATCCTCTGTTAATCAGAAAGGAGTTGATTTGATGACATTAATAATGGAATCATGATTAATGAATACAATATAAAGAGTGCGATTCAGATGATTAGTGATAGAGTTCATCTAAAACATAGACAGATTAAATTAATGATCACTTGTCGGAATAAAGTAATTTGCATTTGTAAGGGACCAAGAAGTGTTAGGAATATTAAAAGCAATTAACACCCCACCCCCCTTGCGCATCAAACGGTTAAATCTATAAATAGTGAAATTACTTGAAAAAATCCCACTATTATGAATATTATGACTTAACCATGTTTCAGTGAAAGCAATTATATCATTTTGAACACTAAAACTATGTAAGAAAATGCTTTTAATCTTAGAAGTTAAGCCACGTACACTTTGGTAAATGAAGGAGAGATGAGAAGAAGATTGTGAAATATTTAGTTTTTTGGTACAATAATTGAAGTAGAATAATGATTAATAATTCTGTTTCTAGATGGACATTTGTAATCAAGCGTTCAGATTATGATCATGACATTCATATCTATATATCAAACCAAACTACATGTCTCTAGTATTTGAAATACATTTTTACACATTTGGGGGTGTAGGGGTGAATTGGAGACCGGAATTCAAAATCTGACAAAAACCTAAATTGTATTAAATTAATATCTATATATATGTAGAAGACTTGGAGTTTCTAACTCTAAGGATGAACGAGATATAATTTTAAAACTAATTCTCGATAATATTTCTTCAGCAGCAGCCATGTCACTAGATAACTGCTTAGAAACTTTTTCAGTTTTAAAAATTGTGCTCTCACAGCACTATACATTTTGGAAAAATTAATCTGCTTTTCCAAGCAAATCGGGCAAGACCAGCGTACGCGCCCAATACTAATTTAATAAGAGCAAGGATTTTATTTTAGGAAGAGAGAGGTCGGCGGCAAATACGTGATAATATTTTCTAAAATTAACACATAGAACATGAAAGGCACTTTGCAAAGAAAAATTCGTAGTGCACACAGGTAAATGTAGCGGACGATAGTGTCTAGTTGTTCGGGACGGAACCGAAAAATTAAGACGCATCAACAAAGAGAATGAATCAATATTACCGTTAATCAATTGTGGCAGAAAAACAATTCTTAAAATTGTTCTGCGGTTGTTTAACGATGGAAGATCAATGAGCTGAAGCCTACTATGGTAAGACGGTAAACGTAAATTATTATACCAGTTAAGATCCTTTAAGGCAAAGAGAAGAAACTATTTTTGGACCGATTCAATACGATCCTGATAAACCGATTCAATACCGATCCTGATAACTGAGCAATACTCTAGGATAGGACGCACAAGCGAAGTATATAATTGCTTGGTAATAAAAGGATCTTTAAATTCATTAGACCAACGTTTAATAAATCCAAGAACACTCTTATTAAATTAATATCTATATATATGTAGAAGGCTTGGAGTTTCTAACTCTAAAGATGAACGAGATATAATTTTAAAACTAATTCTCGATAATATTTCTTCAGCAGCAGCCATGTCACTAGATAACTGCTTAAAAACTTTTTCAGTTTTAAAAATTGTGCTCTCACAGCACTATACATTTTGGAAAAATTAATCTGCTTTTCCAAGCAAATCGGGCAAGACCAGCGTACGCGCCCAATACTAATTTAATAAGAGCAAGGATTTTATTTTAGGAAGAGAGAGGTCGGCGGCAAATACGTGATAATATTTTCTAAAATTAACACATAGAACATGAAAGGCACTGTGCAAAGAATAATCCGTAGTGCAAACAGGTAAATATAGCGGATGATAGTGTCTAGTTGTGCGGATCGGAACCAAATAATTAAGACGCATCAGAAAAGAGGACGAATCAATATTGCCGTTACTCAATTTGTGCAGAAAAACAATTCCTAAAATTGTTCTGCGATTGATTAACGATGGAAGATCAATGAGCTCAAGTCGACTATGGTAAGACGGTAATCGTAAATTACTGTCCCAGTTAAGATCCCTTAAGGCAAAGAGAAGAAACTTTTTTTGGACCGATTCAATGCGATCCTGATACAGGTTATGTTGCCGAGCCCAAACAACTGAGCAATACTCCAAGATAGGACGCACAAGCGAAATTAATAATTACTTGGTAATAAAAGGATCTTTACATTTCTTAGACCAACGTTTAATAAAGCCAAGAACACTTTTGGCTTCATTTATGATGGTAGAAATATGAAGATTGAAATTCAGTTTACAGTCAAAGAGAACACCAAGATCTTTGACTGTAAGGATGCGTTGTAAGGAAATGTTACTAATTTTATAGTCGGCAATATGAGGAACCGTACGACTGAAGGTCATTGTCATACACTTTGAGCAATTAGGTGCCACACACCAAAGTTGAAATGCATTTAGGTCATCTTGAAGGTGTAGATGCCCATTTGCACTGGAGTATGGAAGACAAAGTTTTACATCGGCATACATAAATAAAGTAGAATAAGAGATACAACTGGGAAGGTCATTAATAAAAAGCAAAAAAGTAATGGTTCTAAATGACTTCCCTGAGGTACACCAGACGAAACAAAGACAAGTAAGAAGGCTCTAGTCGAGACGGCTCGCCTACGAGATACCCTGAGCCCTGCAAAAAAAAAAAGAATATTCTTCTTCTTTACGCACATATAAGCGAGCGCTCTGCAAACCGCGCAGTTGCTGCCGACGTTTGGGGGTGGGATGGGCTGTAATTTGAGCGCTTATAACTCCATTTCTAGATGGACTATCTTCATGAAACTTTCAGAATATATTAATAGCATTCAAATCTGTCTATTTGCCAAATTACAAGTCTCTAGTATTTGAAATGCGTTTTTTTCAAATTGGGGGCGAAGGGGGCGTGGCATCCAAAATGTGAAAATTACAAAATTTGCGTATCCATAATATCTATCTAAATATATAAATTTGAAGTCTCTAGCTAAAACGGTGTAGAAGTTATGCTCGAAAAACCTAAAAAACGTAAACGAATTTTCGATTTTTTATCGATAATTAAGGAATGGGATGAGTTATCGAAAAAACAAAATAAACTTGTACTGCGTAACTAAGATACGAGTGTTCATGTAAAATTTCAGCTCTCTAGCTTTTGTAGTTTCCGAAATCTCGACGTTCATACGGACGGACGGACGGACAGACGGACAGGGCTATATCAACTTATTTTTTTGTGCTGATCAAGAATATATATACTTTATGGGGTCTGCGACGTCTCCTTCTGCCTGTTACATACATTTTCACAAAAACATTATACCCTGAATTCCCATTTTCAATGGGTTCAGGGTATAAAAAGTATATTGACCTTGTGCAATGTCCGTACGTCTGTCCGTATGAACGCAATATTTTTATTAGGGCTAGAGACTTGAAATTTTAGCCATATACTCATGTATGCTCCCGAATTATAAAGTGTAATAATTTTTTCCGATCCGATCCGGGCGTGGCAAATTGGAATATGCAAGCGCCCGTATGCCAGTAATCGTACTAGTTGATGAACTAGAGAGTTGTAATTTGGAATGTATACTCGCGGTAACAACCGAAGTTAAACAAGTAAGAAGGCTCTAGTCGAGACGGCTCGACTACGAGATACCCTGAACCCTGACAAAAAAAAATATTCTTCTTCTTACCGCACGTATATTTTACGCGCCCTCTGCTAACCGCGCAGTTGCTGCCGACGGTTGGGGGTGGGATGGGCTGTACTTTGAACGCTTATAACTCCGTTTCTAGATGGACTATCTTCATGAAACTTTCAGAATATATTAATAGCATTCAAATCTGTCCATTTGCAAAATTACAAGTCTCTAGTATTTGAAATACGTCTTTTTCAAATTGGGGGCGAAGGGGGCGTGGCATCCAAAATCTGAAAATTACATAATCTGCGTATCCATAATATCTATCTAAATATACAAATTTGAAGTCTCTAGCTAAAACGGTGTAGAAGTTATGCTCAAAAAACCTAAAAAACGTAAACGAATTTTCGATTTTTTATCGATAATTAAGGAATGGGATGAGTTATCGAAAAAACAAGATAAACTTGTACTGCGTAACTAAGATACGAGTGTTCATGTAAAATTTCAGCTCTCTAGCTTTTGTAGTTTCCGAAATCTCGACGTTCATACGGACGGACGGACAGACGGACGGACGGACGGACGGACGGACGGACGGACGGACGGACGGACGGACGGACGGACGGACGGACGGACGGACGGACGGACGGACAGACGGACATGGCTATATCAACTTATTTTTTTGTGCTGATCAAGAATATATATACTTTATGGGGTCTGCGACGTCTCCTTCTGCCTGTTACATACATTTTCACAAAAACATTATACCCTGAATTTCCATTTTCAATGGGTTCAGGGTATAAAAAGCTATGGCGGAGATATCTTTTCCCATTGGGGGTGTGGCAAATCGGGATAAAGGTAACTTCTACAGCTTTAAAAGGCTAAAAATTCGAATGTGAACTAAGGTAACGATTCTATGAAGATCGATAAAAGTTATATGTCTACGCCCATTGGGGGCGTGGCAAATCGGACCTGAGTATTTGGTGATTTTTGAAATTGTGCTATATTCTTAACACTATTTACACTAGAGATTTGAAATTTAGCATGTATACTCGGGTTGACTACCCAAGATCACTAAGCTATGGTAGATATATCTACGCCCACAGGGGGCGTAGCAAACCGCAAAAGCTTATATCTCCTACATTTTTAAATTTTACAGTTATGTTACCCGCGGCTCTTTCTAAGAACTGGCAAAAAATTATGCGTCTATGCCCACAGGGGGTATGGTAAATCGGCAAAGAAGTTTGTTGTGATCAACTGCATAATTCATGATTATAAATGGCTTAGTAGTAATTGCTAAGATGGCAGCAAGCATTTTAACATAATTATAAAAATATTAATGAATTTAGAAAATAAAATTTATAAGTTTTCGAAACAAAAAGTTCCCAGCGGGATTCGAACCCAGGTCCCTTTGATAATTACATTTAACTGCTACACATCACATCATTCAATAACAATTCTTAGAATATTATAACATGCAGCCTTTGTATGTAGGCATAGAAAATCAATCAGCTGTGCGCGCACAGCTGTTTGTTGCTTGCAATGTACGTTTGCTAATTGCCGAAATATTTCGTTTATTGAATGTTTATTAAATAAATAAAATGCACCAATGGGAACAGAGTATATCGCAGTTAGTTGCGCCTAACTGCAACGTTCTTACTTGTTTTATAGTCAGCAATATGTGGAACCGTACGACTAAAGGTCATTGTCATACACTTTGAGCAATTTAGGTGCAACTGGATCGCCACACACCAAAGTTGAAATGCATTCAGGTCATCTTGAAGCAAAAAGAGTAATGGTCCTAAATGACTTCCCTGAGCTACACCAGACGAAACAAAGATAAGTTTAGAAATAACTGTTCTCAGCAATACTCTTTGGGTTCTACCCTTCAAATAGGATGAAATCCACGACTCAAGTTTAGGGGAAAATCCTAAGCAAGCTTCAAGCTTTAGAATAAATATCTGGTGATGAACTGAGTCAAATGCTTTCGTCTTCCATTATAGGTTTGCCTATTAACGAATTCTCGGAGTCACCGAACTCTAACAACAAAGCTCTTTTTTGTTCAACCGTCTCTGATTCAATGCCCATTTGCAGCTCTTCTATCAAGACTGCCTCTTTCAGGTTGCATATTCTCGTTCATCAATATCATAGCAACTCTGTGCGGACATAAGTAGTCCTCTCGCTCTCACTCAGCGACATCCGAGACCACGTCCAGCAAAATCTATAGTTATCTCTCTCTTAATGACAATACATAATTTAATTGTCACTAAAATGCCAACTCATTCGATTAGTGCTAGTTGTCAGTTCCTCTTTAATACTACTGCAACAAGCAATCACAACATAATAACTAACACAACGTCATGATATCACACCGATACGACTCGGCTATACTGACATTTACACGTCCCAGTGTAATTACATTTTCAATTATCATTCCGATACGACTCGGACATACTGACGCTTACACATCCCTGTGTTATATAAGGAATCACTCTTTATTAACACTTACGTTTTATTTATTTCATTATTACAGTTGGTTCTATTTAACATTCGTACTTTCTTAAATTTCTGATCTATCAACTATTGAGATTATTCTTCGCTTTCTCAACTTTACAAAATCATTTCTTCGTCTTGCCTAGATGGATACAACAATTCTTATAATATTTCATCTTCACAACAAGCATTGGTCTTCCACCAGTACACCATTTGCGCTGTTAATGCAAGCTCATCGCCACACATGGCGGATTACACATCGCCCCTCTTAGACGGATAGTACATCGCCTCTCTTAGACGGATAACACATCGCCTCTCTTAGACGGATAACACACGCCCCTCTTAGACGGATAACACATCGTCACACTTGACGGATAACTCATCGTCTCACCTGACGGATAACTAATCGTCAAACCTGACGGATACCACATTGTCTCCTTTAGACGGATAACTCACATTTAGACTCTTTGGCGGGCTAGGCTCTTCATTATCAATGTCTAACTTATTTGGTACATAACCATTTGGCATTTTTCGGACCTTTTCATGGCAATACTTATACAATCGATTATTTTTAAGTGACTTTATCAAATATCTGTCACCATCTAGATCTTCTGCAACTACAAATGGCCCTCTAAAAATAGGATCTAATTTTGTTTGGTTTCTTTCCTCGTTCTTAAGCAAAACGTAATCACCAACCTTGTGTTTAACGACTGTTGCCTTTCTCTTGTCAAAGCTTAGTTTATCATACCAGGCTAACGAATTCATTTTATCAGTAACACGCGCTCTAATACTCTTCAAGTTTACTTCACACTCTATTTCAACCGGTGGAATTAATCCTAGGGGTCGCGTGTCTTTAACGATCAGCTTATCTAGAGCACTTGCTTCAGTTGCACGACAAGTTGTAGAATTTCACGCAAGCTGTACCTCAGCAAGAGCATCATTTTAATGTGTTCAGTATTCGTTCAACTTGACCGGCTAGTTCCAGTAGCAACTAGGTGCAGTTTAATGTTTTGTGAGGAACAGAATTTTGAAAATCTAGAGCCAGAGAAACATTTACCCTCTCAGCATCTATTTTGAAGATGTGAAACAAATAAACAAATTAATCCGTTTTTCGGGGATTTTACGTAATTTGAATTTGGATTCTAGAGGAAGTGGATTTCTGATAAAAAGTCTACATGAGACATTCGTTTGCCCTCTCTGTATTCGATGTCGAAATTAAATGATTGTTAATAAGGGCACGAACGGTGAACTCTAGGAGTTAAGTCCATTTAGTACGCTTAAGGCTTCCTTCAATGAGTTGTAGTCAGTATAAATTACAAACTCACGTCCAAGGAGGTAATGGCAAAAGTGTTTTACGGATTCAACAACTACCAAGGTTTCAAGCCATTTCTGAGCCATTTTTCTTTCTCACAAGTAAAATTGGACTAGCATAAGGAGAACAGCTAGGACGAATGATATTACATTTCATTAATTTGTTTAGTTTCACTCTATTTATTTCTCTGCACTGTTTTAGTAGGGTCGACACAGCGAATTTTCATTTCTCCTATATAAACTCGTGTTCAAGGTATCCCTTTAACAAATACTGTTGAATAATCTTCTAGTATTTTATTTAATGAATCTCTATAATTGTCAGTTAACTCTGTATGAACATTCTTTAGACTGATTGACTGTTCAGTTGCGGATCAAACATTTACAAACTTTGATTTTAGAATTTCAAACTTATCAGATGTCATGATTACAGTATAACGCTGAGTGGGAATATTATGTCCTATTATAACATCGTTTTTCAAATTCTCGTTTTGTAGTACATGAAACACACACCGACATCACCTATACCTTTCAACCTGATTACGTTATTGATACGTTTTTCAGATAGTTTTCTTTTTCAATGCGTTCTTTTATCAGTGAACACTCAGCGCCAGAATCGAAATAAGTAAGGTAAAATAAACAGGGTAGATCTCACCACGTTGGGTCATATACCCTTTTGGTTCGAGTACACAACACTGGTTGATGTTCTTCTGCTGGAACGTTTTCGACTTAACTGCTGTCGCGTTACTCGAAGGTTGACCAAATCTCCTCGATGCTCATTTTCTGCCACTTTGTACATAAAGGCGTAACTAATCGACTCGCATACACTGCATGACATTCGCTGTCAGTTGGGCGACTGTTGAGTATGTTGAAAAACATGGCCGCCGGTGACTCGTCAGTTTCGTAATTTTGGAGGAACAATTGTTTAAATTTCTGCCAGTTCATTCCAAGATATGCGATTTTTGTTAACCACTGGGATGTACTGCCATTCATACAACTGCTTAGCGCCATAATCAGTTTGCTTCCTTCTAATGGCTGTTCAAAGAGTATTATATCAGCGGTTGCACACCAATTTCCAGCGTCGACTCCTGCCACGTCGGCGTTAAATTTTAGAAGAGTGACATCGCGTTTTTTCTCCTCTTTTAATATATGGATTGTTTTGACGAACTCCATAAAGTTTTGATTTTGTAACTCGAAAATCGTACGACACTGCTCCTGTGAAAATATAGGAGGTGGTGTCGATCCCACTTTTGATGTCGTAGCGTTAATATTATTGCTTTCGCCTTCCATTATAGGTTTGCCTCTTAACGAATTCTCGGAGTCGCCGAACTCTAACAACAAAGCTCTTTTATATTCAACCGTCTCTGATTCAATGCCCATTTGCAGCTCTTCTGTCAAGACTGCCTCTTTCAGGTTGCATATTCTCGTTCATCAATATCATAGCAACTCTGTGCGGACATAAGTAGCCCTCTCGCTCTCACTCAGCGACATCCGAGACCACGTCCAGCAAAATCTATAGTTATCTCTCTCTTTTTGACAATACATAATTTAATTGTCACTAAAATGCCAACTCATTCGATTAGTGCTAGTTGTCAGTTCCTCTTTAATACTACTGCAACAAGCAATCACAACATAATAACTAACACAACGTCATGATATCACACCGATACGACATATATAACATCAGTGTGCATTTTTTTTTTTTTTTCGAAAAACTGTCATTGACAAGCGAAGTAAATTCAAGAAGATTAGAGGACGTTGATTGATTTTGAACAAACCCATGCTGGGATGGATGAATAATCGATTTGCAAAAATGTTGCACCGCCGATATTATATTTTTTTTTCAAATAACTTCGGAATAGCAGATAATTTCTCAATACCTCTATAATTTGAAATATCATATCTTCCACATTTTTATACCCTCAACCCATTGAAAATGGGAATTCAAGGTATAATGATTTTGTGAAAATGGCAGAAGGAGACGTCGCAGACCCCATGAAGTATATATATTCTTGATCAGCACAAAAAAATAATTTGATATAGCCCTATCCGTCTGTCCGTCCGTCCGTTTGAACGTCGAGATTTCCGAAACTACAAAAGCTAGAGAGCTGAAATTTTACATGAATACTCATCTTAGTTACGCAGTACGAGTTAAAACAAGTAAGAAGGCTCTAGTCGAGACGGCTCGACTACGAGATACCCTGAACCCTGCCAAAAAAAATATTCTTCTTCTTACCGCACGTATCAGCGCGCGCTCTGCTAACCGCGCAGTTGCTGCCGACGTTTGGGGGTGGGATGGGCTGTACTTTGAACGCTTATAACTCCATTTCTAGATGGACTATCTTCATGAAACTTTCAGAATATATTAATAGCATTCAAATCTGTCTATTTGCATCGAAAATTCGTTTACGTCTTTTACGTTTTTCGAGCATAACTTCTACACCGTTTTAGCTAGAGACTTCCAATTTGTATATTTAGATAGATATTATGGATACGTATGGATTTTGTAATATTCAGAATTTGTATGCCACGCCTTCGGGGCAGCAACTGCGTGGATAGCAGAGCGCGCGCTTATACATGCGTAAAGAAGAAGAGTATAATATTTTTTTGCAGGGCTCAGGGTATCTCGTAGTCGAGCCGTCTTGACTAGAGCTTTCTTACTTGTTTATATAGAGGAATGATGAAATACTCTTTCCAAATTGAAGGGAACAAAGAAGTTTCCAAAGACAAATTAAACAATGTTAGTAATTGTGACTGAAGAGAAACACTACACTCTTTAATCACACAACTTGGATATTGTCAACACCAGGAGAGAAAGATGATTTTAACTTCCTAATGGCTGAAGCTAGAGAGGCTGCAGTGACCTTAGGAACGTTAATAGAACCATATTCAGAAAGTAAATATGGATAAGAATTGCTGTAGCGATAAACAGAGGAGTAAATGGATTGAAAAAAATCTGCAAATAGATCAGAGGAATCCTGATCAAACCAGAAGATTTACACTTTACGTTAACAAATGCTTAAAATTTTTTAGGATCTTGAGCAAACTGACGTTTGCAACGTATAAGATAAATCTCATAACAACGAGAATTTAAAAGATTGAAGTTTGACTTGACTATGGAATATTTAGACCAGTCAACACTTGAGCCAGACTTTTTATAATTTTTAAAACATTTAGATTTAATGTTTCTTAAATTCGAAAGAGTCTTAGGAAAACAAGGCGGTTCATTTGAGCTGGGCGATATGCGACGAAGAGGGAAGCACATACCAAAAATAGAATTTAAGGCATCATAAAAAAACAATGCTGCAAAATTAATGTCATCTGACTCATATAAAAGAGACCAGTCTGTTGAGTTAATTATTTCGTTAATCAAAAAAAAATTGCATTTACGATAACAGCGACTTAATTTAGAAAGCAAAGGAGTATAATGTTGAGGATTATCAACAGATAATAAAACCTCTAAAGTGGGGTGATGTATATCCTCTGTTAATCAGAAAGGAGTTGATTTGATGACATTAATAATGGAATCATGATTAATGAATACAATATAAAGAGTGCGATTCAGATGATTAGTGATAGAGTTCATCTAAAACATAGACAGATTAAATTAATGATCACTTGTCGGAATAAAGTAATTTGCATTTGTAAGGGACCAAGAAGTGTTAGGAATATTAAAAGCAATTAACACCCCACCCCCCTTGCGCATCAAACGGTTAAATCTATAAATAGTGAAATTACTTGAAAAAATCCCACTATTATGAATATTATGACTTAACCATGTTTCAGTGAAAGCAATTATATCATTTTGAACACTAAAACTATGTAAGAAAATGCTTTTAATCTTAGAAGTTAAGCCACGTACACTTTGGTAAATGAAGGAGAGATGAGAAGAAGATTGTGAAATATTTAGGTTTTTGGTTCAATGTTTGAAGTAGATTGCACCGAAGGTAAATTCAAAGAAATAGGATTCGATTTGTTTCGATTTTTAGGTTTGAATTCATAGACTACTACATGAGATGGCCAGAATTTAGGATCACATATTGTTGTAAAACAATTCGACGGCACATTGATCTTGAATGAAGCAATTTCTCTCGGAGTTGCTAAACTAAACTTCGATACAAAAACATTGGCTGAAATCTTGCTAAAAACCGATACTGCCGATACTGCCTCACATGTCGTATCAGATGAAAGCCTAGATAAAACAAGTAAGAAAGCTGTAGTCGAGACTGCTCGACTACGAAATTCCCTGAACCCCTCTTCAAACGAATAATATTCCAAGAATTATTCGCCTCGTCTCTGCCACGTTTGATAAGCTGCGAGAACTTATTGGATTAATAACTCTGTTTCGTAATCAAACTTTCAAACCAAACTGTATCACTTTAAAATAAATTTTTTATACATTTGGGGTGAATTGGGGACCGGGATCCAAAATCTGACAAAAACCGAAATTGTATTAAATTAATATATATATATATATATGCAGAAGACTTGGGTACTCGGACTCTAAAGATGAACGAGATATAATTTTATAGCTGCTTCTCGATAAATTGTTTTATCGATAACTCTCGATATATAAAAGTTATCGAATTTCTGAAAAAAAAACTCGTACTGCGCGCGCGATATACGGACTTAACACAAAAAGAATGAAGTCTCTAGCTCTTGTACAGGCGGACAGACGGACATGGCTATATGAACTTTTTTCGTCACCCTGATCAAGAATATATATACTTTATGGGGTTCACCACGCCTCCTTTTGCCTGTTACATACTTTTAACAAAACCATAATTTTCCATTCTCAATGGGTTCAGGGTATAAAAATCACGTCTTCCTTTTCACTCTTGCCTCTTGTGCTCACTTTATCTCACTTTTGTTCTTCTCCTAACATTTACGCGTCCTCACTGCCTGCGCTTGAGTCGACCTTTTTCCCCGCCGCGCAACTCCCCTCGGCATCGGCAATGCAACTCTACGCTCTCTGATCTCTTTAGAGCTTTCACCACGCTGAGCAAGGTTGCACTGCCGATCGTCGGGATTACGCGCGCTCTGACCATAAATTAAATAACGCGCGATAACTACCAATGCTTAAACGATATTAACTAACTCTCAAATCATACTCCTTATTTATAAAAAAATTCATAATCCAAATTCATATTGTCCATATGAAAGAGAGTTTTCAGTGAGAGTTATCAGACGTTTATTTTTGTGCTCTGCAAATTTGCTGGTTTTCGTACTTAATTGATTTTGTTAAAGTTCACATAATTGCGATCGGTTTGATTATTGCAAATATATTTATATTCCTGGTTTCGCTCTCCATACTTCAATCTTAATACGTTTGTTAGTGTGAATGTTTGCATATTTTCTCTCACTTACAATTGTTTTTGTATTTGCCTCGCTGTCTACTATCGTTCTGCCCGCTAACTGTTGTTTGTTGTTGGACTTATAATGGTTAGTACAAAATATATTCCGGATGGGTATTTGCAGCGCATATCGTTCATGACAAATTTGTCACTTGCGCTGCAAAGCCTAAACTAGAGCTTTGGATAAAAGCGGAGCTTTAATGAAAGAGCTATCGCTTAGCTCCAAAGCTTTTGGAAACTTTTAAAATGTACCCAACTTCAATCGCGAACTCTCGAGAGAGCGGAAAATTGGACAGTACACTGGAATACTGGTATAAAACGGAGTCACATTGCCGACCTCGAAAAAACATGAGTGAATAATTAGTTAAATTGTGCCGAATGTCCCAAAACCCCAATTTTTCTTCTTAAAGCCAACAGCAAGCAACAAACCACGAGGAAAGGCCTTTCACCGATGGAAAAAAAAACTGTAAGTGCTTAACCTCTATGTATTTATAACTAAACCTAACAAAGCCATGAATTCCTCTACAGTAATAATACAACATTGTTTTCTATTTAAAACCATTTTTGAATTTTGAATTGCATTTTATTAAAAGAAAAAAATTATCTAATCATTTAATTCAATTAAATAAATATTTATATATTTTTTGTTGTACTTTTTCTATACCATTATTATCTTTCTTTGAAAACTTGAAAACTTAGCTTGTATTGAAGTAAATTGATTTTGTTGAGTGAACTTTATATCACATATTCATAAAACAAACAAGTAAGAAGGCTCTAGTCGAAACGGCTCGACTACGAGATACCCTGAACCCTGCAAAAAAATTAATATTCTTCTTCTTTACGCACGTATAAGAGCGCGCTCTGCTAACCGGGCAGTTTCTGCCGTCGGTTGGGGGTGGGATGGGCTGTACTTTGAACGCTTATAACTCCGTTTCTAGATGGATTATCTTCATGAAACTTTCAGAATATATTAATAGCATTCAAATCTGTCCATTTGCCAAATTACAAGTCTCTAGTAGTTGAAATGCGTTTTTTTCAAATTGGTGGCGAAGGGACGTGGCATCTAAAATCTGAAAATTACAAAATCTGCGTATCCATAATATCTATCTAAAAGATAGATAGATATGTATAAATAAATAAAATAAATATATAAATAATTATAAATAAATAAATGAATAATAATAATTAACAAGTATGAAGGCTCTAGTCGAGACGGCTCGACTACGAGATACCCTGAACCCTGCAAAGAAATTTTTATACCCTGAACCCATTGAAAATGGGAATTCAGGGTATAATGTTTTTGTGAAAATGTATGTAACAGGCAGAAAGAGACGTCGCAGACCCCATAAAGTATATATATTCTTGATCAGCACAAAAAAATAAGTTGATATAGCCCTGTCCGTCTGTCCGTCCGTCCGTCCGTCCGTCCGTCCGTCCGTCCGTATGAACGTCGAGATTTCGGAAACTACAAAAGCTAGAGAGCTGAAATTTTACATGAACACTCGTATCTTAGTTACGCAGTACAAGTTTATTTTGTTTTTTCGATAACTCATCCCGTTCCTTAATTATCGATAAAAAATCGAAAATTCGTTTACGTTTTTTAGGTTTTTCGAGGATAACTTCTACACCGTTTTAGCTAGAGACTTCAAATTTGTATATTAGATAGATATTATGGATACGCAGATTTTGTAATTTTCAGATTTTGGATGCCACGCCCCCTTCGCCACCAATTTGTACGTATTTGAACGTATTTCAACTACTAGAGACTTGTAATTTGGCAAACGGACAAATTTGAATGCTATTAATATATTCTGAAAGTTTCATGAAGATAGTCCATCTAGAAACGGAGTTATAAGCGTTCAAAGTACAGCCCATCCCACCCCCAAACCGTCGGCAGCAACTGCGCGGTTAGCAGAGCGTGCGCCTATACGTGCGTAAAGAAGAAGAATATTCTTTTTTTTTTGCAGGGTTCAGGGTATCTCGTAGTCGAGCCGTCTCGACTAGAGCCTTCTTACTTGTTATACCCTGAACCCATTGAAAATGGGAGTTCAGGATATAATGTTTTTGTGAAAATGTATGTAACAGGCAGAAGGAGACGTCGTAGACCCCTTAAAGTATATATATTCTTGATCAGCACAAAAAAATAAGTTGATATAGCCCTGTCCGTCTGTCCGTCCGTCCGTCCGTATGAACGTCGAGATTTCGGAAACTACAAAAGCTAGAGAGCTGAAATTTTACATGAATACTCGTATCTTAGTTACGCAGTGCAAGTTTATTTTGTTTGTATATTTAGATAGATATTATGGATACGCAGATTCAGATTTTAAATGCCACGCCACCTTCGCCCCCCATTTGAAAAAAACGTATTTCAACTACTAGAGACTTGTAATTTGGCAAATGGACAAATTTGAATGCTATTAATATATTCTGAAAGTTTCATGAAGATAATCCATCTAGAAATAGAGTTATAAGCGTTCAAAGTACAGCCCATCCCACCCCCAACCGTCGGCAGCAACTGCGCGATTAGCAGAGCGCGCGCTTATACGTGCGTAAAGAAGAAGAATATTAATTTTTTTGCAGGGTTCAGGGTATCTCGTAGTCGACCCGTCTCGACTAGAGCCGTCTTACTTGTTCTTCTCTTCGGTCATGCGGAACACTTTTATTGTTTTTTAGGGACCTTAGAATTTTAAGATTTATGTACCCAGGGCGTAGAAGTAGCCAAGAACCCTCCCCACACTCCCGAATGAGCTAAGGAACCAGAAGATCCCGCCTAGCTACTTCTCGACCAAGAACGAACAAAATTTTATGGCGCCCAACGTAGGGCACGACTACGTTCGAGATTATGCTTTTACTTTAGTAAAAATATGGACCTAGTAACCACACCTCCCAGTATTGTGAAGATCCGAAACACTAACGCTAGTTAGTTATTTAGTTAATTAGAGTGTCAGATGAAGATGTTGTGGTATTGGAACTTTCAAGAATTTAGGTCCTTTTCTGGAATCTTGCGTATTTAACTGAGATTGGATACCCTGCCGAAGATGGATAACCTAATTTTTTTGATAATTTGACAATAACATTAAATTTATGATTTGGTTATCATTCCCTATAATAAGAATCGGATCGAGGTGGTATGGTCAGTATTGTAATGAAATCGTTACCTTGTTAATGACTACTGCATCGCCGATTCGACATCGAATGGTAGTTGCAATAGCCCATTTTGGTTATATGTTTTCCTTATTTGTATTTATTCCAGAATTATTAAAAGAATATGGAATTAACTTCCTCCCCATATATACTAACCTAAGCCAGTAACCATTAGCTTGGAATCGTCGAAATTAAGTGATAAAATAAAATCAAGGAAAGGGGAATACATTTTTTTTTTAATTTTTTTATTTTTTTGTTGTTTTGATATTTGTTAATGCTATTATGCCTCTTGCACATTGTCCGCAACGTAATTCCGCATTTTCGGATGAATCTGGGAAAAATTGTGATATATGTCGTCAGGGTTTGGCAGATACTCAATCGTGCTATATCACTAATTGTAAGCATATATATCATAACCGTTGCTAGAAAGAGTGGTTGAATGATCGCAACACTTGTCCAAATTGTGCGACTATTATAAATGTACAAGATTTAAAGGTAGTTATAGGAAACTGCTTTCATCAATCAAAGCAAGCATATCCTTCAGTCCCAGGCCCAGTACTCGTGCAGTGACTCGAAACTTGGGCAAAACATTAAAGAGTATAAAAACACAAAGAGTTACCCTAGAACAGCGTGTGCTAGAGGTGAGTGAAGAGCCATTGGTAGAATTAGATAACAATGTCACAAATCTAAATGAACATCCTCATTCACGTGGAATAAACACAAGAAGGAGAGGTCGCTCTTATCGTGTAGGAAACAATCGTCGAGAGGATCACGCTCCGATCGATTATTCCACTATGCAAAATATGATCGAGCAAAAGGTAACTCGGTTAATGTCGTCCTTAAATGTGAGCAATCCATCTCCACCTAATGCTTTACCACGGCCGCCTGTTCAAATGTCAAGCCATACTCAGTACATCTTAGTAAAGTAGCGCAAATAATACAGAAATGGAATATTCAATTTGATGGTTCTGAAGAAGGCTTGGGCGTAGACGAATTTATGTATCGCGTAAAAGTATTAACCGATGACACTCTGGACGGAGACCTAGATGCTTTATGCAAGCATATGAATTTTTGTAGGAAGAGCAAGGGATTGGTATTGGAGATACCACAAAAAAGTAGATCGTATTACTTGGCCTAAGTTTTGTTATTCATTACGCCAACAGTATACTGATTACAGATCCGATTTTGCAAGCAGAAGAAGGGTGAATCTTTTACAAATTTTTACGAAGTTATAGTCTCCCTTATCGATAAATCTTTGGTTAGAATCGACGAAGAGAAGCTGATAGAAATTCTTAGTAATAATCTTCTACCTGAAGCGCGTCGCCAGTTGTTATATCAACCGGTACATTCAGTTAGTCAGCTGAGGAAATTGGTTCAAATGCATGAAAACTTAGTTGCGAAAACTAGTAACTTAGTGAAAATTACTTCTCGTCACAAGCAACCTTTACAGAGACGACAAACTTATGCAGTTGCTGAACTTGAAGTAGAAGATGGTCAAATTGATAACATGGAACCTGAGATCGCTGCTGTTCGCCAGTCAAACACAATATTTTGGAACTGCGATACTTGGTGCGTCCAGCAACAACAGAATGCCCCCTACAAAAATGAATTGTGAACCGCGGAGACGATCACCGATCCTGAATCCTCTCCTTGCGAATCTAAGTTACAATCGGCCCCGAAAGAAAATAACAAGACCATGTACATACGACCTTATCACGAGAATAGAAATTAGAAATTATTTAGAAGTTATGCATAAGATATTTGGTGAAATAAGTCCTTTAAAAACTAGGAGTGGAGGTGCCAAACTTATAGAAAACTACGAAAATATAAAAAGTTAGTACTTTCAGCGGTTATTAACAATCAGTTTGATTCGCGTTGTTATGTTGAAGTAAAATTTTTTCAATTGATCGAATTGGGTTTATTAGACACAGGTGCTAATGTTAGCTGCATTGGCGCTTCGCTAGCACTAGAAAATTTTTCAAATTTCTCTGAGTTCAAGTCAATTAAGTCCCAATTAAGTCCACACTGCCGATGGAAATGCCCTTAACGTGGTTGGTGTACTTAATGCTCCAATTAATTAAAAGGGAACTAAAAAGTTTTTGAGGTTATATATTATTCCATCAATCAAGCAGAGATTAATTATAGGCATAGATTTTTGGAAAGAATTCGCGCTGGCTTCTCACATATTCAGTGGTGTACAGTCTTCTTCTGACGATTTGGGTATAAATTCTCCAACTAATAAAGACAAGGCAGGTAATTCATTTCCCTTGACCGAGACAGAATTTAGGCAGTTGGAAGTCGTGAAATCGTTTTTTCCTAATTGCCAAGACAGATTAGGACGTACGCATTTAATTCAACATCATATCGACGTTGGTGATGCACGCCCAGTTAAGCAGCGTTTTTATCCAGTTAGTCCGGCAGTTGTATAAGGGAATTTATCGGATGTTGCTTTAGACGTTATAGAACCAGCCAATAGAGCCTGGAGTTCTGCTATGCGGTTAGTAGTAACATTGGCTTGCTAATTGTTGAAGACCATTTTAGCAAATTTCATTGGCTGTGCCCTTTAAAGAAATTTACTTCATCTGCTATTCAAGAATTTTTGCTAAAGAGTACATTTGACTATTTTGGAGTTCCTGAAATTTTAGTGAGCGATAATGGTATACAGTACGAAGATCACAGAATGGGATAAAAACATAACAGCTTTTGTATGTGCATTAAGATCTGCACTTTGGATCTTTGGATTGCTCACCTTACAAAACTCTCTTTGGTTTATATTATCGTCTATTGAAGAATTTATCACTATTAGAAGAGCCACAACTGTCTATGAAAAGAACTGATAAGCTCGCGTTGCTCAGAAAAGATTTACAGAAAAACATTCGTTCTGCATATGAGCGCAACACAGCACAGTACAATTTAAAATCCAAGCCTGTGTCCTTTAAGGAACGCCAGGAAGTTTTTAGAAGAAACTTTGGTCAGAGTAAATTTTCCCATAACTTTAATGCAAAATTGGCAAAGCAATTTATTAAATGCCGTATTAAAAAAAGGTTGAGCAATAGCTATTATCTTTTAGAAAATTTACAAGGACAAGAAATAGGAACTTATCACGCAAAGGATATTCGTTGCTGATTCCCGCTAATCTTCTAACTATCGTATCGTATCAGACGGTTGGGGGTGGCACGGGCTGTACTTTGAAGGCTTATAACTCAAATTCTAAATGGACTATCTTCATGAAACTTTCAAAACATATTAATTGTATTCAAATTTGTCCATTTGCCAAATTACAAGTCTCTAGTATTTAAAATACGTCTTTTTTAAATTGGGGGCGAAGGGGGCGTGGCATCCAAAATCTGAAAATTACAAAATCTGCGTATCCATAATATCTATCTAAATATACAATTTGAAGTCTCTAGCTCGAAAAACGTAAAAAACGTAAACGAATTTTCGATTTTTTATCGATAATTAAGGAACGGGATGAGTTATCGAAAAAACAAAATAAACTTGTACTGCGTAACTAAGATACGAGTGTTCGTGTAAAATTTCAGCTCTCTAGCTTTTGTAGTTTCCGAAATCTCGACGTTCATACGGACGGACGGACGGACGGACGGACAGACGGACAGGGCTATATCAACTTATTTTTTTGTGCTGATCAAGAATATATATACTTTATGGGGTCTGCGACGTCTCCTTCTGCCTGTTACATACATTTTCACAAAAACATTATACCCTGAATTTCCATTTTCAATGGGTTCAGGGTATAAAAAATTAATGATTAAAAATTACAGAAGAATTGTATAAATGAATAAAAATGATAATACTCTTGATAATAGAATAAAACACACAAAAAGAAATAACTTCTTCAAACAACTTAGGAAATAAGAATCAGGATAAGAATTATGTAAACATTATTCTTAAAATTTATAAAGGAAAATTGGACACTAAAGATTAGGAATAAACTTTTTTGTTTTTTAAATGAAAGTGTGAAGTTAAAAATGTATGGTTAATATAATATGGGGTAGGAAGTTTCTGACGTTTTTCTTTGGTTTTTTTTAATAATTAAAAATTAAAAACCATGGTAGGGTAGGGTAGAGAAAGCGGGAACCAAACTACACCTTAGGCCTCGCCTCTTCATGTTTTTGTTATATGATTCTCGTATAAACAAAAATTGTGCTCGTCTTCTCTCTCTTTTTATTATACCCTGAACTCATTGAAAATGGGAATTCAGTGTATAATGGTTTTGTGAAAATGTATGTAAGAGGCAGAAGGAGACGTCGCAGACCCCATAAAGTAAAGCTAGAGAGCTGAAATTTTACATGAATACTCGTATCTCAGTTACGCAATAAGAGCTAATATTTTTTTTCGAAACCTCATCCAATTTCCAAATTATCGATAAAAAAT
The DNA here is from genome assembly GCA_035047405.1 of Drosophila stalkeri. NCBI lineage: Eukaryota > Metazoa > Arthropoda > Insecta > Diptera > Drosophilidae > Drosophila > Drosophila stalkeri. Next base: position 33,524,834 of record JAWNPR010000039.1, on the reverse strand, counting down.
CGTTAACTTTTTATACGTTTTTTGAGGGTAACTTCTACATCGCAATTTTCAGATTTTACATGCCACGCCCCTTCGCACCCAATTTCAAAAATAACGCATTTCAATACTTGTAAATTGGCAAATGAACACCTTTTAATGCTATTAATGTATTCCGACAGTTTTATGAAGATCGTTCATCTAGAAATGGAGTTATAAGCGTCCAAAGCGTCACAGAGAGAGTTCTCAGCGAGAGTTATCAGACGTGTTTATTTTTGTGCTCTGCAAATTTGCTTTGTTTTCATATTTAATTAATTTTATTAAAGTTTCACATAATCGCGGTTATTGACTTATGCAAATATATTTATATTTGTTTTATTCTTTCTTATATTTCTCTTTTCTTCAGCATTTTGTGTTTGATCCCAATTGCCAATATGAGCTGTTGCAAAAAACTTTGCACTTTCAGGCAGGCAGTTGATTCTGCACAATCACAATTTGTAAATAGCTGGTTGTGATCCTAAATTCTGGCCACCTAATGTAGTGAATTCAAACCCAAGAATCATAACAAACCTATTTCTTTGAATCTTCCTTCTGTGCAATCAGCATTAAAACTAAATATATAAATTTCTTCTCAGCTTTTCCTAATTTACCAAAATGTACGAGACTTAAATTCCAAACTTAAAAGTCTATTCTTGCATAGTTTTAGTGCACAAAATGATATTATCGCTTTCACTGAAACATGGTTAAGTCATAATAATCACTATTTATAGACTTGACCGTTTGATCCGTAAAGGGGGTGGGGTGTTAATTGCTGTGAAATCCAGTATCCTCTCCGAATTGTTTACCTTTTCTTCCCTTCATGATGCGGAGATTATTGAGGTTATTTATTTTATTTATTTTAAAAAAGATATTGACAAGACTTGAGTTAACTAAAACTATAATTAATAGCCTACAAAAAGTACATAAAATTCTTACAATAGTATCACCAACCCGATGGGGGTATTTTATTTGCCAGTCCGGCCAGCTATGCCCCAATTCACAGCCAATTATGGTCAGAGATACTATTGAAAACCATGAAACGACAGTATTAAATAAAAACTTAAAATAAGGATTTAAAGAGATTAAATATAATTAATATAATACAATTATCATAATTCTTAATATAAAAAAAAAAAAACATTATACCCTGAATTCCCATTTTCAATGGGTTCAGGGTATAATTAGTAAAAAAGAAAATATTAACATTATTAAAAGATGTAAAAAGAAAAAAGATTAAGAAATAAAAAGAAGAGCTATAATAGAATATAGGATAGGATTGAGAAATCACTGCTAACAGTGATTATGCACTAGGCACTGCGAGTGATTTCCCTAAGGTAAGATAAAAGTAAGAATTTTATTTAGGAAGAGAGAGCTCTAAGGAATATACGCGATAATAAAATACGATTAATAATTAACACATAGAACATGAAATGCAGAATGCAAAGAATAATCCGTAGTACACACAGGTAAATGAAGCCGACAATAAAATATAGTTGTTCGGGACATTTATGCAGAAAAAGAATTCTTAAAATTGTTCTACGATTTATTAACGATGGAAGCTCAATGAGCTCAAGTCGACTATGGTAAGACGGTAATCGTAAATTACTGTCCCAGTTAAGATCCCTTAAGGCAAACGGAAGAAACTATTTTTGGACCGATTCAATGCGATCCTGATACAGTTTATGTTGCGGAGCCCAAACAACTGAGCAATACTCCAAGATAGGACGCACAAGCGAAATAAATAATTGCTTGGTAATAAAAGGATCTTTAAATTTCTTAGACCAACGTTTAATAAAGCCAAGAACACTCTTGGCTTCATTTATGATGGTGGACATATGAAGATTGAAATTGAGTTTACAGTCAAAGAGAACACCAAGATCTTTGACTGTAAGGATGCGTTGTAAGGAAGTGTAATAATTTTATAGTCAACAATATGAGGAACGGTACGACTGGTAGAATAAGAGATACAACTAGGAAGGTCATTTATAAAAAGCGAAGAGAGTAATGGTCCTAAATGGCTACCCTGAGGTACACCAGACGAAACAAAAATAAGTTTAGAAATAGCTGTTCTTTGGGTTCTAGCTTTAGAGTAAAAATCTGGTGATGAACTGAGTCAAATGCTTTACTGAAGTCAGTATAAATAACATTAGTCTGAATTTTTTTAAGGAAAGTTTGTTTCTGAAATTCAATAACTCTTATACTTCCAGAGTTATCGATATAACAATTTATCGAGACTCATTTATAAAATTATATCTCGTTCATCTTTAGAGTTAGAGTCTCCAAGTCTTCTACATATATATAGATATAAATTCAATACAATTTCGGGTTTTTTCAGATTTTGGATACCGGTCTCCAATTCACCTCCACATCCCCAAAAGTGTAAAAAATGCATTTAAAATACTAGAGACATACAGTTTGGTTTGGTATATAGATATAAATGTCATGATCATAATCTGAACGTGTGATTACAAATGTCCATCTAGAAACAGAATTATTAATCATAGAAGTTCTCACAACGCAACCCACGTGGCAGAGCAAGCTAGGCAGCGCGTCAGCAAGACGCCTGCAACGCGTACATACATACATATTCATATGTATGTATAAGCGTGCAAGCGTAGATCAGCGTGTGACTGCGTGCGTATTTGTACATTTGTATGTAGAGCTAATTGTAAAAGAGTTCAGATTTTTAAAAAATCGAAATGTTCAATAGAATATTTAGATAAGATACTGAAACTTTCTATACATTTCAGTAAATACTTTAAACAAAATAAAGCAATTTTAATAGCAATGCAAATGCAAGCAACGTTGGCAACGTAAAACAATTTTTTTATGCGTGTGCATATATACACACAATTGTCTTTGAATTGTGTTTAGCATTGTCTTTGAATTGTATTTCTATATGGATGGCAATCCATGCAGATTCTTAGAATCACAATTGCCCTTGAATTGTGTTTAGCATTGTCTTTGAATTGTATATGTATTTTCAGCCGCTGCTTTTTTTTCTGTTTCGTATATGACGCCTAGCAGTGAATTTCATTCCTTTTCGCTATTGTGAGTTTAAGTTGTGCCGTGGTGTATATGGCTAGACTGATGAATATAATGTTAGATCATCCCGAGTTCTACTACCGCCGATGTTAAGTGTTATGTCCATTAAAAAATTCTAAGTCCGTCATAATTTTAATTTTGTTTTTTATATATAGATATACATAGATACAAATTTAATGTAATTTCGGTTTTTGTCAGATTTTGGATCCCGGTCCCCAATTCACCCCAAATGTATAAAAAATGTATTTTAAAGTCATACAGTTTGGTTTGAAAGTTTGATTACGAAACAGAGTTATTAATCAAATAAGTTCGCGCAACTTAACAAACGTGGCAGAGCAAGCGAGACAGCAAGTCAGCAAGACGCATGCAATGCGTACACGCATACATGCGTACAAGCGTAGATCAGCGTGTGTGTGAATGTGTACTTTATTATGCGTGCAGAAACGAGGCGAATAATTCTTAGAATATTATTCGTTCAAAGAGGGGTTCAGGGGATTTCGTAGTCGAACAGTCTTGACTACAGCTTTCTTTCTTTTTTATACCCTGAACCCATTGAAAATGGGAATTCAGGGTATATATTCTTGATCAGCACAAAAAAATAAGTTGATATAGCCCTGTCCGTCTGTCCGTCCGTCCGTCCTTATGAACACAGAGATTCATTTAGGTTTTTTTAGGTTTTTCGTATAACAGCATAGTAAGCATAACTTCTACACCGTTTTAGCTAGAGACTTCAAATTTGTATATTTAGATAGATATTATGGATACGCAGATTATGTAATTTTCAGATTCTGGTTGCCACGCCCCCTTCGCCCTCAATTTGAAAATAACGTATTTCAACTACTAGAGACTTGTGATTTGACAAACGGACAAATTTGAATGCTATTAATATATTCTGAAAGTGAAGATAGTCCATCTAGAAATGGAGTTATAAGCGTTCAAAGTACAGCCCATCCCACCCCCAACCGTCGGCAGCAACTGCGCGGATAGCAGAGCGCGCTCTTATACGTGCGTAAAGAGCCGTCTCGACTAGAGCCTTCTTACTTGTTTTTATATAATCATATTTGTCTTAAACTTGACTCTAGTTTTGTCAACATCATAATTGAATAAATAAATAAATAAATAAGCACTTTCTTTTCATAGTTTCAATAGTATCACTAACCATATTTGGCTGTGAATTGGGGCATAGCTGGCCGGACTAGCAAGTAAAGTACCCCCATCAGAATGGTGATACTATTGAAATAATTTTATGCATTTTTTGTAGGCTGTTAAATTATTGCTTTAGTTGACTCACGCTATGTTCAATGTCTTGTAAATAAATAAAAAATACAAAATTAAATATTCCTTATTTACTAAGAAAATTCATATTACTTACTTACTAACATATTCATATTCAACTGTAAGGCGGTTCACTGGGGAGCCGTCTTAGAACTTACAAACAAAAGAAATTATTAACCAACATACAAAATACAACAGTGTATTCCAAACTATTACTATACTTTTGTCATTACTATTGTAAGCATAATACTTAATCTATAAGCATTATATCTATAAGCATAAAACTGTACCACAAAAATTAATTATTAATGTTAATGACACACAAAATCCAGAAATAGAAGTGGTCGAGCAAAGCCCTTCACTATACCCAAAAGTATCAGTCGGAGGACAGGCTATTTTCTTAAGGATGGGAGAGTAATATATCGGCCCCGTCACATAAAATAATAACATAACATAATAGCGACAAGCACTCACGCCGATATATTTTGGTCCCCTCGTTAATTCGTAATTTTCTTTCCTCTTTCCTCTTATAGTTCGTAATTTCGTTTCGAAACCTCTTGTAATTCGTATTCTTGATTTTGCTGGAAGTTAAACTACCGTTAGGCTGTAAACATAGTGAGCCAGACGAAGACGAAGATGAAGATGAAGACGAAACGCAAACCATCAGCTTCAACCGCTACTTTTCGGATTTTGACTTACATAATAAAAGCGCAACCAATTCTTTTTGCCCTATGCAACTATGCACTAGCTTACTGGCAACGCCAGCAATTTGCCTTCAGCTTCATCTTCATCTTCGTCTCAGGGCTCACTATGTTTGCAGCCTTAGGTCTCGCAGACTATTATGCATGGCGCCTTTAATGTGCGAAATTTCGTTGTTCTCTCTATTGGATTTACATTAATTTGCCCAGTTTATTTGAAGCGTGAGGACGATTCGTAAAAATGTCAAGCAACCGTTCTCATAAAACACTATCAATTTCATAAAAATAAGACATAATAATAGCTATTGAAATGGAGCACAAAAAATTGATGTCGCAAAGCAATCCGGAATTGCTCCATCAACATTAACTTCAATTCTAAACAGAATATAATTTATTTTGGGAACACCTGCGCGCATTCAAATAAAGCGTCAAAAGCCACCTGAATATCCAAAAGTAGAAAAGTCTTTACTTTTGTTCTTATAGAATGTCGACAAAAGAATATCCCCATTGGAGGAGAGATTTTAAAAGAAAAGGCTTTGTTTTTTGCAACAGTACGTTAACTGATGACGACATTTTGGAGGAAGTTGCATCTCAAAGTGATGAAAGTGACAAGGAAGCTGATAATGCAGATTTTGATCCAATCTTAACTAACTTACAAGCCAAAACAGAAATTCAGCGACTAACACGTTTTTATACTCTGTTCCCAAAGGGAAAAAGAGTATATTGACTTTGTGCAATGTCCGTCTTGCTGTCCGTCCGTCTGTCCCTCTGTCCGTCTCAGTTTGCTTTTGATTGTTGTCACGAAAGGACGTGTTCGCGCATTGTTCACAGCAAATTTCTATTGCCCTGCAATAAAATACGTTTCGAACGCCGCTTAAAAGTGCTTAAATCGAGCATTTCGCGATAAGAGATCACATTTATTGCCGTTTACCGCTACGTGGCTCTGATTGGCCAGCCAATCAGAAGTGAGCACACTTTTGGTGTAGCATACTTTTGTGAGTGACAAATTAAGTGGTGCGTACTTTCGCGCGCGGATCAAAAAGTAATGCCTACTTTTAGTGCATTGTGTGTGCGTCGGTGGAATTGCTGCCTACCGATTAGGCAGCATGGACTCCGATAGGAGTAGCGAGAGCTTGGCGCGATCGACGCGTTCGGGCGGGAGGAAGAGGCGTGGTCGTGGATCGGTCTCCAGAACGGCGTCTGGAAGATCGGTGACGGTTGATGCGGCTATGCCGCCGCCGACGGACTCCCCTCCGCGGAAGCTCCATGCGAGGGTCGAGAGCTCGGCTGATGAGAGCGACGCCTCTTTGGCCGCCATCTCAGCTGACGCTGCCGCTCCCGTTGTTGCCCCCGCTGCTTCCTCTGCTGCTGCCACCGCTGCTGCCACCGCTGCTGCCACCGCTGCTGCCACCGCTGCTGCCACCGCTGCTGCCACTGCTGCTGCCCCCGCTGCCGTTAGTGCTGCTGCTCCAGCTGCTACCGCCGCTGCTGTCCGTGCTGCTCTCGCAGCGCGTGTTGCTGCCTCTGCGCAGCAGGATGCGCCGTCGACGTCCGCTGCCGCTGCTGCTGCTGCCTCTGCCCGTTCCGTCGCCTCGGTGTCAGCTGGAGCTGGCATCGCGAGCTCCTCGGTGGTTCCGTCGTCGCTGAAGACGTGCCCAGTGCAGTTGCGCTCAGCGTGCTGGACATCGCGGCAAAGTACCAGGAGCTCGTTTTGGAATGTTTCGGCAGGATCAAGGAGTTGGAGACTCTTCAGCGGATTCGCCCACAGGCTGTTACTGCCCCCGCCGCTTCGTATGCTGCTGCTGCCGCAACCACCGTCGCTCCCGCTGCTCCAATCGCTGCTCCCCGAATCCGCAAGGTTGCGGAAACGTGGTCAGCGATTGTGACGAGCAACAATCTCGAGGAGACACCTCGGCAAGTTGCCGAGCGTGTTCGCAAGGAGGTTGCTCCCGCGCTTGGTGTCCGTGTACACGAGGTGCGTGAGCTAAAGCGTGGTGGTGCGATTATCCGCACGCCATCGACGAATGAGCTTCGACGTGTGGTTACGAACCCGAAGTTCAAGGAGGTTGGACTCGAGGTTAAGCAGAACGCTTCGCCCAGGCCGAAGGTGCTGGTCCAGGATGTGGACAGCAGCCTTACGCCGAAACAGCTGATGGATGGGCTCTTCAAGAACCACTTCTTGGCGCGCATGTCGAGCGGTGCGTTTGAGAAGGCCGTATCCATCGCATCGAAGCCATGGAGCAGCGCCTCTGAACCCACGGTCAACGTGCAATTGGAGTTGGAGCAAAAGGCCCTGGATATTCTCGAGGACAGCGAGAAAATATACGTGGAATGGTTTGCCTTCCGCTGGCGCCCCATGAAGGAAGGAGATCGTCTGCCGGCAATGTGGACAGGAAGGACACCGCGCGTCAAATTACAGCAATCCTGTGCGTTGCAGGAACTGCAATTTCAAAGGACTGCCCTGTGCGCATCGGTTTACGCCGCAGTGCTTGCGAGGGTGGCAGCTAGACATTAACAATGTTTAGCTTCATCCAAGCAAACTGCGGCAGGAGTCGCGCCGCTGTCATCGACCTTGGAGTCCGGATGAGGGACTCAGGAGCTACATTCGCATTGCAGCAGAAACATGATTACTGTTGTGGTATCACTTAATCCGGACAGCACAGTTGAGAGCTATGCTCCTGTGCCCTCGTGGAAACTCCAGAATGCTGACTGGCGGCGTTTTGGTGATGAGCTAAGGACTGCATCGATGGAGGTTCCTCTGGAGGAGTTTCGTCGGATGGCATCGGATGAACAAGTGGCTACACTCCGCTCCCTGGTGCATCAGGTGAGCGACGCTGTGTTTGGGCGTCGACAACCGCTGGCCAGACGTCGTGTGGGCTTGTGGAATGCCGCCCGAAAGGAATACGAGAGGATGATGCTGAAGGCGAAAGAAGAGGACTGGAGGAGATATGTCGGCGAGCACCAGGATGACCCATGGGGGTCCGTCTACCGGATATGCCGAGGCCGCAAGACGATTTCGGTTGCCTTCGCTGGAACGATCAGGCAGTTGTAACATGGCACGACTGTGCGAGCGTCCTGCTCCGCAGCTTTTTTCCAGCTGCGGAGAGGCCAGTGGACGCTTCCATTCCTCGCGAAGTACCCCCAGACCTCGAAGCTTTCGAGATAGAGGAATGCATCTCCAAGGTTCGTAGCAGACGCTCACCTGGGCTTGATGTCATCGCTGGGGGTATGGTCAAAGCGGCTTGGCGGGCCATACCCGAGCACTTGTCAGCGTTGTATTCCCGCTGCCTGGCAGATGGATACTTTCCATTTGAGTGGAAGCGCCCACGCGTGGTTGCGCTCCCAAAGGCCTCGACAAGGACAGGAGCGATCCAGTGTCCTATCGGGGCATCTGCCTGCTGTCAGTTTTTGGCAAAGTGCTGGAGGGTATCATGGTGAACCGTGTGAAGGAGGTACTCACGGACGAGAATCGATGGCAATTCGGTTTTCGCCCGGGACGCTGCGTGGAGGATGCTTGGAGGCATGTCGTCTGCAGTGTCGAAGCCAGCCCGGCTCGATACGTCCTTGGAGTCTTCATTGACTTCAAAGGAGCATTCGACCATGTCGAATGGGACGCAGCATTACGCCGACTATCAGACCTAGGATGCAGGGAAATTGGGATCTGGCGCAGCTTCTTTTCGGACCGAAAAGCGAGCATCGTCAGTAGCCTTGGAGAAGCCAGTGTTGATGGTACACGCGGATGTCCACAGGGCTCCATCAGTGGTCCATTTATATGGAACATATTGATGGATGTCCTCCTGCGTCGACTCGAAGCGCACTGCACTTTTAGTGCATATGCTGACGATCTGCTGCTGCTCATCGAAGGGAATTCCAGATCTCAATTGGAGCTCACAGACGCCCAACTGATGGAGATAGTTGGAGGATGGGGTATCGAGGTAGGCGTCTCAGTCTCGACAACGAAGACTGTGACGATACTACTTAAGGGACTGCTACGACTGCTACGCGTCGACTGGGGATTCAGTCCGCGCGCACGGCGAAGGATATATGCCGGACTCATGGTGCCTTGTGCACTGTTTGGTGCCTCGGTGTGGTACAAGGTGGTGATGAGATTAGTCGGCGCCAGGAGGTCCCTCAAGTCCTGCCACCAGCTCATCCTTTTAGGATGTTTGCCTACGTGCCGAACGGTATCTACGGATGCCCTTGAAGTGCTAGCTGGAGCCCCATCGCTGGACCTTGTGGCAACGCGCAACGCAATGCAGTTCAAGCTGAAGCGTGACTACGCGACGGAAGAGGGCGATTGGTTCTACGATCAAGACGTTTCCACCCTTGATCGCACTATGAGGAGAACCTTGCTGGACGAACGCTTACTGCGTGAGTGGCAACTCCGGTGGGATGACATCGAACACGGCCGTGTTACGCAACGTTTCATCCCGGATGTAAGCCTCGTCTTCAGCTGCCCGGATTTAAAGTTCACGATGCTGACCAGTTTCCTCATAACTGGTCATGGGTCGTTGCACGCTTTGCTGCATGCGCGTGGTCTCAGTGAGACTGCTGTATGCCAATGTGGCCATCCCATAGAAGACTGGCAACACGTTTTGTGTGCCTGCCCACTCTATGCGGATGTGCGGCACCTGGAAGGACTTAGGATCCAGCAGTCGCCATCCGGTGACTGGACTTTTGAGGAGACACTGTGGACCCCGGAGAGTATGCAACTGCTTGAAAACTATGCTATCATAGTTTTCAACAGGCGACGCACACTGCTTGAAGGATGACGGCCCGGACCTGGCCAACCAATGCCGGACTGATGGTGAGTCAAAATTGGTAGTAGCTTAACTACTAAGGGCAAACCAGAGCCTTAATCTGATAGGCAACCTCTTATTGAGCTTACCGCTGGTGCTCGCCCAGCTCCAAGTTGTCGGAACCGAATTTGGGTAGTAGTCTAGTAATAGACTGCGAACAGCCGATCAAAGCTGCAAATTTGAACCACGGGATGGGCCGGCGGCCAAGGCCGGCCCAGCGAGGTTGCCCCCTAGTGGGAGTATCGTGGTGGCTGTGGTGTAGACGTCATGACTCAAGGTGGAATTGAGTCACGACAGCTGCGATCCAAGTTGTCAATTTTTTGGATCCCAGCCGGATACTGTACCCGAAGACAGTAGAGGTTATGATAGGCCTCGCCTCGACCCAAGAGGGAACTATATGCCCGACAGCATAAGTTCGAATTGCTACTTAAAAGAGTTTTCTTCTCTTTTTTGGGCGTTGGTGGACGCATTATTTTCACCCGCTGTAATATGTGTCACTTACGTGGCACATGTGGGTACCGTGGTAGTAAACTACCTTCGGAAGTACACGCCACGTAAAATAAAATTCAGGATTCTGTCCCTCTGTCCGTATGAACGCAATATTTTTCGGCGCTATTAGAGCAAGTGACTTGAAATTTGGAACATACACTCATGTATGCTCCTGAATTATAAAGTGTAAAATTTTTCCGATCCGGGGAAAGGGCGTGACAAAACGGAAAATGCATGTACCCGTATACCAGTAATCATACTAGTTTATGAACTAGAGAGTTGCAATTTGGAATGTAAACTCGCTAAGACAACCCAAGTTCAAAAGGCTATGGCGGATATACCTACTCCCATTGGGGGCGTGGCCAATTGGGAAAAACGTATCTTCTACAGCTTTAAAGCTATAACGCTGGAATTTGGCATGAGTTAAGGGTATGATTCTATGAAGATTGATCAAAAAGTAATATGTCTACGCCCATTGGGGGCATGGCATATGATATATAATGATTTTTCAAACTGTGCTATATTTTGAACTCTAGTGCCACTAGAGACTTGAAATTTGGCATGTATACTCGGGCCGACTACTCAAGATCAGTAGGCTATGGTAGATATATCTACGCCCACAGGGAGCGGGGCAAACCGTTTATAACTCCCACATTTTTAGAGCTACAAGCTTCAAAATTGGATGAAATGTAAGCAACCAAATTTTGCAGTTTTGTTACCCTCGGCTCTTTCTAAGAACTGGCCAAAAATTATGGGTCTACGCCCCCTGGAGGCGTGGAAAATCGGCAAAGAAGTTTGTTGTGGCCAACTGCATAATTCGTGCTTACAAAAAGCTTAGATGGCAGAAAGCATTTTAACATAATTTTTAAAATATTAACGAATTAAAAAAAATAAAATTGATAAGTTTTCGATTAAAAAACAAACAGTTTCCAGCGGGATTTCAACCCAGGTCATCTTATAATAACATGTAATCGTAATTTCTATGCATAGCATGCAGCCTTTGTATGTATGCATAGAAAATCAATCAATGTCGCACACAACAGTATGTATGTTTGCTAGTTGCCGAAATATTTCGTTTATTAATAACTTCAACTCGACTTTGTTTACCATGGCAAACCCGAACACTTAGAACAAATAGATCAGCTGATAGCTCAGAGATTGCCAGCACTACTTGAGCGTATGAATGGCGGTAGAAATAGTAACGATTTTGCCGAAGCCGTGGGCTTCGTAAAAAAAAAGCATCACAGAGAGAGTTCTCAGCGAGAGTTATGTTTATTTTTGTGCTCTGCAAATTTGCTTTGTTTTCATATTTAATTAATTTGATTAAAGTTTCACATAATAGCGGTTGTTGACTTATCCAAATATATTTATATTCCTGTGCAAGGTTTGATCCGTGGTGTGCTGTGTCTTTAAGTAATTGCTTTTAATTTTCAGTTTGGTGCAGCGTTGGTTTTATTGTTTACACTTTTTTGCATTTTGCTTTTGTGTTTATTATTTTTGGCGCCCTCCCCACTTCACTCTAAATACGTTTGTTAGTGTGAATGTTTGCAAATTTACTCTAACTTTCTATTGTTTTTGTAATTACCTCTCTTATACTTTAACTGCGTGCTGTGCAAGTATACTCCCGCGCTGTTCAGCTTTCGTTCTGCTCTCTAACGGCTGTTTGTTGTTGGACTAGCTCACTCAACATATTTATATCTCTCTTTGATTTTATTCTTTCTTATATTTCTCTTTTCTTCAGCATTTTGTGTTTGATCCCAATTGCCAATATGAGCTGTTGCAAAAAACTTTGCACTTTCAGGCAGGCAGTTGATTCTACACAAGCACAATTTGTAAATAGCTGGTTGTGTGATAATTTGATGCATACTAAATGTGCAGGTCTTACTGGGCGTGATTATGATAAGATTATGTCCACCTCCAAAATTGGTATTGGGGGCGTACGCTGGTCTTGCCCGATTTGCTTGGAAAAGCAGATTAACTTTTCCAAAATGTATAGTGCTGTGAGAGCACAATTTTTAAAACTGAAAAAGATTTCTAAGCAGTTATCTTGTGACATGACTGCTGCTGAAGAAACATTAAATCAGTATACTTTTGAAACTCCTCTTCCCCAATCGGAGACCCCTTTGTTATTGGTACCTCCTTCCGTAACAACATCGTCACCTAATTCGCTTGCCCCGCCTTCATCTTATGCTTCTGCACTGTCATCTGCTGCTAACTCAATTGGTCCTGAATCCATTGTTTCTCCTGTTGTTGCTGCTATAGCTGAAGTTCAAAAATTGGATTCTTCTCCAATTATTGTTCAAGCAAAGAGTGACAATAAGTCAGCCAATAATGACATTATCTTATCTGTTGTCTCTCCTCGAAAGCAAGTTTTTTTATCTAGGCTTTCATCTGATACGACATGTGAGGCAGTATCTGCTTTTATTTCATTCATTTATTTTATTTATTTTATCGAAGTTTAGTTTCGCAACTCTGCGAGAAATTGCTTCAATTAAGATCAATGTGCCGTTTGAACATTTTACAACAATATGTGATCCTAAATTCTGGCCACCTAATGTAGTGAATTCAAACCCAAGAATCATAACAAACCTATTTCTTTGAATCTTCCTTCTGTGCAATCAGCATAAAAACTAAATATATAAATTTCTTCTCAGTTTTTCCTAATTTACCAAAATGTACGAGACTTAAATTCCAAACTTAAAAGTCTATTCTTGCATAGTTTTAGTGCACAAAATGATATTATCGCTTTCACTGAAACATGGTTAAGTCATAATAATTGTTAATTGCTGTGAAATCCAGTATCCTCTCCGAATTGTTTACCTTTTCTTCCCTTCATGATGCTGAGATTATTGAGGTTATTTATTTTATTTATTTTAAAAATAAATAAAATATATTAAATAAAATATTTTAAAAATAAAAAAAAAATAGCTATGCCACAATTCACAGCCAATTATGGTCAGAGATACTATTGAGAACCATGAAACGAAAGTATTAAATAAAAACTTAAAATAAAGATTTAAAGAGATTAAATATAATTAATATAATACAATTATCATAATTCTTAATATAAAAATTAGTAAAAAAGAAAATATTAACATTATTAAAAGATGTAAAAAGAAAAAAGATTAAGAAATAAAAAGAAGAGCTATAATAGAATATAGGATAGGATTGAGAAATCACTGCTAACAGTGATTATGCACTAGGCACTGCGAGTGATTTCCCTAAGGTAAGATAAAAGTAAGAATTTTATTTAGGAAGAGAGAGCTCTAAGGAATATACGCGAAATTAAAATACGATTATTAATTAACACATAGAACATTAAATGCAGAATGCAAAGAATAATCCGTAGTACACACAGGTAAATGAAGCCGACAATAAAATCTATTCTTAAAATTGTTCTACGATTTATTAACGATGGAAGATCAATGAGCTCAAGTCGACTATGGTAAGACGGTAATCGTAAATTACTGTCCCAGTTAAGATCCCTTAAGGCAAAGAGAAGAAACTTTTTTTGGACCGATTCAATGCGATCCTGATACAGGTTATGTTGCGGAGCCCAAACAACTGAGCAATACTCCAAGATAGGACGCACAAGCGAAATAAATAATTACTTGGTAATAAAAGGATCTTTACATTTCTTAGACCAACGTTTAATAAAGCCAAGAACACTTTTGGCTTCATTTATGATGGTGGACATATGAAGATTGAAATTGAGTTTACAGTCAAAGAGAACACCAAGATCTTTGACTGTAAGGATGCGTTGTAAGGAAGTGTTACTAATTTTATAGTCAACAATATGAGGAACGGTACGACTGAAGGTCATTGTCATACACTTTGAGCAATTTAGGTGCAACTGGTTCGCCACACACCAAAGTTGAAATGCATTCAGGTCATCTTGAAGGTGTAGATGCCCATTTGCACTGGAGTATGGAAGGCAAAGTTTTATATCATCCGCATACATCAATATAAGAATAAGAGATACAACTAGGAAGGTCATTTATAACAATTAAGAAGGCTCTAGTCGAGACGGCTCGACTACGAGATACCCTGAACCCTGCAAAAAAATTAATATTCTTCTTCTTTACGCACGTATAAGCGCACGCTCTGCTAAACGCGCAGTTGCTGCCGACGTTTGGGGGTGGGATGGGCTGTATTTTGAACGCTTATAAACCCCATTACTAGGTGGACTATCTTCATGAAACTTTCAGAATATATTAATAGCATTTAAATTTGTCCGTTTGCCAAATCACAAGTCTCTAGTTGTTTAAATACGTTTTTTTCAAATTGGGGGCGAAGGGGGCGTGGCATCCAAAATCTTAAAATTACAAAATCTGCGTATCCATAATATCTATCTAAATATACAAATTTGAAGTCTCTAGCTAAAACGGTGTAGAAGTTATGCTCGAAAAACCTAAAAACACGTAAAAGAATTTTCGATTTTTTATCGATAATTAAGGAATGGAATGAGTTATCGAAAAAACTAAATTAACTTGAACTGCGTAACTAAGATACGAGTATTCATGTAAAATTTCAGCTCTCTAGCTTTTGTAGTTTCCGAAATCTCGACATTCATACGGACGGACGGACGGACAGACGGACAGACGGACAGGGCTATACCAACTTCTTTTTTGTGCTGATCAAGAATATATATACTTTATGGGGTCTGCGACGTCTCCTTCTGCCTGTTACATACATTTTCACAAAAACATTATACCCTGAATTCCCATTTTCAATGGGTTCAGGGTATAAAAAGCGAAGAGAGTAATGGTCCTAAATGGCTACCCTGAGGTACACCAGACGAAACAAAAATAAGTTTAGAAATAGCTGTTCTTTGGGTTCTAGCTTTAGAGTAAAAATCTGGTGATGAACTGAGTCAAATGCTTTACTGAAGTCAGTATAAATAACATTAGTTTGCATTTTTTTTTTAGGAAAGTTTGTTTCTGAAATTCAATAACTCTTATACTTCCAGAGTTATCGATATAACAATTTATCGAGACTCATTTATAAAATTATATCGCGTTCATCTTTAGAGTTAGAGTCTCCAAGTCTTCTACATATATATAGATATAAATTCAATACAATTTCGGGTTTTTTTAGATTTTGGATACCGGTCTCCAATTCACCTCCACATCCCCAAAAGTGTAAAAAATGCATTTAAAATACTAGAGACATACAGTTTGGTTTGGTATATAGATATAAATGTCATGATCATAATCTGAACGTGTGATTACAAATGTCCATCTAGAAACAGAATTATTAATCATAGAAGTTCTCACAACGCAACCCACGTGGCAGAGCAAGCTAGGCAGCGCGTCAGCAAGACGCCTGCAACGCGTACATACATACATATTCATATGTATGTATAAGCGTGCAAGCGTAGATCAGCGTGTGACTGCGTGCGTATTTGTACATTTGTATGTAGAGCTAATTGTAAAAGAGTTCAGATTTTTAAAAAATCGAAATGTTCAATAGAATATTTAGATAAGATACTGAAACTTTCTATACATTTCAGTAAATACTTTAAACAAAATAAAGCAATTTTAATAGCAATGCAAATGCAAGCAACGTTGGCAACGTAAAACAATTTTTTTATGCGTGTGCATATATACACACAATTGTCTTTGAATTGTGTTTAGCATTGTCTTTGAATTGTATTTCTATATGGATGGCAATCCATGCAGATTCTTAGAATCACAATTGCCCTTGAATTGTGTTTAGCATTGTCTTTGAATTGTATATGTATTTTCAGCCGCTGCTTTTTTTTCTGTTTCGTATATGACGCCTAGCAGTGAATTTCATTCCTTTTCGCTATTGTGAGTTTAAGTTGTGCCGTGGTGTATATGGCTAGACTGATGAATATAATGTTAGATCATCCCGAGTTCTACTACCGCCGATGTTAAGTGTTATGTCCATTAAAAAATTCTAAGTCCGTCATAATTTTAATTTTGTTTTTTATATATAGATATACATAGATACAAATTTAATGTAATTTCAGTTTTTGTCAGATTTTGGATCCCGGTCCCCAATTCACCCCAAATGTATAAAAAATGTATTTTAAAGTCATACAGTTTGGTTTGAAAGTTTGATTACGAAACAGAGTTATTAATCAAATAAGTTCGCGCAACTTAACAAACGTGGCAGAGCAAGCGAGACAGCAAGTCAGCAAGACGCATGCAATGCGTACACGCATACATGCGTACAAGCGTAGATCAGCGTGTGTGTGAATGTGTACTTTATTATGCGTGCAGAAACGAGGCGAATAATTCTTAGAATATTATTCGTTCAAAGAGGGGTTCAGGGGATTTCGTAGTCGAACAGTCTTGACTACAGCTTTCTTTCTTTTTTTTATACCCTGAACCCATTGAAAATGGGAATTCAGGGTATATATTCTTGATCAGCACAAAAAAATAAGTTGATATAGCCCTGTCCGTCTGTCCGTCCGTCCGTCCTTATGAACACAGAGATTCATTTAGGTTTTTTTAGGTTTTTCGTATAACAGCATAGTAAGCATAACTTCTACACCGTTTTAGCTAGAGACTTCAAATTTGTATATTTAGATAGATATTATGGATACGCAGATTATGTAATTTTCAGATTCTGGTTGCCACGCCCCCTTCGCCCTCAATTTGAAAATAACGTATTTCAACTACTAGAGACTTGTGATTTGACAAACGGACAAATTTGAATGCTATTAATATATTCTGAAAGTGAAGATAGTCCATCTAGAAATGGAGTTATAAGCGTTCAAAGTACAGCCCATCCCACCCCCAACCGTCGGCAGCAACTGCGCGGATAGCAGAGCGCGCTCTTATACGTGCGTAAAGAAGAGGAATATTAATTTTCTGCAGGTTCAGGGTATCTCGTAGTCGAGCCGTCTCGACTAGAGCCTTCTTACTTGTTTTTATATAATCATATTTGTCTTAAACTTGACTCTAGTTTTGTCAACATCATAATTGAATAAATAAATAAATAAATAAGCATAGCTGGCCGGACTAGCAAGTAAAGTACCCCCATCAGAATGGTGATACTATTGAAATAATTTTATGCATTTTTTGTAGGCTGTTAAATTATTGCTTTAGTTGACTCACGCTATGTTCAATGTCTTGTAAATAAATAAAAAATACAAAATTAAATATTCCTTATTTACTAAGAAAATTCATATTACTTACTTACTAACATATTCATATTCAACTGTAAGGCGGTTCACTGGGGAGCCGTCTTAGAACTTACAAACAAAAGAAATTATTAACCAACATACAAAATACAACAGTGTATTCCAAACTATTACTATACTTTTGTCATTACTATTGTAAGCATAATACTTAATCTATAAGCATTATATCTATAAGCATAAAACTGTACCACAAAAATTAATTATTAATGTTAATGACACACAAAATCCAGAAATAGAAGTGGTCGAGCAAAGCCCTTCACTATACCCAAAAGTATCAGTCGGAGGACAGGCTATTTTCTTAAGGATGGGAGAGTAATATATCGGCCCCGTCACATAAAATAATAACATAACATAATAGCGACAAGCACTCACGCCGATATATTTTGGTCCCCTCGTTAATTCGTAATTTTCTTTCCTCTTTCCTCTTATAGTTCGTAATTTCGTTTCGAAACCTCTTGTAATTCGTATTCTTGATTTTGCTGGAAGTTAAACTACCGTTAGGCTGTAAACATAGTGAGCCAGACGAAGACGAAGATGAAGATGAAGACGAAACGCAAACCATCAGCTTCAACCGCTACTTTTCGGATTTTGACTTACATAATAAAAGCGCAACCAATTCTTTTTGCCCTATGCAACTATGCACTAGCTTACTGGCAACGCCAGCAATTTGCCTTCAGCTTCATCTTCATCTTCGTCTCAGGGCTCACTATGTTTGCAGCCTTAGGTCTCGCAGACTATTATGCATGGCGCCTTTAATGTGCGAAATTTCGTTGTTCTTTCTCTCTATTGGATTTACATTAATTTGCCCAGTTTATTTGAAGCGTGAGGACAATTCGTAAAAATGTCAAGCAACCGTTCTCATAAAACACTATCAATTTCAAAAAAATAAGACAAAATAATAGCTATTGAAATGGAGCACAAAAAATTGATGTCGCAAAGCAATCCGGAATTGCTCCATCAACATTAACTTCAATTCTAAACAGAATATAATTTATTTTGGGAACACCTGCGCGCATTCAAATAAAGCGTCAAAAGCCACCTGAATATCCAAAAGTAGAAAAGTCTTTACTTTTGTTCTTATAGAATGTCGACAAAAGAATATCCCCATTGGAGGAGAGATTTTAAAAGAAAAAGCTTTGTTTTTTGCAACAGTACGTTAACTGATGACGACATTTTGGAGGAAGTTGCATCTCAAAGTGATGAAAGTGACAAGGAAGCTGATAATGCAGATATTGATCCAATCTTAACTAACTTACAAGCCAAAACAGAAATTCAGCGACTAACACGTTTTTATACTCTGTTCCCAAAGGAAAAAAGAGTATGTTGACTTTGTGCAATGTCCGTCTTGCTGTCCGTCCGTCTGTCCCTCTGTCCGTATGAATGCAATATTTTTCGGCGCTATTAGAGCAAGTGACTTGAAATTTGGAACATACACTCATGTATGCTCCTGAATTATAAAGTGTAAAATTTTTCCGATCCGGGGAAGGGGCGTGACAAATCGGAAAATGCATGTACCCGTATGCCAGTAATCATACTAGTTTATGAACTAGAGAGGTGCAATTTGAAATGTAAACTCGCTAAGACAACCCAAGTTCAAAAGGCTATGGCGGATATATCTACTCCCATTTGGGGCGTGGCCAATAGGAAAAAACGTATCCTCTACAGATTTCAAGCTATAACGCTGGAATTTGGCATGAGTTAAGGGTATGATTCTATGAAGATCGATCAATAAGTTAAATGTCTACGCCCATTGGGGGCATGGCATATAATATATAATGATTTTTCAAACTGTGCTATATTTTGAAATCTAGTGCCACTAGAAACTTGAAATTTGGCATGTATACTCGGGCTGACTACCCAAGATCAGTAAGCTATGGTAGATATATCTACGCCCTCAGGGGGCAACAAAATTTTGCAGTTATGTTACCCTCGGCTCTTTCTAAGAACTGGCCAAAAATTATGGGTCTACGCCCCCTGGGGGCGTGGCAAATCGACAAAGAAGTTTGTTGTGGCCAACTGCATAATTCGTGCTTACAAAAAGCTTAGATGGCAGAGAGCATTTTAACATAATTTTAAAAATATTAACGAATTTAAAAAATAAAAGTTTTCGATTAAAAAACAAAAAGTTTCCAGCGGGATTTCAACCCAGGTCATCTTATAATAACATGTAATCGTAATTTCTATGCATATCATGCAGCCTTTGTATGTATGCATAGAAAATCAATTAATTTGCGCACACAACAGTATGTATGTTTGCTAGTTGCCGAAATATTTCGTTTATTAAAAGTTTATTAAATAAATAAAATACACCTACGGGAACAGAGTACATCTCAATTAGTTGCGCCTAAATGATCTTACATGTTTTTATTATATTATATATATATAACAATTATAAATACATTAACAAAATAACCCAAGCTTTACTTAAACAACAGCTATTTTCAATATATCCATGTGCACTACATATTTCTAATAACTTCAACTCGACTTTATTTACCATGGCAAACCCGAACAACTAGAACAAATAGATCAGTTGATAGCTCAGAGATTGCCAGCACTACTTGAGCGTATGAATGGCGGTAGAAATAGTAACGATTTTGCCGAAGCCGTGGGCTTCGTAAAAAAAAAAACGTCACAGAGAGAGTTCTCAGCGAGAGTTATGTTTATTTTTGTGCTCTGCAAATTTGCTTTGTTTTCATATTTAATTAATTTGATTAAAGTTTCACATAATAGCGGTTGTTGACTTATCCAAATATATTTATATTCCTGTGCAAGGTTTGATCCGTGGTGTGCTGTGTCTTTAAGTAATTGCTTTTAATTTTCAGTTTGGTGCAGCGTTGGTTTTATTGTTTACACTTTTTTGCATTTTGCTTTTGTGTTTATTATTTTTGGCGCCCTCCCCACTTCACTCTAAATACGTTTGTTAGTGTGAATGTTTGCAAATTTACTCTAACTTTCTATTGTTTTTGTAATTACCTCTCTTATACTTTAACTGCGTGCTGTGCAAGTATACTCCCGCGCTGTTCAGCTTTCGTTCTGCTCTCTAACGGCTGTTTGTTGTTGGACTAGCTCACTCAACATATTTATATCTCTCTTTGATTTTATTCTTTCTTATATTTCTCTTTTCTTCAGCATTTTGTGTTTGATCCCAATTGCCAATATGAGCTGTTGCAAAAAACTTTGCACTTTCAGGCAGGCAGTTGATTCTACACAAGCACAATTTGTAAATAGCTGGTTGTGTGATAATTTGATGCATACTAAATGTGCAGGTCTTACTGGGCGTGATTATGATAAGATTATGTCCACCTCCAAAATTGGTATTGGGGGCGTACGCTGGTCTTGCCCGATTTGCTTGGAAAAGCAGATTAACTTTTCCAAAATGTATAGTGCTGTGAGAGCACAATTTTTAAAACTGAAAAAGATTTCTAAGCAGTTATCTTGTGACATGACTGCTGCTGAAGAAACATTAAATCAGTATACTTTTGAAACTCCTCTTCCCCAATCGGAGACCCCTTTGTTATTGGTACCTCCTTCCGTAACAACATCGTCACCTAATTCGCTTGCCCCGCCTTCATCTTATGCTTCTGCACTGTCATCTGCTGCTAACTCAATTGGTCCTGAATCCATTGTTTCTCCTGTTGTTGCTGCTATAGCTGAAGTTCAAAAATTGGATTCTTCTCCAATTATTGTTCAAGCAAAGAGTGACAATAAGTCAGCCAATAATGACATTATCTTATCTGTTGTCTCTCCTCGAAAGCAAGTTTTTTTATCTAGGCTTTCATCTGATACGACATGTGAGGCAGTATCTGCTTTTATTTCATTCATTTATTTTATTTATTTTATCGAAGTTTAGTTTCGCAACTCTGCGAGAAATTGCTTCAATTAAGATCAATGTGCCGTTTGAACATTTTACAACAATATGTGATCCTAAATTCTGGCCACCTAATGTAGTGAATTCAAACCCAAGAATCATAACAAACCTATTTCTTTGAATCTTCCTTCTGTGCAATCAGCATAAAAACTAAATATATAAATTTCTTCTCAGTTTTTCCTAATTTACCAAAATGTACGAGACTTAAATTCCAAACTTAAAAGTCTATTCTTGCAAATGATATTATCGCTTTCACTGAAACATGGTTAAGTCATAATAATTGTTAATTGCTGTGAAATCCAGTATCCTCTCCGAATTGTTTACCTTTTCTTCCCTTCATGATGCTGAGATTATTGAGGTTATTTATTTTATTTATTTTAAAAATAAATAAAATATATTAAATAAAATATTTTAAAAATAAAAAAAAAATAGCTATGCCACAATTCACAGCCAATTATGGTCAGAGATACTATTGAGAACCATGAAACGAAAGTATTAAATAAAAACTTAAAATAAAGATTTAAAGAGATTAAATATAATTAATATAATACAATTATCATAATTCTTAATATAAAAATTAGTAAAAAAGAAAATATTAACATTATTAAAAGATGTAAAAAGAAAAAAGATTAAGAAATAAAAAGAAGAGCTATAATAGAATATAGGATAGGATTGAGAAATCACTGCTAACAGTGATTATGCACTAGGCACTGCGAGTGATTTCCCTAAGGTAAGATAAAAGTAAGAATTTTATTTAGGAAGAGAGAGCTCTAAGGAATATACGCGAAATTAAAATACGATTATTAATTAACACATAGAACATTAAATGCAGAATGCAAAGAATAATCCGTAGTACACACAGGTAAATGAAGCCGACAATAAAATCTATTCTTAAAATTGTTCTACGATTTATTAACGATGGAAGCTCAATGAGCTCAAGTCGACTATGGTAAGACGGTAATCGTAAATTACTGTCCCAGTTAAGATCCCTTAAGGCAAACGGAAGAAACTATTTTTGGACCGATTCAATGCGATCCTGATACAGTTTATGTTGCGGAGCCCAAACAACTGAGCAATACTCCAAGATAGGACGCACAAGCGAAATAAATAATTGCTTGGTAATAAAAGGATCTTTAAATTTCTTAGACCAACGTTTAATAAAGCCAAGAACACTCTTGGCTTCATTTATGATGGTGGACATATGAAGATTGAAATTGAGTTTACAGTCAAAGAGAACACCAAGATCTTTGACTGTAAGGATGCGTTGTAAGGAAGTGTAATAATTTTATAGTCAACAATATGAGGAACGGTACGACTGGTAGAATAAGAGATACAACTAGGAAGGTCATTTATAAAAAGCGAAGAGAGTAATGGTCCTAAATGGCTACCCTGAGGTACACCAGACGAAACAAAAATAAGTTTAGAAATAGCTGTTCTTTGGGTTCTAGCTTTAGAGTAAAAATATGGTGATGAACTGAGTCAAATGCTTTACTGAAGTGAGTATTAATAACATTAGTTTGCATTTTTTTAGGAAAGTTTGTTTCCGAAATTCGATGACTTTTATACGTCCAGAGTTATCGATATAACAATTTATCGAGACTCATTTATTAAATTATATCTCGATCATCTTTAGAGTTAGAGTCTCCAAGTCTTCTACATATATATAGATTTAATACAATTAAATCTTTAATACAATTAAATTAATGCAGATCCAATCTTAACTAACTTACAAGCCAAAACAGAAATTCAGCGACTAACACGTTTTTATACTCTGTTCCCAAGGAGAAAAAGAGTATGTTGACTTTGTGCAATGTCCGTCTTGCTGTCCGTCCGTCTGTCCCTCTGTCCGTATGAACGCAATATTTTTCGGCGCTATTAGAGCAAGTGACTTGAAATTTGGAACATACACTCATGTATGCTCCTGAATTATAAAGTGTAAAATTTTTCCGATCCGGGGAAGGGGCGTGACAAATCGGAAAATGCATGTACCCGTATGCCAGTAATCATACTAGTTTATGAGCTAGAGACTTGCAATTTGAAATGTAAACTCGCTAAGACAACCCAAGTTCAAAAGGCTATGGCGGATATACCTACTCCCATTGGGGGCGTGGCCAATTGGGAAAATTTATATATTTTTGTTTATACGAAAATCATATAACAAAAACATGAAGAGGCGAGGCCTAAGGTGTAGTTTGGTTCCCGCTTTCTCTACCCTACCCTACCATGGTTTTTAATTTTTAATTATTAAAAAAAACCAAAGAAAAACGTCAGAAACTTCCTACCCCATATTATATTAACCATACATTTTTAACTTCACACTTTCATTTAAAAAACAAAAAAGTTTATTCCTAATCTTTAGTGTCCAATTTTCCTTTATAAATTTTAAGAATAATGTTTACATAATTCTTATCCTGATTCTTATTTCCTAAGTTGTTTGAAGAAGTTATTTCTTTTTGTGTGTTTTATTCTATTATCAAGAGTATTATCATTTTTATTCATTTATACAATTCTTCTGTAATTTTTAATCATTAATTTTTTATACCCTGAACCCATTGAAAATGGGAAATCAGGGTATAATGTTTTTGTGAAAATGTATGTAACAGGCAGAAGGAGACGTCGCAGACCCCATAAAGTATATATATTCTTGATCAGCACAAAAAAAGAAGTTGGTATAGCCCTGTCCGTCTGTCCGTCCGTCCGTCCGTATGAACGTCGAGATTTCGGAAACTACAAAAGCTAGAGAGCTGAAATTTTACACGAACACTCGTATCTTAGTTACGCAGTACAAGTTTATTTTGTTTTTTCGATAACTCATCCCGTTCCTTAATTATCGATAAAAAATCGAAAATTCGTTTACGTTTTTTACGTTTTTCGAGCATAACTTCTACACCGTTTTAGCTAGAGACTTCAAATTGTATATTTAGATAGATATTATGGATACGCAGATTTTGTAATTTTCAGATTTTGGATGCCACGCCCCCTTCGCCCCCAATTTAAAAAAGACGTATTTTAAATACTAGAGACTTGTAATTTGGCAAATGGACAAATTTGAATACAATTAATATGTTTTGAAAGTTTCATGAAGATAGTCCATTTAGAATTTGAGTTATAAGCCTTCAAAGTACAGCCCGTGCCACCCCCAACCGTCTGATACGATACGATAGTTAGAAGATTAGCGGGAATCAGCAACGAATATCCTTTGCGTGATAAGTTCCTATTTCTTGTCCTTGTAAATTTTCTAAAAGATAATAGCTATTGCCCAACCTTTTTTTAATACGGCATTTAATAAATTGCTTTGCCAATTTTGCATTAAAGTTATGGGAAAATTTACTCTGACCAAAGTTTCTTCTAAAAACTTCCTGGCGTTCCTTAAAGGACACAGGCTTGGATTTTAAATTGTACTGTGCTGTGTTGCGCTCATATGCAGAACGAATGTTTTTCTGTAAATCTTTTCTGAGCAACGCGAGCTTATCAGTTCTTTTCATAGACAGTTGTGGCTCTTCTAATAGTGATAAATTCTTCAATAGACGATAATATAAACCAAAGAGAGTTTTGTAAGGTGGCCAACTGCATAATTCGTGCTTACAAAAAGCTTAGATGGCAGAGAGGATTTTAACATAATTTTAAAAATATTAACGAATTTAAAAAATAAAAGTTTTCGATTAAAAACAAAAAGTTTCCAGCGGGATTTTAACCCAGGTCATTTTATAATAACATGTAATCGTTAGCTAAACCTAAATATGTTCATTGCTACACAACAACAATTCAATCGCAATTCTTAGAATATTATAGCATGCAGCCTTTGTATGTATGCATAGAAAATCAATTAATTTGCGCGCACAATAGTATGTATGTTTGCTAGTTGCCGAAATATTTCGTTTATTAAATGTTTATTAAATAAATAAAATACACCTACGGGAACAGAGTATATCTCTGTGCCTAAATGATCTTACTTGTTTTTATTATATTATATATATATAACAATAATAAATACAATAACAATAATAAATACAATAACAAAGTAACCCAAACTTTACTTAAACAACAGCTATTTTCAATATATCCATTTGCACTACATATTTCTAATAACTTCAACTCGACTTTATTTAGCATGGCAAACCCGAACAACTAGAACAAATAGATCAGTTGATAGCTAAGAGATTGCCAGCACTACTTGAGCGTATGAATGGCGGTAGAAATAGTAACGATTTTGCCGAAGCCGTGGGCTACATCATAAACCCGGAATACGGGAATAACGTTACGTATCTGGATCGCGTTCCAGACATAGTTAAGTACATGAGAGAATTTTCTGGCAATGCATCCATTTCGTTCTTGAAAGAAAAATATCGATAGAATTGTGGAGGCATAGTCTAGTATAAAGGGGTCAAGTAAAGGTACCAAGTACTCGACTCGTACAATATACCCCTAAAGTGGGTAGCTATATCTAGATGTCTCACACTGCATTTCGCAGGCAAACGTGATTTGAGCACTCTAGAATATCAGCTAACAACTATGGTCCAACGGGGGCAACAAACTGTAGAAGATTTCTACCAACATATTTACAAGCACTTGTTGCAAAGTTAGTTGTATGAATCTGGACAGACAAACGGAAATAGTGATGATAAAATTATACCGAAATAGGGCATTGGACACGTTCGTAGGGGGAGTGTGTGGTGATTTACCAAGGCTTCTTGGTATAAAAGAACCAACAGATCTACCTCAAGCTTTGCATTTATGATTGAAAATAAAAAATCAGACTTGCAGGACTCACTATGCAAATAATAGAACACATAGTTTACCCTTTTGAAACTCAAATCAAAAACAAATTCAGGTACCCCAAAAACCTCTACCGATCCAGGCTGATACTGAAGCCTATTGGAAACGCACTTTTGTCCAGGCACAAATTCCACCAGGCACAGATTTCCTCCGCGAACACATTCCAGCAAATTCGTCCGTTGTATATCCAGGCAAAACCCGGTTATTACCAACAAACACAAAATTACCAACAGGCATGTTAGACTTCAACAAGCTCCAGTTCATCAATACCGTTAACCTCCACCAGTTGCCCTGCCAGTTGCAAATAAAAATGGTCAATTATATGAATAGACCTCAGTTTGAGTCACAAACCAGAAAGGTAAAAAGCTAAGAATCTTTTATACTCAAGGAGAAGAATGCCACCCTGAGCATGGTGATGCAGAAGCCTCTGCCACAGCCACAGAATACGAGCCATTGATCAGAATGTTGCAGAGCATAGCGAACAGGGAATGAGCCTGCAAGAACGCACCAAGCAAATAGAAGCGAAAGTGCTGAAACCCATGATACGGCCTTGTATTTTTTATATTTCGCGATTCCTCAGTGATATACTTTGAGTGTAAGGTGGGGAATAAATAATCATTCAAAATCTTACTACACAGGTTCCAATCAAAAATTCATTCTGCCTAAATTTCTACCCAATCCCAAACCTAACGAAAGTTATTTTAACGCAGTAGCAGTGGGAGGAAGCGTATAAATTTGCTAATTTATTTCAACACCCAGAATGTAACGTACAATTTTTTTTTGGTGCCTACGTTGAAATCTTTTGACGCCATCGGAAACTTAATAAAGTCACGATTGCAGATGAATACCCCATACCTAAGATAAACGAGGTACTGGCACAATTGGGAGTCAACATTTTCTCTGTACTTGACCTTAAAAGGGAATTCCACCAAATTTCCTTTAAAAAATCCTATATTCCAAAAACAGCATTCTCCGTTAATACGGAAAATGAGTACACTCCCATTCGGTTTCAAAAACGCACCTTCTATTTTCAAGCGTGCGCTTGATGATATACTAAGAAATCATATCGGTAAAGTATGTTATATATATCCATATTGATGACAAAATAATTTTCAGCAAAGACATTTTCAGCAAAGACATCACATACTAAAAACTAGCGACAATATTCAAAATTCTGCAAGAAGCCAATATTAATATTGACATTTAAATGCAAATAAGATAAATGCGAGTTTTACAAAAACAACGTCGAATTCTTAGGTTTCAATATATCTGATAGAGTAACAACTTTCAACAGAAACAAACCCGGATAAAGTTATAGCAATAGCCAACTACGACCAATCCAAAACTTTAAGGGATATAAAGGCTTTCCTTTACTACAGAGGTTTCATAAGAGATTTGGCAAAATTGGCGAAACCACTTAGCTCTCTTCTAAGATGGTAAGACGGACGAGTGTTCAAACAGGAGTCAAAAAGGAAATTAATTAACATGAATCCGGAAGCAAACAAAACAACAAAATAAAAAACTCTTAAGTTTCAGAAGAGGTCGTAATAAAGTTCCCTGATTTTAATAAAGAAATCCAACTGACCACAGATGCTACCGACTTCGCCATAGGCGTCGTATTTTCACAGGGCGATAGACCAATTTCATGTTTCTCCATAACCCTTTCAAAGCAAAAGAAAACTATGCTACTAATGAAAAAGAGATTCTTGCCATAATTTGGGCTTTAAAAGCTCTCTGATAGCGTGGTGTTGGCGTTCCAGCGTCGATTTAAACGAGGAGTAATACACGCAGTTTAGTTTTAAGATGCGCTTTATTTCACCAATTAAGTACTTAGCACCCGTGATTCAATTACAAGAAGTAGAGTTAATACTAACCCGAAGCGGAAGCACAGTAAGTTAGGCGCCAGGCGCGCCTAGTGCTCAAAATGGGAATATTAATAACATTCTATGTTATTAACATAACCGGTGTGGAGGAGGAGCAGCAAAACTTGTCAATACCAGATCTGGGATTAACATTCTCTTCCATCCCCCCTTGCAAGGAATGCAACAGCGTCCTCATATCCCCTTACGAGCAGGAGCCCGATAGGATCCACCCAAGCTCGTTGTTCGGGGCCAACGGGAGATCGCCTATGCTGAGAAGGAGACCCGGAAGTAGAACGTGAGAATACACATCGACTCCCAGCACAATGAGCACCGAACTAGGAAAATTCCAGCGGGCGTCGGCGAGAGTGACGTTCGACGGCCCGGACGGGTGTCCGGCAATTTAAAAGGGAGTCCAGCTGCAAGACCATATCCAGGCGGAAATTCGAGGTCTTCGACAAGATGAGAGCCGTGGGCGGAGTCTGGAGCGCGACGATCGCGGTGGGTAGGATGCTGATGTCCTTATGCTGCAAAAGAGTCATCAACGTAAGGGTTTTGGGTTGCCGTGGAGATTGGGGAGCGACGACGCGTTCGACGACGGTTTCGCTTCGCTCCGCAAGTGTAGCAACGTGAGAAGGTCTTAGCCACAGGTCTTGCACCCTCTCTGGCTGCGGCAGGATGGTGCTGATGGGCCAAGCACTTTGGACAATACTTGTTGATGAGCGTTGCTCGCAGATGCTTCTCCGCGGGAAGGCCCAGAGAGCCCCGGCATTTCCGCAGCGCGTCAACTCCTCGGCAGAGACGGCAGCGGAAGGAGTTGACGCCAGCTAGTGATGAGACGACGGCGCCATGGCTGGAATAAAGAAATGATGTGATCGTGTGGAGTGGTTGGCGTATGAGGAATGTGGTGTTAGTTAGACAACACAGGCACGGCCTCGTCCATTGGTAAGACAATCAACTTATGGACGGGTCGACGAATGAGTGAGGAGTGCTCGGACATGGGCGTAATCGGCGTAATCGGGAATTGAGGCACGCTTCGATTCTGGCTAAGAGGGTAGAAAGCTCCTCGAAGGTGTATTTTGCCAAGAAGGTGGACTTATAGAATAGAGCCTTGAAGCTCTTCACGCCCGCCTCCCACAAGCCGCCCATGTGGGGAGCGCTTGAGGGGTTGAAGTGCCAGGATAGGCGCTGAAGGCTGTGTTTAGCGAGCACTGCGGATTTGAGAGAGCTTAGAAAGTCTGTCGATAAAATCTTCGCGGCTCCGACAAATGTCTTGCCATTGTCTGAGTACAATCGCTGTTGGACATCCTCGCTGAGTCACCAAGCGAGAGAATTCCGCAAGGAATTTCTGGGTGGTCAGGTCGGACCTAGCTTCAAGGTGGATGGCTTTCGTGCTGAAGCAAACGAACACACAGACATCTTCTTCTTTACATCAAAGGGGCCTGCAAAGTCGACACCGACGAATGTAAATGGTCTAGAGAAAGTCGTTCTTTCAGTTGCGCCTGGAGGCGCTTACGATAGACTATGCATGTTTTGCATGATTTTATGAGGGACTTGATTAGGACTCGGAGCCTGGGGATCCAGAACTGTGAGCGAAGGAGCTTCATCATTAATTCATGCGTCCGCATGCCCCAGGATTCCGCTGTCATCCAGAAACGGATTGAGGTTGCGAAGCGGACTTGAGACTGGGAGATGGTGCTTTGCACGTAAGCAGCTGATCTCTTTCGCATAATCACTTTGTTGGCACAGGGAGACGCACCGACCTTTAGCGATATTTATTTCTTTGGCCGTAAGTTCGTGCGACAGTGAAGGAGCGTATTTCCGGTACTGGTTGATAAAACGCAGCATCCAGGCCATAACACGGAGAGCCTGGTGAAGCTCCGATAATCTGTTTATGAATTCGGGCAGAGAAGATAGGCTTGCGAGATAGCACATGGGAGCCTTTTGCTCCAAAGCGGTCTCCGGAGTGGGAGATGTTGGAAATGACCACTGGTTTTAAGGGCGGAGGAGCCACTCTGGACCATGGAACCATAATGGACTGACTCCAATGCTTGCAAGCTCTGCCAGATTGTGCTCGGACCGGACGTGACCCCAATCACCGGGACTAGATATCTCGGTGATGTCGTATTTCTTGGAGCGATGGATAGTCGCTCAGGAACTTTTGCCAACGTTGGCGAAATTGGCTGGTAAAGGCTTATCCCAGTTTAGTCCTTGCAGCCAGATCTCCTGCATGAAAATCTTTGCACGGCCGACAAAAGGGGCCAGCCAACCGGCAGGGTCGAACAGCTTAGAAATTTGAGAAACAACGATTCTCTTTGTATATGAATCCTGGGCTGGAATTTCGGATGGGACATAAAAGAATTCATCAGACCGAGCTTGCCAGCGAATGCCCAGAGTCTTCGCTGTGCTCAAGTGCGATAGCCGCAGCAGCCTTTGCTATAGAATGTGACCCTGCGAGAACATCATCAACATACATGCGTTCCGATATGACTTGGCTTGCTAGTGGCAAACGGGTCCTCACATCGTCGGCAAGCTGTTTAAGCACTCTAAGTGCCAGGAATGGAGCACAGTTCACTCCGAAGGTAACGGTGTTTAGCTCGAAATCGCCGATATTGCCGTCTGGCTTGCGGAATAGTTGGAATGGAGTTGGAATGGTGTGTGTTTGGGGTCAACACGAATTTGGCGATACATCTTCGTGATGTCTGCATTAAAGACGTAGCGATAGTACCGTCACTGGAGGATTCGGATAGTGAGGTCTGACTGAATGGGGCCTGGATGGAGGATGTCGTACATGCTTTTCCCATTGGAGAGTGGGCATGACGCATTCAACACGATCCTCACATTGGTAGTAGTGCTATCGGATTGAATACCGCGTGATGCGGCAAATAAAATTTGCCAATGGCAGGATTGCCACAGGGGGACACTGGCCTCATATGACCTAGATCGAGATACTCCTCCAGGATAGAATCGTATTCAATATTCAGGGTCGGCTTTTTCGCCAGTCTGTTCTCATTTCTACGAAACTGCCCCAAAGTGATGGATCGCGAATGGCTCAAGTCAACGTTATCGGGATCCTTAAACGAAAGAGTCACGACATATGAGCCAACCCTCTTGGTTGTTCGGACAAAATTGTCTTCACAAGCGGAGTCTGAATCCCAAGCTACCTTTGGAAGTTTTGCCACCTCCCAAAATTTGGAGAGGAGGTGATCAAGCTTAAGTAAAACAGTCTATCTGAGATAAACGTCGCTTCTGACCCCGAATCAATTAGAGCTCGTACAGGAAATGTGGGTCCTAAGTGCTTCATATCGATAATCGCCGTACCGAGCAAGACACTTCGCTCATTAGCTGCGAAATATTAATGCACAACGGGGGCCACCTCGGATGGGGGCAACAAACTGTCGTTTGTGAGCGGACACTCGGCGACTAAGGCGTTTGCGGAGCTGCTGTCTTCGAATTGAGTTGGAACGGCGTCTCCACCGGAGTTACACGCGGATTCAGAATGTAAATGGCCGTAAAAAGGTCCCGAAAAGCCTCCAGACGTGGCGAAAATAATGGAAACGAAGGCGGACGGCGCGCTCGGCGCGGAGAGGGAGTCTATCTGTTCACCCAATTGGGTTGTGCACCGCTCGTAAACCGTATAGCAGTTGTGGGACTTTTTCTCCATAAACTCAAGACTAGGCCATAGAGTCCATAGACTAGTTAAAATCATCGAGCGACGTTCTTGACAACGGACTTGCAGGCCTCGATGTAGACCGTGTTGCAATCGGACTACGCTTGGATGTGCTGGTGGACTACAGCTTCCCAGACGGGATTAGAGACGCAGAGGTACTGCGTTTGACTCAGCTGCGTTCGCCTAGAATGATCGCACATGGAGCCAACTAGAGATTAGTAGGCGGAATTTCCTACTAGAGGAAGCGGTTATTGTCAGTGGAGAAGGGAGCCTCAGTGACCGTCAGTCGGATCGGATTGAATATTACAAAACCAAGTCCCCAGCCAATTCGAAGACAGGATTTTATTACTTTAAGTTGACCACTCAGGATAAAGTGAATACACGTAACGATCGTTTATTCAATTTGATGTCAACTAAATATGAGGAGGAAGTAATTTAGTTAACTTAATTAGGATAAATTAAGTTTACGTCAACCTTATTTATGCAAGGACATAAACAGAGGGAGAAGTTAACACAATTAAATTAGAATAAATTGAATACAAATCTCTATGCCTATATCAGCAAACTGAGGCGGACCGACTATAACAAATTCAATTAGGATAATCTGCATATAATTAATGCCCGTTTATTTAATTTAATTTTTAACAAACGAGAGGAAGAAGGAATCTAATAAACTTAATTAGGATAAATTAAGTTTAAATATAATTTGTCTATTTAAGAACATAGACATCGGAAGAAATTAACTTAATTCAATTAACTTAATTAGGATAAATTAGGTTCAAATTAAGTTTGTCTATACAAGGACATAGACAGCGGACGAACTTAACTCAAATCAATAAGAATAAACGGAATATAATCAACTAAATCTTGATTAGAAACTGAACTGGACACAAAAACTAAACTGTAACTAGTGCAAATAAAATCTTTTTTTCCTCTACTTGGATTTATCGATGGTTTTACTACTCGTGACTAAAACGCATCAAAAGTTGATATACATACGATAAACTCCGATCGTAACCTATCGATAGGAAAGGTGGCGGTCGGCGATTGTGATCGTAAGTGCTGTGGCGGTACTCTTCGAAACGGCTTCCACAACATAAAGTATAGAGGTTTATTATACCCTGAGTCCATTGAATATAGAAAACCAGGGTGTAATGGTTTTGTTCAAAGTATGTAACAGACAGAAGGAGGCGTGTCAGACCCCACAAAGTATATATATTCTTAATCAGGGTGACGAGAAAAGTCGATATAGCCCTGCCCGTCTGTCCGTCCGTCCGTCCACACGTGTGTATGTATGAACGCGTCGATCTCAGCAACAATAAGAGCTAGAGACTTCATTCTTTTTATAGGTTCGTGAATTGCACGCGGTATACGAGTTTATTTCAGAAAATCGAACACTTTTTTCGTTTCAAAGTTATCGATTTCAACATTTATTGGGAATCAGTTATAAAATTATATCTCGTTCATCTTTGAAATTAGAGTCTCCAAGTCTTCTGCATATATATCGAGATTCATTTAATACAATTTCGGGTTTTTTTTATATTTTGGATACCGGCGCTGAATTCGCCTCCATTCCCCAAATTTGGAAAAAACGTAATTCAAATACTAGAGACTTGCAATTTGGCAAATAGACATATTTTTAGTTATAAGCGCCCAAAATTCAGCACAACCCGCCCCCAAGGCACGGCAGCAACTGCGCAGTTAGCAGAACGCGCGTTTATAGAAGAAAAGTATCATATTTTTTACAAAGCTCAGGGTTTCTCGTAGTCGAGCAGTCTCAACTAGAGCTTTCTTACTTGTTATACCCTGAACCCATTGAAAATGGGAATTCAGGGTATAATGTTTTTGTGAAAATGTATGTAACAGGCAGAAGGAGACGTAGCAGACCATATAAAGTGTATATATTCTTGATCAGCACAAAAAAAATAAGTTGATATAGCCTTATCCGTCTGTCCGTCCGTCCGTCCGTCCGTATGAACGTCGAGATTTCGGAAACTACAAAAGCTAGAGAGCTGAAATTTTACACGAACACTCGTATCTTAGTTACGCAGTACAAGTTTATTTTGTTTTTTCGATAACTCATCCCATTCCTTAATTATCGATAAAAAATCGAAAATTCGTTTACGTTTTTTACGTTTTTCGAGCATAACTTCTACACCGTTTTAGCTAGAAACGTCAAATTTGTTTATTTAGATAGATATTATGGATACGCAGATTTTGTAATTTTGAGATTTTAGATGTCACGCCCCTTCGCCCCCAATTTGAAAAAAACGTATTTTAAATACTAGAGACTTGTAATTTGGCAAATGGATAAATTTTAATGTTATTAACATATTCTGAATGTTTCATCAAGATAGACCATCTAGAAATGGAGTTATAAGCGTTCAGAGTACAGCCCATCCCACCCCCAACCGTCGGCAGCAACTGCGCGGTTGGCAGAGCGCGCTCTTTTACGTGCGTAAAGAAGAAGAATATTATTTTTTTTTGCAGAATTCAGGGTATCTCGTAGTCGAGCCGTCTCGACTAGAGCTTTCTTACTTGTTATACCCTTAACCCATTGAAAATGGGAATTCAGGGTATTATGTTTTTGTGAAAATGTATGTAACAGGCAGAAGGAGACGTCGCAGACCCCATAAAGTATATATATTCTTGATCAGCACAAAAAAATAAGTTGATATAGTTGATAAATAGTTGATATAGTCCGTCCGTCCGTCCGTCCGTCCGTCCGTCCGTCCGTCCGTATGAACGTCGAGATCTCGCAAACTACAAATGCTAGAGAGCTGAAATTTTACATGAATACTCGTATCTTAGTTACGCAGTACAAGTTTATTTTGTTTTTTTTTTTCGATAACTCATCCCATTCCTTAATTATCGATAATCGAAAAATATCGAAAAATCGAAAATTCTTTTACGTTTTTTAGGTTTTTCGAGAATAACTTCTACACCCATTTAGCTAGAGACCTCAAATATATTTAGATAGATATTATGGATACGCAGATTTTGTAATTTTCAGATTTTAGATGTCACGCCCCTTCGCCCCCAATTTGAAAAAACGTATTTCAACAACTACAGACTTTTAATTTGGTAAATGGACAAATTTGAATGTTATTAATATATTCTGAAAGTTTCATGAAGATAATCCATCTAGAAATGGAGTTATAAGCGTTCAAAGTACAGCCCATCCCACCCCCAACCGTCGGCAGCAACTGCGCGGTTAACAGAGTGCGCGCTTATACATGCGTAAAGAAGAAGAATATTAATTTTTTTTTGCAGGGTTCAGAGTATCTCGTAGTCGAGCCGTCTCGACTAGAGCCTTCTTACTTGTTTAATTTTTAAATACTATTAAATAATGAAAAAATATATAAATTAATTAGTTTGGTATTAGTTTAAACATCCCACTAACAACCTGCGTTTAAATTTTTGGGATATCCCCAATATTTTAGATGCAGACACGGACACTTACACTTGCATTTGCACAACAGGTACATATATATGGCAGAATGTACGAAGGTACCTGTATCACGTTGCAGCGTAAAAGAGGAAAGACAAAAAAACAAAGAGAAACAAGTAAGAAGGCTCTAGTCGAGACGGCTCGACTACGAGATACATATATATTGCAGAATGTGTACGAAGGTACCTGTATCACGTTGCAGCGTAAAAGAGGAAAGGCAAAAAAACAGAGAGAAACAAGTAAGAAGGTTCTAGTCGAGACGGCTCGACTACGAGATACCCTGAACCCTGCAAAAAAATTAATATTCTTCTTCTTTACGCACGTATAAGCGCCCGCTCTGCTAACCCCGCAGTTGCTGCCGACGGTTGGGGGTGGGATGGGCTGTACTCTGAACGCTTATAACTCCATTTCTAGATGGTCTATCTTGATGAAACATTCAGAACATGTTAATAGCATTCAAATAAAATACGTTTTTTCAAATTGGGGGCGAAGAGGCGTGACATCTAAAATCTGAAAATTACAAAATCTGCGTATCCATAATATCTATCTAAATATACAAATTTGACGTTTCTAGCTAAAACGGTGTAGAAGTTATGCTCGAAAACCCTAAAAAACGTAAACGAATTTTCGATTTTTTATCGATAATTAAGGAATGGGATGAGTTATCGAAAAAACAAAATAAACTTGTACTGCGTAACTAAGATACGAGTGTTCATGTAAAATTTCAGCTCTCTAGCTTTTGTAGTTTCCGAAATCTCGACGTTCATACGGACGGACGGACGGACGGACGGACAGACGGACAGGGCTATATCAACTTATTTTTTTTGTGCTGATCAAGAATATATATTCTTTATGGGGTCTGCGACGTCTCCTTCTGCCTGTTACATACATTTTCACAAAAACATTATACCCTGAATTCCCATTTTCAATGGGTTCAGGGTATAAAAACGACTTATCTGGTCGCCTGCGGATCGCTGTTGTGTTGTCTATCAGATAAATACTCCGGCTCGAAGGACCAATGATGACGTAGTGTTGGCGTTCCAGCGTCAATTTAAACGAGGAGTAATACACGCGGTTTAGTTTTAAGATGCGCTTTATTTCACCAATTAAGTTCTTAGCACCCGTGATTCAATTACAAGAAGTAGAGTTAATGTTAATCCGAAGCGGAAACACAGTAAGTTAGGCGTCAGGCGCGCCCAGTGCTCAAAATGGGTTTGTTAATAACATTCTATGTTATTAACATAGCCGGTGTGGAGGAGGAGCAGATCTTCTTAATACCAGGTCTGGCATTAACACTCTCAAAAACTACTATCTTTACAAATCATCAACCCTTGACTTGACTATTGCATAAATTAAGATGGGAAGAGTTGACGACAAATAGATTTAAAAATATCCGGCCGCGGTCAAGTAACCGAGACAATGTCCGAAATGCCTATTCAGCAGTCTTAAACAAATATAATTCCAAAGAAATTATAACGCCACTGGATTTCCAAGAATGTCGCGACTGCGCCGCCACCGCCAGCAGAACATAACTGGCTAGGGTAAGAATTTTCTAAATACATTTATTTTGAAAATAAAAGTCGAAGATTAATGTGCACACTTGTTTTTGGATGTTAACTACCACACAATTTCGTATATGCTCGGGTTCTTACTTTACGGTTCGGGAAACAAAAATGTGGGGTCACAAAATCATTTCGCTTCGAGCGCTTGACTGTGACAGTCAATATTCTAATAAAGGCTTAACATGTGCCGCTCTTTCCCTTGCTCTCTCTCTCTCTCTCTTTCTGTCCTATGCTTTTTGCTCTCTTCTCACAATTATATATGTATGTATATGTATGCTGGCACAAGCAGCAAGCAGCTTAAAAAAATTGTAATTTCTTTGCGACGCTGGTTCGCTTCTGAGTGAAGAGTATACCGAATTCTTAAACACTTTTTCATGATCATGCAAAATGTTATCGTTTTTATGATAATTTATATTAAAGAATATTATTTCACACACCCACGCATACATATGTGCGTCTGTGATGTGGTAACCACAATCGTCGAGTATCACTTGTATACGCATTTGAATGAATGCTCTGCTTGGGGCATTTGCATGTCTTGAATATTGGGCGTGTGCCTACCTCAACTTTGAATTAAGTAAACGATTTTGGGTACAAATTGCAGGCGAAGTAAATTATTTTGTATTACCTGTTGATCAATTATCATTTGTTCTTTAATATTTAGTACCTTAACCATATAGGCAAAAATGGGACATGTTATTCAAACAATTGCGCAAATTCAGGTCACATATAACCCCTTTAAAGAAATGCCTAGATATACATGAAAAACAAAAAAATATATGCATCCGTTAGATGTCATTAAGTTATCCTTTATAAAGTAGAAGTGCACTTGTCACATTAGTTGACACTCAACTTCCGAAGGGTCAATTTTACCGAATTTTACAGAATTAAGTCTCTAGCTCTTGTATCTTGGAAAATCGACACGTTCAAATATACGGACAGACGAATAGACGGACATGGCTATATCGATTTTTCTCGGCACCCAAATTTTAACAAAACCATTACACCCTGATTTCCCATTTTCATTGGCTTCAGCGTATAAAAATATAATATAATAAAAATAATAATAATGAGCCATTATTCCTTTAACCTACACATAACATTAAATCCTACAGCATCTCGAGCGTTGTGTTGGTTAGTGAATCTGAACTAAACAAGTAAGAAGGCTCTAGTCGAGACGGCTCGACTACGAGATACCCTGAACCCTGCAAAAAAATTAATATTCTTCTTCTTTACGCATGTATAGCGCGCGCTCTGCTAACCGCGCAGTTGATGCCGACGTTTGGGGGTAGGATGGGCTGTACTTTGAACGCTTATAACTCCATTTCTAGATGGACTATCTTCAGGAAACTTTCAGAATATATTAATAGCATTCAAATCTGTCTATTTGCAAAATTACAAGTCTCTAGTATTTGAAATACGTTTTTTTCAAATTGGGGGCGAAGGGGGCGTGGCATCCAAAATCTGAAAACTACATAATCTGCGTATCCATAATATCTATCTAAATATACAAAATTGAAGTCCCTAGCTAAAACGGTGTAGAAGTTATGCTTGAAAAACCTAAAAAACGTAAACGAATTTTTTATTTTTTATCGATAATTAAGGAATGGGATGAGTTATCGAAAAAACCAAATAAACTTGTACTGCGTAACTAAGATACGAGTGTTCATGTAAAATTTCAGCTCTCTAGCTTTTGTAGTTTCCGAAATCTCGACGTTCATACGGACGGACGGACGGACGGACGGACGGACGGACGGACAGACGGACAGGGCTATATCAACTTATTTTTTTGTGCTGATCAAGAATATATATACTTTATGGGGTCTGCGACGTCTCCTTCTGCCTGTTACATACATTTTCACAAAAACATTATACCCTGAATTCCCATTTTCAATGTGTTCAGGGTATAAAAATTACAAGCTGTTCCCAGTACAACAATCTTTATACATATATCCATTTTCATAATTTTACGATATATTATTAGGACGCAATATCCTACAGGATCGATAATTGCATCGACTATTTCAGTGAGCAAATTAGGACAAGTAAAAAGGCTCTAGTCGAGACTGCTCCATACGCACGTTTAAACGTGCGCCCTGAGCACTTCGTATGAAAATATAAATTAAATAAATATATTTTTAATTTTCGAAAAAAAGACCCGGACATTTTAAAATCGCATGTGTGGAGTCGAACCCGTGCCATTTGCGCATCTTTCATAGCATTTACCACCAACACCATTGGCCTAATCTAGAACATGTTAGCTAAACCTTCTGACTAAAACTAAAGTAACTACGTAAAAATTCACAATTCAAACGCAATTCTTAGAATATGATAGAATCCAGACTTTTGCTTGTTTGCAGAGAATGAGCGCTGAATGTGTGCACACGTACATACATTTGTATAAGGCTGCGTAAATATTTCGTTAATTAAATTCTAAACAAAATCGGACATGATTATGACAGGGTTAGAACCTTGAATGAGTCTTCTGCAGCCCGTAATATCCGACTGCAATGTTCCTATTAGTTAGACTCATTCATGAAGTGAAATGAGTATTTTGTTTTTTTTTTTTTTTTTGCAATGTCCGTCTTGCTGTCCGTCCGCTAGAGCGAAATATAGACTACATGTACTCATGTATTCTCCCGTATAATAAGGTGTAAAAATTTTCCCGATCCGCCCCCTAGGGGCGTGGCAAATCGAATATGCATGCGCCCGTACGCCAGTAATCGTACTAGTTGATGAGCTAGAGAGTTGCAATTTGGAATATATACTCGCGGTGACTACCCAAGTTCAAAAAGATATATCTATGCCCATTGGGGACGTGGCAAATCGGAAAAAAGTATCTTCTACAGCGTTAAAGCTGGAAAGCTGAAATTAAGCAAAAGATTATACCTCCTACAGTTTTAGAGCTAGAAGATGCAAGAAGGTTCAGTTACTGATGACTTCCTCTATCGATAGCCCAAAAATAATTTGCCAACTCTTTGGGGACGTATCGAAAAATAAACTGTAATTTTCGAATTTTTGGCGCATAAGCATATTTTGCAGTTATGTTTTACTCGGCTCCTTCTAAGCACTTGCCAAAAATGATTAGACGGCGCACAGTGGAGGCGTGGCAAATTAGTAATGAAGTTTTTTTAGCGCTCAACTGCATAATTAATGTGCGTAATTAATGTGCTTAAATAAATATTATAAATTTTCGATAAAAAAAAACAAGTTGTTCGCGTACTTTTGAACATGGGTATTTAAAAAACTTTCGGAAAGAATCGAACCTGCGACATTTGCGCGACAGGCATAACACTTACTACCAACGTCACTTCCCATATTTATAACAGGATAGCTATAGCACCATCTGACAAAACTACACAATTCAATCGTTATTCTTAGAATATGCAAGAATGCAGAATCTTGCCTGTATGGATAGAATCAACGATCAATGTTTCCATACCTACATACATCTGCATTTATGCTGCTTGCTGCGTGCCTTTGCTAATTATCCATATATTTCATTTATTATTTTCGAATCTAAATATGACAATATGG
The DNA here is from genome assembly GCA_035047405.1 of Drosophila stalkeri. Lineage (NCBI taxonomy): Eukaryota > Metazoa > Arthropoda > Insecta > Diptera > Drosophilidae > Drosophila > Drosophila stalkeri. The sequence continues at coordinate 33,484,613 of JAWNPR010000039.1, read as the reverse complement.
GGCCGTGAATTAGTCTTCTACAGTCGGTAACGGTTGACTGCAACATTCATACTAGTTTTTTTATTCCATTTATTTACAACATTATTATTATTATTTATATAATTTTTCGCTACCTTAAACAGTGGTAGCTCGTCTTATGCATTCGTCTCTGCAGAGTTGCACCTTCATTGCGGCCACGAAGGAGTGTATCAGATTCATCAATATCATCTGATTCGTGCATCTGATTTAGCAGCATACTGCTTCTTCTAGGCAACGCCTTTCATCGAGGAATTGTCCACACCAGGTTCATTCATCGATTCCTTCATGACCAACTACCAGATTTGCGCTGCATAGAGGATGATGGACCGAATGGCACTTAGGGTTGCTGCTTTGGAGTGCTCAGCATATTTCGTGAGAGATCTTTAAAATAATCAGCTGCATTTTTATGAACGTATTTAAAGTGCTCGAGGAAAGTTAATCTTGTGTCGAACATGACATCCAGACACTATGTCGCCCTCTTTGACGCGGTGGTGATACTTCCACTCATCATATGAGCTATTCCACTCTTTCGCGACAGCTGACTAGGACGATTTCTGTTTTGTGAGCCGCAGGTTCGAGTTCAGCTCTTGCAACTTGCAACAAGCGAGACAGCGAGTCAGTAAGACACCTGCAATTCTTACACACATGCTGGCGTACAAGTTAGATTAACGTGTGTGTGTGTGTGGGTGTTTGTGCAAGTATACTTTGTTACGCGTAAAGAAACGAATCGAATAATTCTTGGAATATTATTCGTTCGAAACCCTTCAGGGGATCTCGTAGTCGAGCAGTCACGATTAAAGCTCTCTTACTTGTATTATATTTTTCGGCGCTTCGGCGCGCAAATTAATTGATTTGTTATGCAAAGGCTACAGATAATAAGAATTGCGATTGAATAGTGTGTTGTGTAGCAGTCAACTTACTTAGGTTTAGGTAACGATTACAAATTTGGTTGCTTACACTCAAAAAATGCGCAAATTACAGGGTCATTTTCGATATGCCACGCCCCCAAGGAGGCTGACAAATTATCTTTTGGTCATCGATAGAGGAGGCCATTAGTAACTGAACGATCAAATTTTGAAGCTTCTAGCTCTAAAAATGTAGAAGTTATCAACTTTTGCGGTTTGCGACGCCCCCTGTGGGCGTAGATATATCTACCATAGCTTATTGATCTTGGGTAGTCAACCCGAGTATATATGCCAAACTTCAAGTCTCTAGTGTCAATAGTGTTAAAAATATAGTACAATTTGAAAAATCACTATATATTTAGGTCCGATTTGCCACGCACCCAATGGGCGTAGACTTTTCGATCGATCTTCATAGAATCATAACCTTAACTCACATGACAAATGTCAGCATTCTCGCTTTAAAGCTGTAGAAGATACGTTTTTCCCGATTCGCCACGCCCGAAATGGGCGTAAGTACCCTAATTCTAACGTAGGGGAAGATGAGAAATACATGTAAAAACAAGAAGGAAGGCTCTAGTCGAGACGGCTCGACTACGAGATACCCTGAACCATGCAAAACAAAAAATTATATTATTCTTCTTTACGAACATATAAGCGCGCGCTCTGCTAACCGCGCAGTTGCTGCCGTAACTTGGAGGTCGGTTGGGCGCTTATAACTCAATTTCTAGATGGACTATCTATTAAACTTTCAGAATATGTTAAAAGCATTAAAATTTGTCTATTTGCCCTGAATTCCCATTTACAATGGGTTCAGGGTATAATTAAGATTCTGTAAATTTACATTGATCTAAATTGAAATTTCAATTCAATTTTGAATTCGAGCGGAGACTTTAACGACTTTATATAAATAAATATACCAGTGGTACTAAGGTACTTAAGATATAATTTTTTAATTTATTATGCCAAATGACGGGAAGAGAGTATTATGGAGTTGGATACATCCAACTGCAACGTTCTTACTTATTTTTAGCTCGGTCAGTAAATATATGGTTGAGACTTTTAATTAGTACAAACAGGTTGTGTCTTGAAGACAGGTTATAGGTTGTATTATGGTTAGTGATAACAAACGTATCCCGCGGAATTTTTTTTTTATACCCTGAACCCATTGAAAATGGGAATTCAGGGTATAATGTTTTTGTGAAAATGTATGTAACAGGCAGAAGGAGACGTCGCAGACCTCATAAAGTATATATATTCTTGATCAGCACAAAAAAAATAAGTTGATATAGCCCTGTCCGTCTGTCCGTCCGTCCGTCCGTATGAACGTCGAGATTTCGGAAACTACAAAAGCTAGAGAGCTGAAATTTTACATGAATACTCGTATCTTAGTTACGCAGTACAAGTTTATTTTGTTTTTCGATAACTCATCCCATTCCTTAATTATCGACAAGAAATCGAAAATTCGTTTACGTTTTTTAAGTTTTTCGAGCATAACTTCTACACCGTTTTAGCTAGAGACTTCAAATTTATATATTTAGATAGATATTATGGATACGCAGATTTTGTAATTTTCAGATTTTAGATGCCACGCCCCCCTCGCCCCCAATTTGAAAAAAACGTATTTTAAATACTAGAGACTTGAATTTTTTGGCAAATGGGTAAATTTGAATGCTATTAATATATTCTGAAAGTTTCATGAAGATAGTCCATCTAGAAATGGAGTTATAAGCGTTCAAAGTACAGCCCATCCCACCCCCAACCGTCGGCAGCAACTGCGCGGTTAGCAGAGCACTCGCTTATATGTGCGTAAAGAAGAAGAATATTAATTTTTTTGCAGGGTTCAGGGTATCTCGTAGTCGAGCCGTCTCGACTAGAGCCTTCTTACTTGTTTTAAATTGATAACTTTTTACACCCTGAGGCCATTGAAAATGGGTAATCAGGGTATAATGGTTTTGTTAAAAGTATACGAGTTTGTTTTAGAAAATCGATAAGTATTTCCGTTCTCGATATTAACATTTGTCGAGAATCAGTTATAAAATAATATCTCGTTCATCTTCAGAGTTAGAGGCTCCAAGTCATATATATATATATATATACTAATTTAATACAATTTCGGTTTGTGTTAGAATTTGGTTACCGACCCCAAATGCGGCCCAATCCCCCAAATTTGGAAAAACATTATTCAAATACTAGAAAATTGCATTTTGGCAAATGGACATCAAAAATATCATCCATCTAGAAATGACGTTATAAGCGTTCAAAGTATAGCCCAATCCACAGAGCGCGCGTTAAAAGAGCGTAAAGAAGAAGAGTATTTAATTATTTTTGAAGTGTTCAGGATATCTCGTAGTCGAGCAGGCTCGACTACAACGTTCTTACTTGGTTAAGGTATATTTTTATAAGTATTATAAAATTCTTCGTGCTTAGCAATTTCTACTAAATAGGTATGAATGCAGTTGGTCGCAAGAAACTTCTTTTCTTTTTGGTTTGTTCTTAGAAGAATCTGAGGGTTTCCATACCCATAAAATTTGTCACGCCCCCTGTGGGCGTACACATATCCACCATAGCTTATTGATCTTGGGTTGTCAACCCGAGAATACATTCTAAATTTCTAGTCTCTAGTGAAGATCAATCGAAAGTCTTATGTCTACGCCCATTGGGGGCGTGGCAAATCGGACCTAAATATATAGTGATTTTTCAAATTGTACTATATTTTTAACACTATTGACACTAGAGACTTGAAGTTTGGCATATATACTCGGGTTGACTACCCAAGATCAATAAGCTATGGTAGATATATCTACGCCCACAGGGGGCGTCGCAAACCGCAAAAGTTTATATCTCCTACATTTTTAGAGCTAGAAGCTTCAAAATTTGATCGTTCAGTTACTAATGGCCTTCTCTATCGATGACCAAAAAATAATTTTCAGCCTCTTTGGGGTCGTGGCATATCGAAAAATTCCCTGTAATTTTCGCATGCGCATTATGCTTCTATGCCCCCTGGGGGCATGGTAAATCGGCAAAGAATTTTGTTGTGGCCAACTGCATCATTCATGCTTACAAGTAATTGCTTAGTAGTAATTGCTAAGATGGCATAAAGCATTAAACTAAAATTAATAAGCTTTCGATTTAAAAAACAAAAAGTTCCCATCGGGATTCAAACCCAGGTCCCTTTGATAATTACATGTAATCGTTAGCTAAACCTAAATATGTTCACTGCTACACATCACACAATTCAATAGCAATTCTTAGAATATTATAGCATGCAGCCTTTGTATGTAGGCATAGAAAATCAATCAGTTGCGCGCGCACAGCTGTTTGTTGCTTGCAATGTACGTTTGCTAACTGGCGAAATATTTCGTTTATTGAATGTTTATTAAATAAATAAAATGCACCTATGGGAACAGAGTATATTGCAGTTAGTTGCGCCTAATTGCAACGTTTTTACTTGTTGAACTTGGATTGTCACAGCAAGTATACATTCCACATTGCAACTGTCTAGCTCATCAACTAGTACGATTACTGGCATACGGGCACATGCATTTTCCGATTTGTCACGCCCCTAGTGGTCAGATCGGAAAATTTTTACACTTTATAATTCGGGAGCATACACGAGTACATTGCTCAAATTTCAAGTCTATAGCTCTAGTGTCACCGAAAAATATTGCGTTCATACGGACAGAGGGACAAATCCAATATACTCTTTTTCCCTTTGGGAACAGAGTATAAAAATAGAATACAGAATATTCATTCAATAGGTATAAATAAAAAATCATAACAGTATAAAAAATGTGTTGAATATGTACATATTATGTTTCATACACACATTACATTTTAACAAAATTATAAGAATAAGTATTAAAGTCATATACAATAAATGTACTTACATATCTTCTAAGATATATATGTAAGTTAGTAGGTACTTGTATGTATATAAATATGCTAAAACACAAAAAGTCAGATGATCCCATCGCGTTCGTATTTTGTTCTTACCAATATAAATATTCAAGTGTAAATAGTCTATACAAAATTGCGATAAGAACTGGGAAACCATGTGTCTTGAAACAGTACTCAACAAGTGATTGACGCGTGAAAACCAATTTATTAATAATGAGTTTTAAAGTTCAACCAAAGGGCTTTGCTACTAAATCTATTCATGCAGGTCAGGATCCGGAGCAATGGAAGAGTGCTTGTGTCATACCGCCTATATCATTGAGTACTACTTTTAAACAAGATGCCCCCGGAGAACATCGTGTAAGTTACATCCATAAAACTGAAAAGGCTAAACTGTGTATAACATATGAACAAACATATGTATGTGTCAATCGAATTTTTTTCTTTCATCGTTGTACCATGTACAGTGGCTCAAACGCCAAATCGGCCAGAGGATTTTATTTATTTAAATATGTTTTTCTATAGCAGTAAGTTACTTATTTTGTTTCAATTAATTTTTTCTGAAATCTATAATACCTTAGCTTTCTAATAAAAATTTTTTTACCTTGAACCCATCGAAAATGGGAATTCAGGGTATAATGGTTTTCTAAAAATGTATGTAACAGGCAGAAGGAGACGTCGCAGACCTCATAAATTATATATATTCTTGATCAGCACAAAAAAATATGTTGATATAGGCCTGTCCGTCTGCCCGTCCGTCCGTTCGTCCTCGAGATATCGAAAAGCTGAAACTCATGAATAATAACTCGTATGTTAGTAATGCAATACTTTTTTTTCTCGATAACTCATCCCATTTCCCAATTATCGAAATAAATAGAAAATTCGTTTATTTTTTTTTTTTTTAAGTTTTTCAAGCATAACTTCTACGTCGTTTTAGCTAGAGACTTTAAATTTTTATATTTAAGTAGATATGCCAGATTTTGTAATTTTCAGATTTTTTATGAAACGCCCCCTTCGCCCCCAATAGCCACATTTGAATGATATTATTGTGTCATTAAGATCGTCCATCTAGAAATGAAGCTTTAAACGTCCAAAGTTCAGCCCAACCCAACCTCAAACCACGGCAATAATTGCGCAGAGGGCTCGCTTATACGTGCGTAAAGAAGCTAAATATTAGTATTTTTTACAGGATATCTCGTAGTCGAGCTGTCTCGACTAAAGCCTTCTTACTTGTTTTATTAAAAAAAAAACGAACAAGTTTGATTTTGAACTCAACGCCAAATCGGACAAAAGAAAAATTTCATGAAAAACAAATGAAAAACTTAATATTTAATATTTGGTTGCAAAACTTTTGTTAGCTATAATAGCCTGCAAGTGATTGGGAATTAATATCACCAAGTTATTTCAGATCTCCGGCTCTATGGAGCTCCAAACTGCAAGTAATACCTCTTTCAATTGGTCAAGCGTGGTATAACTCATACCAAATTAGTTATACCACGCTTTTCTATCCAACACAAAGTTTCATAATTACGTTTATATATGGACTCAAGGCGTTGAATCAATTTGGAAGAGTTACAGTGGCGAGCACGTGTGGATACATGTTGGCCAAGTTGACGTTAAAAAGCCTGTAAAAACATAAAAATGCTTTAATCGATCCGAATTTTTGTGATTTAGATTCATTAGATATATATTAATAAGGAACTCAGAACATTTTCAAATTTTCTAACAAACTTAAGTTTTTCAACTGCGCTATGGGCGATTTGTCAATTTTGGCGGCATACTGTCTAGTAATAAAGCTAGAAGCTTAATTTTTATACTCTGTTCCCAAAGGGAAAAAGAGTATATTGACTTTGTGCAATTTCCGTCTTGCTGTCCGTCCGTATGTCAATATGAATGCAATATTTTCAGCGCTATTAGAACTAGAGACTTGAAATTTGGACCATGCAATTTCCGAATTATAAAGTGTATCAATTTTCCCGATCCGCACAATAGGGGTGTGGCAAAGCGGAAAATGAATTTTCCCGTATGCCAGTAATCATACTAGTTGATGATCTAGAGAGTGGCAGTTTGGATTCTATTGACGCGGTGACCACCCAAGCAAAACAAAATATGGTGGATATATCTACGCCCATTGCGGGCGTGGAAATAGGGAAGAGCGTATGTTCAACAGCTTTAAAGCTAAAACTCTGAAGTTTGTCATATAAATGAAAATTCGGATTCGAATATATATATATATATATATATATATATATATATATATATATATATATATATATATATATATATATGGATTCAAAATGTGATATATTTTGGACACTATTGACACTAGAGACTTGAAACTTGGCATATATAGTCGGGTTGACAAATCAAGATCAAAAAGATTCGGTAGATTTACATAACTATGCTCACAGCGGACGTGGCAACCGCAAAAGTTGATATATTCTACTGTTAAAGAGCTATAAACTTCAAATTGAATGGTTTAGTTACTGATGACCTTCTTTATCGATGACTCAAGAATAATCTTTCCTCTCTGGGGTTGTGGCATGTTGGACCTAAACGCAGCTTGCATAGCAAGTACTACTAGCTGTCCTGATCTCCGTTGTGGCAGCTAAAGCTAAATAACTCACTGCTACAGCGCCTACTGACAAAACTAACGTAACGATTGGAAAATTCACAATTCAATCGCCATTCTTAGAATAAGCAAGCATGCAAGCTTTTGTATGCATCCAAGAAAAAACGCCTAATGTGCGCACACGACAGTGTGTACACACGTACAGTGTGTACATATGTAAATCTGTATGTATGTATAGGAAAAACGTTTGTTGCTATCATATACGTTTGCTAATTGCCCAAATATTTCGTATCACGTAAGTGGTTGCACCCATTGCAACGTTCTTACTACCATGTGAATCATAGTGTCGGAGATGTTGCTCCATCTGAAATTTTTGGTTGGAACAATTCTGCCCTTATTTACCACTGTATTTACAAAACCCAATTTATTTTATTATTGATTTCGGATAATTAACAAATAAAGCTATTTTGCGCCGAGCAATTCCATTTTTATACCCTGAACCCATTGAAAATGGGAATTCAGGGTATAATGTTTTTGTGAAAATGTATGTAACAGGCAGAAGGAGACCCCATAAAGTATATATATTCTTGATCAGCACAAAAAAATAAGTTGATATAGCCCTGTCCGTCTGTCCGTCTGTCCGTCCGTCCGTCCGTCCGTCCGTATGAACGTCGAGATTTCGGAAACTATAAAAGCTAGAGAGCTGAAATTTCACTTGAATACTCGTATCTTAGTTACGCAGTACAAGTTTATTTTGTTTTTTCGATAACTCATCCCATTCCTTAATTATCGATAAAAAATCGAAAATTCGTTTACGTTTTTTACGTTTTTCGAGCATAACTTCTACACCGTTTTAGCTAGAAACTTTAAATTTGTATATTTAGATAGATATTATGGATACGCAGATTATGTAATTTTCAGATTTTAGATGCCACGCCCCCTTCGCCCCCAATTTAAAAAAAACGCATTTCAACTACTAGAGACTTGTAATTTTGCAAATGGACAAATTTGAATGCAATTAATATATTCTGAAAGTTTCATGAAGATAGTCCATCTAGAAACGGAGTTATAAGCGTTCAAAGTACAGCCCATCCCACCCCCAAACGTCGGCAGCAACTGCGCGGTTAGCAGAGGGCGCGTAATATATACGTGCGGTAAGAAGAAGAATATTTTTTTTGGCAGGGTTCAGGGTATCTCGTAGTCGAGCCGTCTCGACTAGAGCCTTCTTACTTGTTATATTAGTTTAGCACCAACTCTCGTTACTCTTTGGTTGTGCGCTTTTCCATTAATCAAATGTTAAATGGTAAAACTACTACAATATTAATTTACGAATGAAATAATCTAAACAAAAACTCAAAAAGAACCGCTGTTTCCCATTCTAAATGATCACAATGGTCCTTTAAACAGCTTAGGTCAAATAATCCATCAGCTTGAAATCATGAATTATTTTCGTTTTGTTATATTTGTTTAAAAAATGAATAAGGAAAATTCGGTTTTCATTTTTTTTTAATTTTAAAACAAATGTGCATTGAAATTTTTCAAAAATTGCTATTCGTTTCGAAATTATGAATAGTTGTAATTTTTATTAAATAAGATGTGAGCCACTATAGATCAGGGCAGGGGCGATTGTGATAAGTGCTATGAAAGTTGTGCATGAATGGCGCGGATTCGATTCCCGCCGAAAACTATTTTGTTTTTACCAAACTTGCCATTTTAAAATACCCGGGTATGAATCCCGCAGAAAACCTATTTTTGTCGAAAATTTAAAACATTTTAATTTAATTTATTTAATTTCATCTTTTGAGCTAGACACTCCAATTCTTTTGTATATATATAGAATTTGGGTTTTATTAGAATTTGGATACCGGCGCCAAATCCTTCTCCATCCTCAAAAATTTGGAAAAAACCTAATTCGAATACTATAGATTTACAATTTGGCAAATAGACGCATTTTAATGTTATTATTACGTTATGAAAGTGTCATGAAGATCATTTATATAGAAATGGAGTTATAAGCGTTCAAAGTATAGCCCATCCCACCCCCAAACGTCGGCAGCAACTGCGCGGTTAGCAGAGGGCGCGTAATATATACGTGCGGTAAGAAGAAGAATATTTTTTTTGGCAGGGTTCAGGGTATCTCGTAGTCGAGCCGTCTCGACTAGAGCCTTCTTGTTATACCCTGAACCCATTGAAAATGGGAATTCAGGGTATAATGTTTTTGTGAAAATGTATGTAACAGGCAGAAGGAGACGTCTCAGACCCCATAAAGTATATATGTTCTTGATCTGCACAAAAAAATAAGTTGATATAGCCCTGTCCGTCTGTCCGTCCGTCCGTCCGTATGAACGTCGAGATTTCGGAAACTACAAAAGCTAGAGAGCTGAAATTTCACATGAACACTCATATCTTAGTTACGCAGTACAAGTTTATTTTGTTTTTTCGATAACTCATCCCATTTCTTAATTATCGATCAAAAAATATAAAATTCGTTTACCTTTTTTACGTTTTTCGAGCATAACTTCTACACCGTTTTAGCTAGAGACTTCAAATTTGTATATTTAGATAGATATTATGGATACGCAGATTTTAGATGCCACGCCTCATTCGCCCCCAATTTGAAAAAAAAACGTATTTCAACTACTAGAGACTTGTAATTTGGCAAACGGACAAATTTGAATGCTATTAATATATTCTGAAAGTTTCATGAAGATAGTCCATCTAGAAACGGAGTTATAAGCGTTCAAAGTACAGCCCATCCCACCCCCAAACGTCGGCAGCAACTGCGCGGTTAGCAGAGCGCTCGTTTATACGTGCGTAAAGAAGAAGAATATTAATTTTTTTGCAGGGTTCAGGGTATCTCGTAGTCGAGCCGTCTCGACTAGAGCCTTCTTACTTGTTCTTTTTATATATATTATTATATATATATATATATATATATATATATATATATTATAATAATAATATATATAAAAAGAAAAAAAATATGATGGATTTAGAATTTTTCAATGGGCATAAAACTTAACATAGAAGAGAGTAGAACCCGCATTGATCTAACAATATGTGCATCTGCCTAGCCATCCACACAACGGCACGACGAAAACGCGTAATAGCGAAAACGAATGAAATTCACTGCTTGGCACTTTCACTTTTAAATTTTGGGACGAAAGATCACTGAAATGACAATAAAAAATTTTTTAACGCGCCCAATCTGATCCTACCGAAATCACAAAATTAAAAACCCGTGGCAGGTTCGCACCACTTTTCACATATGTATGCACACACATACATGTACATATTTCACAGGCACCAAGAATATTTTCCCACAAGGCACATAAATTCTCATACTGTAAATGCTGTAACGGCCGATTGACGAAATCATATCTTCATGCGCTTTAACGCTTTCATACCCTTTCTACAAATAATCATGAACACGCCTATATTTTGCATGAGCATGGCAACCGCTGCCGTGGCAGGCACACGCCAATGTTCTCATACTATGAACACTCATATATGTATGCACACATTTCACGCAATTACAGTAGCTTGCTACATGTATAAGCATTTATGTGTCTGCGTGCAAAAATCAACACTTTTTACCCGCGCCTTTCAGTAGACTTTTCTTTAAAGATATGCAACTGCAAATATTAGACTTGACAATGTGTGTGTGCATGCTCATCGGTAAAGCATATTCTTCACGCGCATAAAAATCTTAATATTTTGCATGAGCATGGCAAGCTCTTTCAAAAATTCAGCATACTCTTCACTCAGGAGGTAAGAAATGGGATCGTCTCAATTTGCAACTCGCGAACCAAAGAAAGAATTAACGCTCTAGCTCTTGTATCTTCGGAAATCGACGCGTTCAAACATACGGACAGTCGGACAGACGGACAAGGCTATATCAACTTTTCTTGTCACCGCGATCAAGAATATATGGGGTCTGCCACGCCTTCTACCTGTTACATACTTTTAACAAAACCATTATACCCTGATTTCCCATTATCAATGGGTTCATGGTATAAAAAAATACAGTAAATGTTACTTTTTCGTACTTATCGGTATTTATAATTAAAATATATATTTAAAATGCAATTATACAGTCGTTCGTTCAGGTAAATTATAATTATAAAGTCTACTAATTCAACAATATATATAAAAAATCTTATATAACTTTCCTAAATAAAATGCTCATGCTATATAAAAATAGTATATATATATATATTTTATATAGGGGTATGAGTACTCTAGAAGTGGGAATCCCACTCGAAATGTATTAGAAAAATGCCTAGCAGCTCTGGACAATGCAAAGTACGGCTTAACTTTTTCATCCGGTCTTGGTGCTACTACCGCTGTTCTTACAATGCTCAACAGTGGCGATCATATTATAATGGGGGATGATGTGTACGGTGGAACAAATCGACTGATAAGGTAAATATATATAGGGAATATATATATATATAAGTGTATGTCGGAGAATTATGTAAATAAACACATCGATTGGCGGTATAGATAGTTACATGCTGTGGGTGGCAGTTACGGTTCGTAGTGTTGGAAAGTGGCAATGAGTGAGGTTGCCAGAGCTGAAGAAAGTTCGAGAGCATTACAATTAGCAATTGACGAGAAACTACTAGAATGAACACACGTACACGGAATTCACAAAGCTCCAGCGACATGCGCAAATGAATGACGGATCCATTAATGCGACGCCGTTTGCATCAGACGATGCG